>CM036535.1:2882500-3110000 GCA_020745685.1 Tautogolabrus adspersus | reverse complement strand
CACACACACTTTTGCACAGAAAACGGGATCAGAGATAAACAAAGCTCTCTCACACAGACGCAGACAGGCTCAGTGGATGAAGCAGAGCAGCAGTGGTTGGTGTTTGTGGTGCAGACAGAGTCCACCTCTGGTAAAGCGGGTCAAAGAGACATCAAAGCTTCAACCTCTGGCAGGAGAGACACAAACAGGATCTGCAGACTGAAAATAATATAACAATAAACATATAAAGCGCTGTTGCATTTTTTATTTTCTTGCACGTTTGTAAATCCTGCAAAATGACACGTTATTTTTCCAGTATAAAAAGTGTTTATGCAACATATGTGTGACGTTGCCATCATTGCCAGAGACATGATATATGTGTCACAGTCAAATTAACTTTTTGCACGTGCTACTAAAGTGCCTTGGTGTATTAAGTCTTTAAGTTGCATTCTGGGAATTGTAGGAATCTGTGTTTTGTTGTCGTATCTAAAATCTTCATCTCTCAGCTGTTTGGACGTTTTCTTCGTCTCTTCTATTTATTTTATTAAAAATGTTAAAACAGGATTATTTAAATGGTTCTTGTAATTGAAGGAATAAAAATGTCTCGTTCTTCATAGCGTCTTCAATCGTACCCTCACCAATTGGATTGCAGGACAACACTGTTGTACAAACTCAGGTGGAGAGACAAAGTCTGCAAAAGAGTTAAAAACAAAACATCTGTGTTTTCCTTTGTCATTGTTGACACATGTTTCATATTACGTATTCTGTCCTCTTGCAATTTGAAACCTGCGGTCAATTATTTTCTGCTTTTTCACGGGGTTACAGTATCATCCCTAACACATGCATTCATGCAATATTTCTCATTATTATCAAATCTACTTATTCAAAAAATTATCACACAAGACATGAATTGTAATTTACGTATTCTCCTCTTTTTTACTTGATTTGGTACTTTTTTTTTAATTGATGTTTTTTATCAACAGATGTCAGCTGTATGAAATAAACTTCCCCTCTGGGACATACGATATATCTTCTCTAATCTATTTCAAGCTTAAATGAACTCCTATCATCCTGGAGGTTTGCTGTATTCAGTTACATTGAGCTATTTTGAGAGTCAGACACTTAGTCTGGATTTATTAAAACATCTGTGCAATCTGTCTGTGAACTGGTCAACAATTTGTCTCCGACACCGCTGTGTTTATATTTTCTACTTCTATATCGAGAGAGATACTGAAATGACCAAATTTCCTCCTCTGGTTAATAAAGTATTTCTGATTCACATTTTGATGATTGAATTTTCCCTTTAAATGTTGACCAATAGCATTTGTCCTCTTCATTCGTGTTTCTTGAATCACCTCCCAAAAGACTCCAATAAAACCTACAATGCTTTAAGTAAGGAAACAAACGGTCCTTTTAAAGTTACATCCCTTTGTCTCCAGGTCGCCGCCTGTCCCGCTCAGTTTCCATGATTACCTTTTATCCAACTTCAGAAGAGAGACGGCTGAAAAGTTTTTTGGACTGCCATGATTGATTCCGTCCAACTTTCCAAAGCGTTCTCCAGACTACATTTGCAGAGTCAATCACCGACGGAGAGTGATTTATTGGCACGGCTGGCATTTCCGTGTACGCCGCCACCAGCCACCCAACACCGCCTCCTCCCAGTCCATCCATCCCTCCTTCTAATACCCTCAATTAATGCATCAAGGCAAGCTCCGGGTTATCGTCCCCCCGTCCTCCTCCACCCTCCTCTCCTGCACTCCGACGTCCCTCCATCCCTCTCCATCATTCTCAATTAAAGGCAGCTGCGTGGTAGCTCTTATCTGCTCTTATGAATATGCAGGCGCCTCTTATCCGCTCGCCAAGCAGCAGGTAAAATGGTTACCAGGGCTCCGCGAACTGCATAGAAATGACTCTGTGTTTGGATGGTTTAGAAAGGAAATACTGTCGATCCCTGTCATGCAGAGTCTCACGCAAAGATTCTTTCTGTATTTAATAAAGGTGCGGAGGACATTTGACCTGCTGCGGTTCTAAATTTTAATTTCTGTCTTTGATATTCTGTGATGTCTGTGTAACTCCAGGCTGTGCTTTCACAGACACGGAGACTCATTTTGAACATTTAGGGAGTGTTTACAATTCAACTTTATGACGGACTTAAAGTCCAGATGAAAGACAACACATGACACGGCTTTAATAATCAACATAAGCACAATCAAAGTTCACAATTTATGTAGAAAATATTAAAAGAAAATGTTACGTGACGTGTTGGTCTGTATCTGATGTTGGACAGGACCGACAATGAGGCATCAAGTCAGCTAATAAATATGTATGTAAGATTTCTGACGACAGCTTGTAGAGATTTGACTTGTGCAGTCACAAACGTTTCACGTGCACTGCACCGTCTAGGTGTCGCTATGAGCTTCATGTAGTTTCTGCAAGCATGCTCTCTTGTAGTTTGTCCACAAATGTGCAGCATAACAAAGGAAAACGATGAGCTTTACATGGAAACACCTTCATTACATCTGAACACAAATTAAACCTGCGAGGAAGGATGTTTGCTCGTGCTTACATCTTCTTCATCAGTCATTTTTTCTGCAATAAAATGACTTATTTTCCAGAAGTATTCTTTGCTAAATTAAAAACAGGACAGTTCAGATTATAGTGCAATGTTTGTATTTGTTTTCATTTTCTCGACAGATTATTCGCTGATGTTTCTCGGTGCAGATTATCTCAAAGTTGACAAACTTCCTTTGACAGCAGGACAATTTCAGAATATATGGACACAAATTGAACCAGCTGTGTAACGAGACATTTGTAGCTTAACCAATCACATTAAGTTTATGTAGCTTAAGCAGAGCAGGAATTTCCTCAACACATGAAGGAACATTTGATCCTTGAATTAACATGAAAGTCAAAAATCATGAAACATCAAGGACGCTGTCTCAGCTGTTTCCTCATTGTAATCTATCATTTTAAAATTCAACATGTGGGAGCTCCGTTAATAGTTTTGTCCCGTGCCGCATGTACAAAGGCGATAGTGCTCGTCGCAGCGGCTGCAGGTTTGAATCAGACCTCTGCCCTTTGCTCCCCCACATTTCCTGCCTGAAGGCCCAAAAAATAATTTTAAAAATGAAATTACAGAATTACAGGATTAACGATCTGTTCAATTTAACTCATGATTTCTTCTTTTTCTGAGACCCCTTGTGTTTAGTTCTTCATGAGAGCATTTCTTTTAGACATGTGACGTGTGTTTAACGCTTGTGATGTGGGTAAAAGAGTTTCATGTCCAGAAACACAACACTTAAAACTCTTTGCAACATACGGATCAATATTTATCGTCTACATTTATTTGTGTAAATGCAACATAAAGTAAAAAACAATCACGTGCATTCAGAATCAGAAAGCTTGCTGACTGCAGTTGTGACTCTTTTTAAATGAACAGCATTAAATGTTTCTGTTCCTCCACCTCTTCAAACATAAACACAGAGAAGACAGATAAAAGTGTCGAGCACCGAGCTGTGATCTGAGCGCCTTTAAAGAACAGCAGATTTGAACCTTTTCATAATAAAAAATAAAAAAAACAGAGCGGCTCTTTATGATTGACAGGTGAGCTTCATCAGTTTGAGATTATTGGTTTGGTTTCTTGTTTGACGCACATTCAGCAGTCAGAGGCTGAAGAAGCAAATGAGAGAGAGAGAGATTTAAAAGAGGAAGAGAGCCGACAGCTGATGAATCTCTGTCATGGGCAACAGCACCATCTATAGGACGTCTACGATATCAACAATGAAAAATGACATTACAGTTCATACACTCCTTCCCTCATCATTACAAAAGATCTTTTTCTGTTGTTGGGGAAGGAAGAAAAACATCTATACAAGGTGGGATTATGACAAAAGAGGGGAGCTTTGGCTTTGTGTATCTCTGTAATGAAGCTCAGTTAAGAACCTTACTAAAAACACTTCCTGTCAGACGTGGAGCTCATAAACACATTCTGACTCCCCAAAAATATTTATTCGGAAAGTGTAATAAATTGTATAAATGTGCACGTAAAAGGAGAAAGAGGAGAGGACCAGATAAGTGAGGAACAGAATATACAAGTTAGAAAAGAAAAAGAGGCATTAAAGGAAGAGAACGAGGCGTGAGGGTAAGGGAGCGCTGTAAGAAAGTGAGAGGCAACAACAAGAAAACATTCAAGCAAGCACTTAGAGGACGCTGGAAAAGAGAAATATATCAGAACAACTAAGACGGAAGACAATAAAGGAAAAAAAGCACCAAGGAACATGATAAGTACGAGACTTAGCAGGAGAGGAAGGTAGAGGAAGCGTGTAGTACTCGAAACCAAGACCGGTCTCCAGACCACTTTTTGAAGGTCTCGTCTCGTCTCAGACTCAAAAGCATGTTTTACTCGGTCTTGTCTCGGTATCTGACTGGGCGGATTCCAGATTTTAAATCAAGACCGGCTATTTTTCCATGTCATAACTGGGATTAGAAGGAAAACGCCTCTTTCTAAAAATGTATTTGTAGTTTGATTTTTATCCCCCGATTATGTCCCCAACCTTCTCGGTGTTACGGTCTAAGTGAGTGACACAAGTGACACCCTGCACACAAGATGATGATTTTTCAGTGGTATTTATGGTCTTGGTCTTGTCTCAGTCTCGCCCTGCCTTGGTCTTGGTATTGACTCAGTCTCGATCCCTTAATGTCTTGGTCTTGTCTCGGTCTCAGAGCACTCTGGGCTTGGTTAGTGGGGTCTTGACTACAACACCAGTAATAAAGGAAAAGATTGAGGAACGTACATTTATGATTTGAAAGGAAAGAAGAAAAGGAGGAGCAGGTTTTTACCTCCATTGAGGAAAAAAATCTCCTTTTTGTTAATATGATAATATACATAAATGAATGAAGGACATCTGTTGTAAAATCATCTCATGTTCTGTAGTTAAGGACTCAGTCAGTTTGACACCTGAGTGAACCTCTGCCCCCACCGCCCCGTCTCATTGGCTTTCCTCATTACCCTGTAGACCACATGGAGGACTGTTTCACGTCAGGGGGAATATGGGGGGGAGGGAGCGGATGGAGACGGCCTGCAGGCTCACTGTCACTCACATCAGCAGAGGTGTCAGTGGATTTGACGTATGTCTGATATGTATGTGACACACACACACATTCACACACACACACACACACACACACACACACACGCACACAGAGACCTCAATGCTACTTCATAGCCAAGGGCCCACCGTTGGCTACTCCCTCATTTCACACTCTTCAGAGCTGTAGCCTCGGGCAGCCGACGAGCCAAACCCCTGCTTCAAAACACACACACACACTCACACACACACACACTGTTCAAAACACTGGATCCAACTAACACGCCGAGTTTAATGAACAGCACACAGATATGTATGGACATGTTTGTGTGTTTGTTTGGAATATAGGCCAACGTGTTTCCTCTGAATCACACAAATGAGGTGTGAGTCCATCGGTATAAATACACACAGAAACCAGTATGGACAAACGTGTTTGTTGTTTACCATGTGTACCACGTGCTTCTAAGATCGGTGGTGACACAAATCTGACTCAATTAGGATGCATTTTACATCGTTTTCTGTTCAATGTGTCGCCTTCTGAGATATTATGATTCAACTGAAACTGAACTGTTTGTGATCAGATATGTTCTGCATGCAAAGTTCATCATGAAATGTTTAGAGAAAAATGAACTACCCTGGCAATTGTGGCTTTTTGTCACAAAATCCCAAATCCAAAGACATAAATGATTTTTTTAAAATAAGCTGGAACCTGTAAATGCTAAAGTAAAGTGACACATTTGTATTTATTTTCAGAATACTTGGAAGTTAATTTTCTTTTCCTCAACTAATTACGTAATCAACTAAAAATGGGGCGGCTGTGGCTCAGTTGGTAGCTGGGGGGTTTGATCCCCAGCTACTGCAGCCACATGTCCGATGTGTCCTTAAGCAAGAACCTTAACCCCAAGTTGCTCCCACTGCTTCGTCGGCGGGGTGTGAATGTGTATGAATGGGATCAGTTACGTCTGATTGTCACTTTACATAGCAACCTCTACCATCAGTGTGTGAATGTGTAGGTGTGACCTGCAGTGTACAACAAGCTTTGAGTTGTCAGAAGACTAGAAAAGCGCTCTACAAGCTCAAGTCCATTTACCATTTACCAAAAAAGCAGCTCCTGCTTAGATAAAATGAATAACCATTGGTCGGTTTAAAGGAAAAGTCTGTGATCTAGCTGCTGACCCTACAAGAGAGGTGCCGAATCTAATCTTTGGTGCAAGCTGTGCACGTAGTGGTTGTGCAATAATGATATTTCAGCTAATTAAGGCCTAAAATAAAACTATGGCCTCCTAGTGGGTCTGCATGAATGAACAGGGACTACCAAAGTCATGGCGTGCCGACACTGCTGCATGCTAAAGTTAAAGCTGTTCGCCATTCTGATGAATAAAAAAAGCAGAACAGTATATAGCTGAATTGGTTAACCTTTATTAACTTGTGTTGTTGTTGTTTTTTTGGCCACACAGACACACAATATTCTCACAATTTAATCCAGTGAAAGCAGCAACTCTTCATCTCTGAATTCATTTTCACGTACAAGTGAAATTGAAATCTGTCTCTTCGGCTGCTGAATGTTTTGTTCAGCAGATAGTTAGTAACTTTGTCTCTGTGCTGTTTGTTAGAATAAGTCAGAGTTTTATTACGCACAAAATACAACAAAAAAGACAAAAATATTCATCTCCTCCAGACTTTACCGAGTATAAGACAGCATGGTCTATAAAAGTTTCTGAGGTGTTTCAGTTATTTTCCAGTTTCAGTCTCATTTATGAATAAGAAGAGAAACAAACTTTCTTCACACTTAATTCTGGCTGACCTTTCTGTCCATCTCCTCTTTCCTCTAATTATAATGAGTTAAGTTAGTCAAATGAAGTGTGTGTCCTGTAGCAGGAAGAAGTTTCCTTAACACAGTTGAATTTTTTATTTATTTTTCAGCAGGGTTACATCATTGACATCTTTACGCTCTCTGTCCCAAACGCTCAAACAGAAATTGGGAAAAGGTCGTTTGGGTATTCTGCACCCTCAGCCTGGAATCTGTTCCAGAATGACTGGAACTCAAGGAGCTGGTGTCCTTAAATGTTTTAAATCTAAAATGAAAGACCTGGAAGCAGATTCTACATGTATGTCGATGGTTTTAGCTCGACTGCTTGAACTACTGACTCCCAGATTTGACTCATAGGTGGTTCTATTTTGATGCAAAATATGTGTTTTGTAAATTGTACGTTGTCTCTCTTTGTGTCTCCGTCTGTAACGTTGTGTTTCTTCTGACACCTGTCTTGGCCAGGTCTCTCTTTGGAAAAGCGGTTTCTTAATCTCAATTGGACCAACCTGGTTTAAAAAAAGTTTAGATAAAAATAAAAATAAATTGACCAGAGGAGATAACAAGCAATATGAGCTCTGCAATGTTCCTCTAATGTCAGAGCATCCAGAGCTGCATCGGAACATACTGTACCCTAAAAGCAAACATTTGCTATGTATATGTTGTCTGAAGGACTTTTCACCACTTCAAAAAGTGTGATGAAGGTGCTACAAACTCATTTCAGTGATGCTGTGAATACGTCAAATTACATGATGCACGCAAAAATAGTTATTATAGCGTTGCAGTCTGTTGTTTGTCTGCCCTCTTTGATAAGTCTTAAACATGAATTCTGCGGCATCCTTTCTCACGTCTTGTCCTGGCTCCAGATACTACCCACCACCACCACCACCCACCTCCGCCTCCGGTCCGACAGAGAAATGTCCTGCTGTGAGGAACATGTGTGAAAGAGCAACTCAGGAAGATTGTAGTGACAAACTGTCCTGAACTTATAAAGACATCGAGGATCAATGAATGTAGTTCAACAGCACGTTTCTAAAATCTCTGTTTATATCTGGAGGTGTCAGACGGATCGTCGAACATGAAACTAAAGCACCTCGCTCTGTTGCCGACTCACATCTGGCTAACACCATGGGAGTTGGTTTTATTCATTATAAGATCTACTTTTAATTTAAAAGTCAAAGCTTGAGTTCTGTCACCACCCCCTGATGTTCCACCCACCAGCTCCAGTTCACAAGCTCTGTTCATCTCAGAGTCCCCCTCGTTCCCAACAATGATGACTCTCTGCATCCTGGGTAGTGGTGTCAAGAGACCGTTCAGGAGTCAGACCCCCTATAAAACAGCTGGACCACACTTTGTCCCTCCTCCTACTCCGAAGCAACGAGTAGAACTGCTTTTTTCAGTGCTCGCACGCGTCATGACAACTGGTTTGAAACTTGCCATGTGCCACCCTTATCCTCACCACATCACCAAAAAGAAAAGATCACATGACTTCCCGACTTTAGTGATCAAACTTTTACCTCACCCTGACTCTGCTGAAGGATTTGAAGCTTGATAAATGCCTTTGTTAGCTCCAGAATGAACAATATGCATTTTTATTGTAAAACTATGTAGTTGCAAGCAAATTCCTGCGCACTGTCTAACTTACAAAAACATTAATGGTGGGGCGCCGTATAGCATAGCGGTTATCTACAGTACTGCACCCCATCTACAGAGGCTCTGACCTTGTTGCAGCAGTCGTGGGTTTGAATCCGACCTTGTTCCACTGCTGCATGTCATTCTCTCACTCTCTCCTCCCAACATTTCCTGCCTTTCTTGAGCTGTCCAAAAAGACCTTGAAAAAACCATAAATGGCGATGTTTCAGTACTAGGCTTACATCAGACAAAATCTGAGGCCTAATGAAGGTTAAGTACTGAAATGTTGTCAATTGATGTATTTTTTCAACTTAGACGATGTGTGCAGCTTGTTGATGGACCTTTGTCCTTTGCAACTGTCTTTAAAAAAAGATGAGCAGTGTTTTTCTTAATTGAAAACATAATGGTGATTTAAAATTGTTCCGGTCAAATTGTCACTGTTTCTTTGGCTTACTGTTCCCGTTTTAAAGTCTTCATGTTATCCTACAATAAAGGTGTTCATGGATCGTCAGCCCAACATGTCTGTGACCTCATTCAGACATTCACACCCTCCCCCACTCCTCTTTATTAGCCCATCCATCCTCCAACAACCAAGCTATTATTATTTTTGTGCAGGTTCAACAGAAATGCCAGCGTCTTTGTCGTGCTGTACTTGCCTATCTTTTAGCATGCTAGCAGCTAGCATTGCTAAATAGCACCAAACCAAAAATACAGCAGAGGATAATGGGAGAGAATAAAACTCTTAAACAAATAAATATACAAGCTTGAAACTTTGACCTGATGATGGTCATTTTAATGCATCCTTAAAGACACAACATGTAAATTCCTCCACCAGGGGGCTCTCAATCAAAACAATAACAAAAGATGACGTCGAGGCTGGCGGAGAATCATGGAGGTGATTCTCTCTGCTACCCCCCCCCCCCTCCGATGAAAACGAACTCCGAGTAGACCGTAATCAAGACGACCGGGCAAAACCGCCCTGAGGAAGAGAACATGTTTACAGACGAGCTAATGTATCTGAGTATAATCTACATGACGTTTTCATCACAGCAACAGTACGGCAGCTTTCAGTCGCAGCTCGCGCTTCCTCATGTAGCGGTCTTTGAGGTTACATGGTGGCGGCAACGACAAGACACGTCCCGTTACAACTAAAATTAAGGATTTGATAACTGTTGGAAATATTTGAGGTTCCCGTTAGTACTCTTCAAATATATATATAATATCTGTAGGCAATTTGTTTTATTTATTTAGATATTTTAGTGTAAAATTCTGAGGAAATTCTACATATTTGCACCTTTAAGGGGACTTAAACGTTTAATTGGATACCTGACAGCCAATTCAGATAGAGCTTAATTAAAACTTAGATTTTCTAGAGGCATGCATGAAGAAAGGACCCACCAAAGTATCGTGGATTCATCCTCTGGAACAACCAATCTGTGTACCAAATGTCAAAACAATCTGCATGATGTCTCTTTTTTCAAACACTTGAAAACAAATTTTCTTGTTTCCTTAAATCACAACTCACTACTGAACTTAAAAAATACAACGAAAAATACATTTTGAATTTTCCCTCAGCAGTTGTTGTTGAAACGGTCAGTAAGGTCTGATAAACAGCCTTAACCTGGACTGAAAATGGGTCCCATATTTCCTCAGCTTTTGAACTTGGAACACATAATCATACAGTCTTATTGAGCCATTAATTCAAAAATTGTCATCCAGCCTGTAACATAAAAGCCTGGGCCCCTGACCTGCCCACCTACGTCTCCATCCCCGGCTTTCACAGCACCTTGAAATATCAAATGCATATTTCACATTTCTGCACAATGACCATCTAAGCAGCACACTCCATCTGAAGCTGTTATTGCTTATACTAAATCACAGACGGCTGTGCAGACAAATTGGTCCGACCAGGATGGGCCGAACTGGGTGTAAGAAATAGTCCTTCAATCCTCGACAAACACACTCTACACTCAGAATATATAGTCACACACACACAGCTCTGGTCTAAAAGCCAGTGCGTGCTAGAAGCAGATGCGCTGAGGTATTTTTTTTTCTTTTTCTGAGGCCTAATGGAGTGTTTGCATCTATGTTTACTAGTCTTAAACATGTCATAAACAACGCTAATAGGGTCATCTCTGCATGTCTGGGGTCAGAGCCAACATCAGAGAGAGAGAGCGAGTGAGCGAAGAGGAGAATCGCAGAAGTGATAAAATCTCCTCCACCTCACAGCTTATGCACTTAGCGTCCTCAGTTTAAGCTACGTACATATTGTATATCATGGATAATACACACAGTGAAGAGGAAATATTGGCCGTATGTCACCTGGTAAATGTCAAATATTGACATTTATAAGGACAATTATGAGAATAGAGGATCGGACATTTCTTACACATGTCACACTGCAATAACGGTAAAGTTCAGGGTTCAGGTTGCCGTTGGATACACAAGTGTGGAGACTGTAGGATGTTCACAAGCGAAACAAAATGAAAGCATTCAATATTCACGTTCGTATGTTATTATCCAACCAGTGTAAGAGTAATCCGCATTTCATATCAGAGAAATTAAGATTATTGAGACACCTCAGCTTGTTGCAGTGACAGATGCTGCGTGTGCACATGTGTGTGTGCTTGCAGAGTGTGCAGATGTGTTTCCTTCAGCTCGTGCAATGTGTCTAGACATGAATCCAAGTGGCCATCGTGTGCGTCAGTGTGCCTGACTCATTAGGACACATTAACAGTGATTTCATTGGGGCTGACGCCAATGTCTCCGTCTCATCCCAAATGAGATGGGACGCGATGACAGCATGTGCACACACGAGAGAGAGAGAGAGGGATCACTCCTTTGAAAGACGGGGGGAAAAACTCCAAGCTGAGGAAACAAGATTGTGTGTGTGTTGTTGTTTTTTTCCGCTCTTTTTTCATCTCTAGATAACAGAATTTCTGTGTGACAAACTCGAAACCCCTCACTTTCCGCCCAAGGCCACGTTAATTGCATTAATTTGCTCTGACAATTGCACAACAGGAAAAAGAAAAGACAAGGGAGTGGGAGTGTGCCTGGATCTGAGTGTGTGTGTGTGTGTTTGTTGCAGAACTGCTCTTGTCATTTCTCAGCGATGATTAAATTAGCAACAAGAGTTCTGTCTGGCTATAATCAATCATTACCCTCTCTCCCGTGCCACCCAATATCACCAAAACCATATTTCCCCCTCTTGAGGACAAAATGTTTCTTGATTGTGTGGCACACTTGTCTATAAATGTATCAGACAGGGCAGTGCTCACTGCACTATTGAGTTTGAGGCTTTGAGTGTGTGTATGGGAGGGATACTTTGGTGAAAATGTGTTTATCTGGTTGTTCTGTGTGTGCATGTGCGTGTGTGAGTGTGTGTGTTTAAACATCAGTTTCAGCCCTTTCAGACCAGTGTACCTCTTCTGTACCTGAGTAAATCTAGGCCTCGTCTTACCAGAAGATCATTTAGAAATATTTACAACACATTAACCACTTTTTACAACAACTACTCTCCTCCTACACCGAGGAACAGCAGCAGTAATTGGTTTATGTAGCCTTTAAAGGTGAGAAACAGTTGCATCGCTAAGATAAAGGGAGGGATATTTGTATCTATGGTTCAAAAATGTACACACCAAGGACTGTACAAAATCATTTTGGAGGAAATGTAACCAGAGGCATATCTACGAGGTGGTCAGCATGTGCCAATCATGGACGGTGTAAAACATGGACACAGTCTTGATGACGTCACACATTAGTCTTTGGAAGAGGCATTTTGAAGCCTAACCACGTTGGTCGCCATATTGGAAATGCCCTCTCCACTTATTTTTTGATTAATCTAGAGACGGGATAAGAGCTGGAGCTGGGCCTTTGACCCAGAGGCGCTGCTTGTCAACAGGCAAAGCAGGCAACTGCTTGGGGCCCCAGGCCAGAAAGGGCCCCCCAAGGCAGACGAACTTAAAACCGCAGCAGTCGCTCAAAATGTGCAACTTTTGCAATGACAGTAGGAAACCTTCCTAATAGGGCGCCTTTTGGCAGCACTCACTCTCGTTGCCCTGCTGTGCATCTTGTGTATTATTCCTTCATTACAATTGAACCACTAAAGGAAAATGAAAAGGAATGATTTGTCTTAGAGTAAAGAGGAAGAGTGTCTGAACACTGGCAGACATACTGTAATGGTGGTTGGAGGGGCCCCCAATGAATTTCTGCCTAGAGCCCCAACAGACTCTAGAATCGCCAGTGCTTTGACCTCCTGGCAAATAGATATAGATATGTGCATAACTCTTGGACTTTATTAAATCAAAACAGATGAGTTAGGAACAATTAACCCCCCTGACAGTACAAACAAATAAAGAAATGAGCTATGGAAACCAAAACAGTTTTTTTGTACCAGGCTGCAAACATGCTAACTACTGCCGTAAAAAATGGTATTATAAAATCTAAAGATCTAAAAGTGACTCCATTAACAGCCAGCCTCAAGTGGATACTCGAGGAACTGCAGTTTTTGCACTTCCCCATTGGCTTCATTTTTTCACACAGGACGTTGCCGCTTGGTGCCAACCCTGCAATAAATCATCAAACAGGACCACGACCAACAACATTGTCCTAAACTGTGATTGGCTGTCTTCCAGGTCAGAGGAGGGAGATGTTAGTCGACGTTAAGGCTTTGATTAAAGGTACAATAACCAATGTTTTAAATCAACAATGGATCTGATGAAGACATGTGAAATTGGTTTGTAATACTAATGAACCAACAGATCGTGACGCTCATCTCTCTCATCATTTTGCAGAAAATAAAAGTTGCATCTCAATTTAAGACAACAAATCTGTTTTTTAAGTTCTTATTTTTGTTGTTTTATTTAGAATGTATTGTGAGACTTTGTCAGACGGGATTAAAATCTGACTTGGATCACACATGGTTCATCCTGTGTCTCATTGTTTGTTTTGTCTAACCATCTTTTGATGTCTTTTTTCTCAGCATGAACTCAAATCATTTAGTGCAACTTGTGCGTCCCACATCCAGCATCAGAGAGCTCCTTCCTCGTGAACCTGAACATAATGTGACATCAGAGCCGTATCCACTTGATCGCTGTGTTCAGGGTCAGTGCTGGTGGTGCTGGGATAGTCAGACAGGGGCCATTGCTCGTCGTGGTGCCGTGCTGCTGTGGTGATTTGTAAGCCGATTTGTTCCTTTATTTCCCCTGGCCATACACATGCAGTCACAGGACCTTCACACTCACAAACACAAACTCACATACACATAAAGCACGCAAAACACACAAAGGCCCTCCCGGAGGACAATCTGTTCTGAATCGCATTACAGCCATTTCCCATTCTGTAGGTGGGGACTGGCCCCAGCAGAAATCAAATATTTATCATGTTGTATTAACCCCCACTGCTGCCCTGCACACACACACACACACACACACACACACACACACACACACACACACCATCGGCCCTTACAATGCCTCTACACACTGAATTCATTATCCTATTAGGCCATAGCTCAGGCACTGCGGCTGGTGTGTGTGCAAACAGATGCACATACACGAGAATGTGTGTGAGCACAGATGTACACACACACACACACACACACACACACACACACACACACACACACACACACACACACGCAGGAACTCTCATATCACCAGTAACCTGCTGTTGTTGGGTCAGCTGGCGTTAATGCAGTATACAGTCTGTTATAAATAATATAAATCACATCTAGTTCTTTCATTGATTTCACATTATGTCAATCTAACGCTCCTCTGATCGTTTTTCTTCGTGTAGTTCGCTGAGATGAAGGAATACAGAAAGTCTCAAAGAAATCTGCTCATTTTATCACGTAATAAATCTTTATCCACTGTCTATGGTTCTGCTGTTTCAAGATGCATTCGTTTTATGATTTTATAACAAAGTGAGTGTTGTTTGATATAAATCTTGGGTCTTAGACGATTTTTCCATTATCCTATTTTACTTAAAAGTTGTCATGTTTGTATGAGTGGACCCCAGGTAGAGTAGCTGCTCCTTAGGTAATGGCTAATGGGGATCCAAATAAACAAATAAAAAACTGGCAAAGCTATATCAGATTTTTAACAATCACACGTGTAAATGTAAATTCAGCTAATTGTGAAGGAATAATATGTGACTGTTCGCACATGCACCTCAAAACCGGACGCTTCCACTGTCAGACAGGAGGCGGGGTCTCAGGACACGATGTTAAAAAGAGTCCCTCAGTATAACAGGCTTTGCCTTTATATCACTGCTACATGTAATTGGACAAATTTACATTATTAATGAATAAGTTTAAAGAACTTCTACAGAGAAAACATCATCACCACTGCCCATCGCATGCGATGATTTTTCATGAACATTACCTGTCAGGTTCCCAAAACGACTCCCCCCAAACTTCATGCTGAATCATACCAAAGGGGGAAAGAAGTCGGGTTGAAAAATGTGGCTGTCCGCATTCAGACATGCAACACCCCAAACATTTTGAGAATAGTGTATGAAACCTCCAAATGACAACAGACCATTTATTGGTCTGATAACATCCAGAGCTGTCGATAAGGTTGCATGGTGATTCTTATGAAGAAATCTGTGTACATGTGCGAGAAAGAGTTTGACATTTAATGCTGGTTGACTGCATAATTCATCAACTTAGTGCAATGGGCAGTGAAGGCATCACTCCACTGGGAGCATGAGGAGGATTTCAGTGTCTGTGTTGTTGTGATAAATCCAACAATAGGCTCAAAAAGACTTCCTGTGAACTTATTTAAAGTTTCAATAAAAAGTTTGTCTGGCTCGACTGCTGAAAATGTGAATGTCTTGACTTAAAGACAGCAGGACTGTGTCTTCCTCTGAGAGTTCATGTCTGGACTGAAGAGAGAGGAGTCTGACAGAGACAACTGTCAGAAAAAGAAGATAAATGCACGCACAGATTTTGCACACGGACACACAGCTGTCCTCTTTTTTTGGGCGGTGGGGGTTTTCCTCTGTCCGGCTCTCTCTTCCTCTCACCTTCTCTTTGCAGGAGCCGTGTGAGTGTTGGATACATGACCCAGCCACACATTGTTACAATCAATAAGCTGGTTGTTATGGTGATCAAACTGCATCCGTTTCTTTCCCCCCCTGTGGCAGGTCAAGACTAATGTACCCTGTCAGCGCATGTGATGATAAAGTGTCTTATTACCCAACAAGCAGGAATTTTAAGATTACTATGAATATCTTAAGGAATCAATCTGACTCTGCACTGTGTTTCTGCTTTTGACCTAGTTGGGTGAATGTTTGTTTGAGTGCGTGCCGCCTGCTTGTACGGCACACATGCAGTGTCAGTGTGTGTTGTGCATGCTTATTTATGTGCAGAACTGTGCATGCTGAAGTTTGCGGGTGAATGAAACAAATTGAATCGGTGATATTTTTTTGTGCACCCTCTGCATGTTTTGCATGACTCTTTGTGTGTTTGTAGTTAGGGAACTTTCCTCCTCTTTGTCCTAAACTCTCCATACTGGAGGGTAAAAAGGCAATTAGAAGCAGTGAAAAACAACAGCAGCGTCTCCCGCCAACATCCATCTAAGTCAAGCTGCTGCAGGAGCCAACTGGTCGGGCCGTCCACCCCTGTTAGCTGCGAGGTGTTAAGGACAGATTTATCGATGTAAATATTTTGACTCTTTGACTTTGGAGATAACTCCGACTTTACGAGGCAATATTTCCGTCCGTTCTTTTTTTACATTAGGTGAATATTGCACTTAAAACTCCACCATTTAATTATTTGCACCGGCCCAATAAACATGACTTTATGGCGTCCATAAATCAAGCAAACAAAAACACACTTCACACTGTTAATCTCACATATTCCTCCATAAAGCAGCGTCTATAAAAAAAGATGAGTTTTACACCAAATGTGCATCGCTGAATACCTTAAGTAAATGTAATAAATGTGGCAAGCATGCTGTGTAAATCTCCCACGCTGCATGTTGTTAATTTGATACATTAGGCAATAATTTGTTATAAATAATTGTTTATTAGCCGGACCGTGCTGCACTGAGGCCTAATGATGTGTACTTAGAAAGTTTGAAGGCAGGTTCCAATCAGCGCACAACTTTGCAGCAGCAGGGACGTTTATTAGAAGCACGGGTAAAATTATTGCCATTTAACTATTCGTATAATTTGAAACAACTAATCGTTAAAAGAGGGAAATGATGCCGTTTAATTGCTCCTTAAAACATGGACTCTAATGAAGTGGTGCAGGATTTCTCAGAGGCCTAAAAATATGATTTTCTCTGCACAAAACTTAAGATATCAACATGCATGGGCTGACTCTTTTTCATATTCTCACAAATGAACCCTTGAGCTGCACTGTGCATACGGCCGTGTTTTGGTCGTAATGAAATGGAAAACAAATGGAATCTGCCAACCATGATGTTTGCAAATGTGAACAAGTAGCCCACCTATGGCCCTCGCTCTGCTATCTATTCACTTATTTATTAATTCGCTTCATTTTATTCACCCGCTCTCTTGATCAATAAGTAATTAATTTCCCTGGCTCGGGAATAACAGGACCTATAATGTCGCTAATGTCGCTCCAGCCTCTGACTTTTCTTTTTCTTTTTTTTTAGTTTGAAGCTTCAAATTTAAATTAGAAGCAAGAGAGGAAAGGCGATAAATAGATGTCTCTCGTCTGGATATCTCTGAGAAGAGGAGTGAATGCTCCTTCTGTTCTTCGTCACTCGTAGCGGACCACGTCTCATGACCGTGTTGTGTTTGTTTCGTTGGACAGGAGCCAAGCAGAGAGGAGTGGGAGAGCAGCGTTGAATTGAGTGAGTGCACGGTTAGGTTACAGTTAACACAGAGTGGTTTTTTTCTCCATTTTTCACTCTCTCTCTTCACTCGCTCATCTCCTCTTACTTGTCTCTTCTGGGCTCATGGCCACATGTGCAAAAGCAGAGATTTAAAATCTGCCTGCACAACATTGTTAAAGTTTTTGCTCCTTTTTTTTTTAGCATTTATCAATTTTCAGATATTAAAAAATACCAACGTACAAAAATGTCTCCCACAGTCGATGCAAAAACCTGATTCATTTCAAATATGCAGTCCTGAAAACTGAGAGAATCTCTGGATAGGCTGCCCGTCAAATCTTCCTGACTTGCTTTTTCACACATGCAATTCACAGGGCGAGACGTTCACTGTACGTCGGACAAAAGGGGGAGGGAGGAGGGGTTTCAGGAGGCAGGACATGACGTGAAAAGTACAACGGCAGACGAAGCAAAAGAGTCTGAAGCTATGATAGTTTTTGCTTTGTGTAATGAGAGGACAAGAAGTATGAAGCAGTGTTATCACGTACACGTACATCTCACCCGGCTGCCCACCGGTTACGTGATGTAACGTCAGCCACTCCCACTCCCACTCCCCTGCAGAGAATTTTCCTGTATATTTCCTGCTGCGTTCACACATTGGCTCACCCAGACTTCATCATGAAATTTTACTAGGGGGGGTTAGCAGGAAAAACTCCGGGTAGGGTTGACAAATATGGCAGTTTGCTTTTACGTATGCTCCTCAATATTTGAGGAAACTTGTCAGAGTTTTGTGAATTTGTTAAAACATTATAGCAGAGTCAGGAAAGGTTTGAAGATACTCACAGTTTGAGATCACAATAAACTCGGATTTAAAAAACAATCTGTTAAAACTCAAGGAGCTGGTGTCCTTAAATGTTTTTAAATCTCAAATGAAAAACCAGGACGTCTATGTTTTTAGCTCGACTGCTTGAACTACTGACTCCAGAATTGACTGATAGATGTTTTTTCTCTTTTCGTGCAAAATGTGAGTGTTTTTGTAATTTGTACGTTGTCTCTCTTTGTGTCTCCGTCTGTGACTTTATGTTTTTTCTGCTGACTGTCTCGGCCAGGTCTCCCTTTGGAAAAGAGGTTCTTAATCTCAGTGGGACCAACCTGGTTAAAAATGTTTTAAAAAAAATAAAAATGGATTAAAATCTTAAAATAAAACCTGGGATTTCAAACAATAATAACTGACAGGATCATCTTTAGTCAAACAGATTCAGACTGCTACATATCAAACCAGATCGAGCACACGGTTTCCGACCTGTAAGACTTGTATCCCCTCTTATCAGTTCTTGGAAACACCTAAACCTCATACGGTCATTGTTATTTATTTTTATTTTTTTAAGATTTATTTTGGGGCTTTTTGCCTTTTTAGTAGGAAATCGTGCGAGAGAGAGAGAGAGAGAGAGAGAGAGAGAGAGAGAGAGAGAGAGAGAGAGAAAACAACAACAAAAAACAAGGTAAACCTGCACAGCTCTGTTAGTTAAATATTTAATCTTTGTTTATTCTTTCATTGTACATAATTCTGTGTTTTATTTTGACTAAAGCTTTAGCAATGTTAACGTATGTTTTCCATGCTAATAAAGCCCTTTGAATTGAATTGAGAGAGAGTTGGGAATGACATGCGGGAAAAGAGCAGCAGGTCGGACTTGAACCCGGGCCGGCCGCCTGGAGGACTACAGCCTCCGTACATGGGGATGCAACCTTACCACTAGGCCATCCACGCCCCCCTAATTGTTGTTTTTGTCCTTTTTGTATTATTTGTGGAAAGTAAGAAAAACTGAAGTATGTTTGTTTATTGCTGTTTTAACTGATCAGAGAACCGGCAGCACTCGCAGTAACACCACCATTCATGTTTAAAACACACCACCTAACACACTCGTGTTCCTCTCATAACAATCCCCTCCACAGCAGCCCCTCAGAGCCCCTCAGAGCCCCTCAGAGCCCCTCAGAGCCCGCCTCCAATTCCTCCTTAATAACATGATTCATAGATTTGATCTGGCCCAGATAGATCATGAAGACACATTATTCTCATTCCTCAAGTGAAAGCATTATTATGCCACATTGTCGTCGTTGTTGTTATGTTGTTGTTAGTGCGGGTGTGTTGGTGTGGAGGTCACACTATTTTTCTTTTTCCAGGTGAACCGTGGCTGCAAGATTGGCCGGGGCAGCAGAAAGAGAAATCACACCAGAGAGGAGGGAAAATCGGATCAGCGAACACAATAAAGCAGCAAGTCTAAAGAAAATGACCCGGGAAGCTGAGCCTCATGCCCACCTCCCAGACCGTACGTTTGTGTGTGTGTGTGTGTGTGTGTGTGTGTGTGTGTGTGTGTGTGTGTGTGTGTGTGTGTGTGCGTGTGTGTGTGTGTGTGTGTGTGTGCGTGTGTGTGTGTGTGTGTGTGTGTGTGTGTGTGTATATATGTGTGTGTGTGTAGAATATATTTTAGGGGAAGAAGGACTGCGATACATATAACTACAGGCTGTCGTTTTGTTTGCTCACTCCCGTGGAAAAATGGAGAACATTCATCGTCTCTTATTGCCCTAAAAAAAAAAGGAAAGAGAAGAAAGGGGGAGGGGGGGGCACAATGCAATTCTAGTTGCCCTTGGGTGTGTCGTGGCGCTGGTCACTCAGGGAGTGCGCTGCAGGAGTCATATGGTTCAGATGGATCACATCAATTTACCACAAAAACAATAACCCCCCCTCCCCCTCCCTCCTCCTTCATATTATACATTCTTCCTTCTTTCTCCCTCTTTCTCTCCCTCCTCGTTGCCCTCAGTCCATCGTCACATAATATAAGAAAGGAACCAAATCCACGGCTTGACCTCTTTCTTCATCCCTCCGTGGTCACCTTTTATCCCACGGCTATACGCTCTCCTACGTCTCTGCAAATGTCCTTATACCTCTTACCCTTACTTTGAATTCTTTCTCTCACCTTTACTTTTTATTCTCTTATCCCCTACTTTGATTTTCCTCTACCTCTCCACAACAATACCCACAACATTATTTGTATTTTATGCAACCCCCCCAAAAAACTGATCCCTCCTTCAAAAACGTGTAATCTTCCTTCTCTTTCCTTTAAAAAAAATCTAGTTTCTCAATAAAGTCACTTTTTTCCCTTCTTTTCACTGCCTTCAATGAGTAGCTCACTGACCATTTAGGTTATAGTTTCACATATTTGATTTTAACTGATACAAAAAAAGATCTATAAATAAATAAAATACATTAAATAACACTTTCTTACCATTCAAATTTCCTCTGTTTCTGTTTTCATGTTTGTGTCACTCTGCTGCGTCTGCCTTCCTCTGGCCAGAAGGTCACCACTGCCACCCTGTGGTCATCTTTGGAACAGCACCAGGAAAGTTCAGACTAAAATTAATGCACATAAACGTGCTGAGAAGGAGACAACACAGACTGCCATCATATAAACTCTCTTGAACAATCTTTCAACTGAACTTTAGATACTGAAATTATTTACTTTTAGTCTGACGCTGCGTTTCCTTTCTTCAGATTAAAATTAGAAACAGTGCATTTGACGTTGTGACTGTTGTTGTTGTGTTGCATCATAAAAGTGAGGAAAACTAAAACTGATTTTACATTTTCAAACTCTGCTCCAGTTTTTAATAATTCAGATTTTAAAACCATGGAAAAACTGTCTTAATATCAGCTCCTTCTTTATCATTTGAGTATGAATATAACCATTTTACAAACGTCACATTTCAATTAGCTTGAGATATTTTTAACGAGGTCTTTCCTTTTTGAAAGTTAACATTGAAACATGTTGAGCACAGTGGTTGGGTCGACCGGTCACACACGGTCAAAACAACACCTGCAGAATCCTTACCACATAGATTAGATGTTTAAACTATTCTTTAAAGGATTTTCAGATCTGCAACTTTAATTGTAGAGAAATTCCCAACATATCAGGTAAGAAAAATATCAAAACAGTACTCAGTAATACTCAGAGAAAGGGCAGCATTGACTGTGTGGAGGTAGTGTACGAGGAAGCTTACCTTATTTTTTGTCCTGTGTTAGTTTTAACTTGCATCATAATTCAGCTCTAAGAATAAACGTTCTCATATTGTTTGAAAGAACATACGACTGCAGTTACTAATGTTTGGTCTGAAGTTAGTACAGCATTGTGATGTAAGAAAACGACCCAAATGATGTCATTTTGGCTGATCCCAGCACACGCTGATGAATTTTCCAATGCAAAGAGTAATCAAGTTGCATTATGGGAAGTTTTGGAACCTCTGGTGACATCAATGCCTGCGTGTTTTGATCGTGATTTTTAAGTGTCCTGTTTTTGTGTTTGTGCATGTTCACATCGTATCCCCATTGAGTAACTTGATTTTGCTACGTGGAGAACTTCGGAAGAAAACGGGATTCTGTGGCATGTATACGCCTTATCCCCCCCCCGGACAGCTGCCGACTACCTCGAAGGTAGAAAAGGAGTTTTATCTTTCGGTCATGAAAGAATTAAATATAATTAAAAGTTTAGATGGGAGGAAACATCGACAGGCTGACCTATCCAAGTCTGAGGTGAACGGGCTACAGGACGCGGGTTTCCCAACACGTACAGAGGAGAAAGTCGAGTCACGTTGGACAGTACTGAAGAAACATTACTACACGGCCAAACATCAGATCCAAAGAAGTCGTTTGAAACACCATATCCTGAATATGATCAAAACCAGGATAAGACTCATAACCAGGATACTCAAGTCCATGTAGTGTTGTAGTCAAGACCACACGAACCCAGACCAATAAACCTCAGACCAGAGTGCTCCAAGACCAGGACATTTAGGGATCGAGACAGAGTCGAGACCAAGACCAAGACCAAGGCAGGGCGAGACCAGACCAGACCGAGACCATAAATATCACTGAAAAATCATCATCTAGTGTGCAGCAGGCGTGTCACTCACTTAGACCGTAACACCGGGAAGGTTGCATCCGTAACCGGGGGATAAAAATGAAACTACAAATGAATTGAAGTTATTTGTTCTTTTAGAAAGAGGCGTTTTCCTTCTATTCACAGTGATGACGTGGAAAAATAGCCGATCAGTGGTGGTCTTGACCGGTCTTGATTTAAAATCTGGAGTCCGACCAGTCTGAGACCGAGACAAGAGCGAGTAAAAATGCTTTTGATTCTGAGACGAGACTGAGACCTTCACAAAGTGGTCTTGAACCAAGACCGATTTTGAGTACTACAACACTACAAATAAGATGCAGTATCAGTATTTATCATGTTTACAGGGATGTGAATAACCAGGTTTGAATGTAAACACTATATCCTGAATATGATCAAAACCGGGATCAGACTGGGATACTCAAGTCCACGTAAACACTCACTAACAACATGTTTAACTTTTTAAAGTGCAAAAATGTCTCAAGCACAATTTTATTTCAATAAGTTATTTTTAAATTATTTTTGCACAACTTATATCCATACCTCGTGGTCGTCTTTAGCATGTAGAGTCTCCTCAGGTGTCATGAGGATTGCTCCTCTATCATCAGGTAACGTAGGAGTGTGACGCAACAGTTTTTATATTCATATACAACTGATCACTCTCTCTTCCCTCGAAGAAGCCTGTGGATAAAAAGCTGTGGGGGAAAAATATAAAGTGTAAAAGAAGTTAATTAAATACTTTGACTTTGTCTTTGTTCTACAAGCCAATCAGACTGGAGTCTTCTTCGTCCAGCCGAAAGACGGATAACAAACATGTAAACACAGGTAAAGTAAACCTTCATCCTTTGTTTTGTTTTTTCTGCACATTTCCTCATCTCAGCCTCTGCAGTGGGTCTCTTTTACCCTCATTCACATTCAATCAATCCTCACTCAGCCCTGCAGTTTGGAAAAAATAACAAACCCTGAAATAATGGCTTAAACTGAAGTATGACTTTAATACTTCAATAGAAATAACCTGGTTGAACATTTTGAAAGGAGCAGGCTCAGAGGCCCGAGGCTACAGTGTAATGTGTGAGTGGAAGTGTATGGGCTGTCACTTCAGATTAGAGAACAGCCTCGGTGTACCTTTGACGGAGAGTCAGCCGGGGTAATAAGAGGTGGAGGGGCTCACAGTTCATATGAATCACATGTGGATGGAGGGAGCCAACAATGAAAGACGCCGTTTTCTGCACAGACTTGTTTTACACCAAAAGGATGCTTTACATTGTGTGTGTGTGTGTGTGTGTGTGTGTGTGTGTGTGCGTGCGTGCGTGCGTGCGTGAGTGCCTGTGTGAGTACAAGGACGTTTAACTTATACTAATGTTTTTACATCACATGAATTCCTTAGTTTTAATCCAATAAGTTTTTCAAACATGTCTTGAAGCAAGCGACAACCTCCGGTCTTGAAAAATGAAGCCAATGCGGAAGTGCAAAATCCTGCAGCATGAGTGTCCGCTTGAGGCTGGCTCCAAGAACACCGGAAGTCACATACACACCACATTCAAAAAAGTCATTTTTACAGCATAAATAAACATGTTTACAGCCTGGTACAAAAAACTGAATAGGTCTGATTAGTTATTGTCTTCACTGGCACACACTGTAACGGGGGGTGAATATTTTTAATGGCTCCGTTTTCATTTTATGAACGATACGTGTTATCCATAGTTAGGAGCGTAGCTGACATGATTGACAGGTGGGCGCAATTTAACGGTTTGTCAAGAGGCTTAAAACCCGCCTCAGCTCCAGCTCTCAGCCTGTCGTTAGGTTGACCTAAAGTTAGGGTGAAACAGGATTTCCATGGTGGCAGCCATCGATGAGACTCCAGCGCCGGCTGACGTCACTCTGGCTTCATCCAATAATATTTACAGTCTATGGTCTCAAGACAGACTATCATTCATTTAAAAAGAAGACTGTATAAATCTCTGTTAAAGCAGCATTTTTGTTGGACAGCGACCTCTTCTGGCCTGAGTTGATATTACAGGAACAAAGGAGGATTCTGGGTTTTGCAGTATTAAGAGCAAGAAAGTATATTTTTCACTTTATTTACTGTCAGGTCATGTTGAATTTTCAAATCATGCTCATTGTGCTTTTTTTTTATTTGGCCCTTGACACCAACAGAACCTGACTCTGTGGAGGTTGTTGCACTGAGAGGTAACTCCTAGTCATTGTGCCTTAGTAATAATCCAGGAAACGTGTGGGATGATTAGTGGGGTGGTGCGTGGGAGGCTTTGCTATCTTGCTTATCTTTATTGTTCTACACTGTACTCTATGTGGCGATGTGGAATATACCTGCCTAACCCTGGTGTTGTTTTATATTTATTTATTTGTATTATTTCTAAAACTCAATAAAAATATTCAGATCATGCTGAATTAATTTACAAAAAAGCGCAGCAAAGACACTTCCTGCTGCGTAAATGATGTGACATTGAGGTCAGCACTTGTTATGTGCAAACATGACATTGTTTTGTTTTCTTTGAGGCACCACCTGACCGCCATATAAGTTAAGCTCCTCCTCTCTCTCTCTATCTGCAGCCAGGAAGCATGGCCTCAGCCACCATTTTTCCCTTCCTCTGAGTTTCTGTTTTTTAAATAAAGGTTATTTTTTGCTGATGATGTGTTTTTTGACTCCTTTATGTTGCTTCCCCTGAGCCGGGGTTGTAACAAACTGTAAACAGAGTATACCAATCATTTATTAATAATACTGTGAAAAAATCATCTGTCCCAAATAAAGGCAGGGTCATTTTATAGACTGAAGTAAACGAGTGTCAAATACTTTTCCAAAGTGGTAGGCAGTACAATCACAGGCTGCAAATGGACTCAACTGTCTTCATCATAAAGAAAAGGCGATCTAAAGAAGCTGCAACCTCCGGTGTTGGAAGTGCAAAAAAATAAAATGCAGTTCCTCAAGTGTCCACTTGAGGCTGACTCCAAAAGCCTTGGAAGTCAAATACACACTCATTCTAAAATGCCAATTTTGACAGCAGAAAAAAAACAGTTTTCAGCTTCCAGGTCAGAAAAAGCCGTAAAAATTAAACTGCATGCTGTGGAGAAGTGGTAGAGACAGTCGTCCCTCAAACAATAGGTCAGGGGTTCGATCCCCAGCTCCTGCAGCCACATGTCCGATGTGTCCTTGGGCAAGAAATTAAGCTGCTTCCTCTGCTTCATCGTGTGAATGTGTATAATTAGTTATTACTGCCATCAGTGTATGAATGGGTGTGAATGTGTAGGTGTGACCTGCGGTGTGAAATCGCTTTCAGTAGAAGACTATACAAGCTCAAGTCCATTTCCCAAGTTTGGTAGAGTTGTTCAGAGTTTTCTAGGATATGTCTGATTGGTCCACAAAGAGTCTCTGACTGGTTTTGACTAAAATACACGACTATATACCTTTACATTCAAACCCACCTGAGGCGTATCACACAACAACATTTATTTAATCACATTTATTCATCAAAGACATCTCATAGCAGGTTGTTACAGACAGCTATAGCCTATTATAACTGAGCACCATTTTATTTCTGATCATGGGTACAGTAAGGAGACCAGTGAGATTTATTTGAAGGTTTTGTAAGCAGTGCGATTATACAAATGTCTGTAAGCAACCGTCCTGTCTGCCTGAACTTTATCTGAGTCTGCAGAAGAACACCTGCTGCTCATGGGAAACACATTTTCACTGTCTCTCCCCTCAAAGTGATAATCAGCAAACTTTCCCAGGCTCGGCAGCAAACATGTCCTTGACTCTCATCGTGCTGCTACATGGCTCTCTATAATAAACACTGATTAGGCTAAAGCTTCCTTCAACAATATTTGACCAAACTTCTGTATTTGAACTTTCACTTCTCATGCACACTGCTGTCTACATTCCTCTGCTGCTACTAATCATGTCACTTCATCTCATAACCAGTCACTTTAACCTGCCACTTACTGCACAACAGTTTCTTTGTTTGGCCGTTAATGGGTGTATAGTTTATTTTTATACTTATTGTAAAACTTCAAATATTGACGTCTGTCCCAAATAAAGGCAGCGTCCCGGGCACTAGTAAAACTCAAAAATAATTGTAAATACACTTTGTTTGTATTTTTATTCATTCTTATGTAATCTAAATTTAATTTGTACTCAATTGCATCCTTTTTTCTTGTCTTTTTTCTTACAGCTGAAAAACTTGAATTTCCCCTTTTTAAGATCATTAAAATAGTAATGATAATATTCACTCATTGTGCTGTCTTACGTACATGCACACAGTAAATGTAATTAAAGGTTCCCTCTTCCTCCAAAATAAAACACTGAAAAACTAAACAACGCTGTTTCAGGCGCTCCACAGAAAAATGCTTAAAAGCTCATTAAATATCAGTGTGGTCAAGGAAGTTATTAATGCGCATTGTGTGTTAAAATTTCACCAAATTTATATTCCAGTGTGCAGAAAAAAAAGGTAGATTGACTGCACAGATTTGTTTCAAGCTGTAAACATTTTGAATATTAACCTGAAAGCTTGAGGCCCACACTGAGGCGATCTTCTGGATCCGTGATGTGGGCACATTTGGCTGTCGAGGATTTTCTCCTTAGAAGGAAGGGTACAGAATATCAGCACAAAGTTGTTCTGTGTGATGAACTCTGTGTGTACCAAGGAAGATGTGTATCCTGACCATCCCTTCAGAATAGCAATACCACCATCCACTGGGCAGGAGGAGTCACTAAATGGTTTCATTAATACAAACTCTGTGAATGATTTGAGCTTGGGCAGTCTCCACAGCTTAACCCACTTAAAGAGGCCCTAACCCCTAACCCTGATCCTATCCCTAGTTTGAAAGATTTTGGACTGACGTGTATTGAAACCTTAAAAACACCACATGGGGGACTATCTATAAGAGTTTCTGAGCCTGTTTTCTGAGTCTGATGTGATACCCAGGTGGGCACTGTAAGTGTGTGATTTTTCTCTGCACTCTGCAGGTGCTATAAAGGGTAACCGGCCTCCTGAGGAACCCAGGGGTGTGGGTGGTAAGAGTCCAGTCTGCAGCTGCACCCCTCTGGTTGGTTTTTATCTCTGGATGACCCCGGTGTGTTCATTCCAGAGGGGAAATAAGAAATATAATAATATAATAATAGATTTTGGTCTATCAGGACCAAAACCTCCGGCCACAAAAACAGTTTCTTCCCCTCTGCTGCCAGCATCTTTAATAGTGTCCCTGCCCTCCCCCCACCCCCCACCATAACACAGACTGTCATCCAGCCCCACAGTCAGAGAACATTAAAGTAATGTAAAGGCTGAAACAGATGCTATGCTTTACATTAACGCACGCTTGACTGTTTACACTGCACTCTTTTTTGGAAAATGATACTGGTAGTAACTTTGACTGTAAATCACACACACCTGCACACCTCCTCCACTTCACCTTTTGTACTATTTGTGTTTTTATATTTATATTAATTCACCGCACTGCTGTTTTATAGCTTCTTACTATTTTTGCTTTAGTCCTTTGCTAATTGTTTTGAACCAAAACACCAAGTCGAATTCTTCGTGTGTGCGATTCTGATTCTGATAACACTTGTGCCAATGCTGTTTCTTTGGTTATATTTCTTTATCTCTCAATTTCATTTGAAACGCTAACACACCTTTCTTTGACTCAAGCACATCACACAATGCTGACTATCTTCATTTCCACACCTTGAGCCTTAAACTTTGAGTTTATGCTTCAATTTGGCTCACTTTGGTTATTTTGATTGAATATTTAAAGTATTCTTTGGTAATTGTGTGTCTCCCTTTCGTTGTGGTGAATTCAGTCATGTCATATCAATCAATCAATCTTTATTTGTATAGCACCAATTCATAACAAGTGTTATCTCGAGACGCTTTACAAAAAGCAGGTAAAGGACCTTACTCTTTGTCTATTAATATTACAAAAGAGCAGGTAAAAAGACCATGCTCATTGTTATGTTACAAAAAGCAGGTAAAAGACCTTACTTATTGCTATATTACAAGGACCCGGCTTAATCCATCATGAGCACTTTAGCAGAGCAGCAAAAGATACAGTGGTCAGAAAAAACTGCCTTTTAAGAGGCAGAAATCTTCGGTGTGATCCCAGGCTCATGACGAAACAGCCTTCACAGCCTAGACTGCGTCGGGCTTGGAAAGGGATAGGGGGAGATGGGATAAGATGCAGGAAGAGGGATAGGGAACAAGGGAAAAAGGGGGGGGGGGGGTAGTGACATGCAGTAATGTCATATGAATGCAGAGAGAGAGAGAAAGAGGGAGAGAGAGCAGGGGATAAGAGCTCAAGGTGCCAGTTCCCCCGGTAGTCTAGGCCTATAGCAGCATAACTATGACCGACTAATGTACCGATGCCAAAGCACACTGAAGCTGTTCAGGCAGCATGCACATGCAGCGGGTACAAGAGCGACACTACAATCATAAATCACCACGTGGCAACGAGATCAACATGTGTTACAATTCTCTTAAAGATATGAAAACTCCTGGGAAACTGTATCTGCAAAAAGGAGACATATGGTTGTGTAATTTACATCGAGCTCTCGTTTTAATGCTTTATTAACTTTATGAAATAAGAGACTTTTCTGGGTTTCATATTGTACAGACTGTTACTGTAGTTTCCCCACTGTTCATGTCAGTGAGTTAGAGCTGGGTGACGAGAGGCTCCAGGCTGCAGCCATACACTCTTGGTCCGTAAGTAGTCAGTTAAGATGCAAGGTCTTGAAGTGACCACTAGAGGGTAGCGATCAGCTGTATACAATGATACAGGCCTTCCCCTGAAATTAAGCTCCATCTTCTGTGTATCGTCGTCGACCCCAGCCTGTGATGAACTCCCACTGATCTGCTGCAGTCTTTTATTGTAAAAGCTCTGTGAATACTCAGTAATGATGATGATCTTTTGGTAATGTTTTGTGGGGTTTTTTACTTTGTTAGGTTTCATTGTTGCATAGAAATTAAAATTAGGTAACCTCTTTGTACCCCTACTCTCTCTTCCACTTGATGTCATCACTATTTCCAGTAAGCCATATGAAGAAGTCACAGTTTATACTTATTTTCATTATCGATAAGCACATTTACACTTCTAACTCATCTTATTATTTGGCTTCATATAGTTTAAGTGTCCTCTTTTACCAGACCTAGCTTTCTTTACAGACACAGGCCTGATTAAAGGTTGGCCTGACAATATCGAGGCTAAATAGCTAAGTCTACAGAAAGAGCATATTTTAATCTATGAGGCATGGGAGACCAAAAAAAGAAAGAAAGCTAATTTTCCCCTCATATGGATTTTGGTTTATGTTTTATGTTTAGAGTTAATTTTCACCCAGAGAAATCACAACACACTCTGAGCTGAGCACTTGGAGGAGCACTTGGACTCAAAACACGTCTTTGGTTTGACTCTGGGGTGTAAGAATTGAAAGTTTGCAGTTTTAGTTTTCAATAAAGGGTTTCTGAAAACAAACATGGCCCATATAGGGATGTTAGCAAAAGAGGCTTATGTAAAATAAAAGTGGAGAGACAATAAATGAGTTTTACATTCTAAAGTTTAATCATGTCTCCAAGGAGGAAGTGTGTTTTTTCTGTAAAAACAGTCCTAAGAAAATATCTGTTGTCTTCAGCAGTGATTCCCACAGTGGGGCCCGGAGGTATTGACAAGGATAGGGGGAGGGGCAAGGCTAAATGGAAACAATGCAAAGCATGACAAATTCCTTCAGGTATGTTAGTCTGACAATGAATTTACACCAGATGTCACACAAAGATAAAACAACACAAGTAGCTTTGAATAGATTTTTTTCTAAACCTGACCCTCTGAAGGTGAACAACTCCCTTCCTATAGGCAGTGTAGTGCAGGGTATACGCAGGTAGCCTATATGGAGTATACCCACTTATTTTTCACTTCTTGATTGACAATATTCAGTAGTGCTGCAGTTTTTTCCTAGGATGGTAAAGAGATGACTCTCCCTACTCTGTCTCTAATTGGCTACTAGTACACACTAACTAGTCTTAGGCCTACATGTCACTGTTTAGCCTATAACAGAAGCCGTTTATACTCTGCTGGACAGGTCACAAAACCTTGGGGGAAGAGTAAACCCACTTCTTTAGGCACCACTACACCACTGCCTATAGGCTATTCAAAAAATAGATAAAATGATAAAATGTTCATCTGCCAAAGGGGGGCCACTGTCATAGTTGTTACTCACTACAATTACCAACGGTCAAAATTAAAAACTGCTAAAGTGTTTACGATTTAAAGAGTAGACACTAACACAAAAACTGAAATTCCGGCACATAGTCGACATGTTTGATGTGCACTGTCCTATTTCAGAATCAGAATCAGCTGTATTGGCCAGGTATGCGTACACACAAGGAATATAACTTTGGTGAACTGTGCTCTCTATGTACAAAAGTACAACATTAAATATCAACAATAAACACAACATAAACACTAACAGGCAAAGACTACAAGACTAAATAAGATAAAAGTGCATTGGTGAGTATTTGAAAAGATGCTGAAGTAAACATGTAATAAAAAAATGTAATTATGTGACGGATGGGTTAATTTACATGAAATAGAGTTTTACAGTATTTACATTAAAGGTGTGCATAGATTAATAATTTAGATTAAATAATATATATGTATACATTCACAGTGATGTCAATAAATAAATACATTTAAACTATTTCCCTTCTTTTGTCATTATTTATCCAGTCAGTCTCTTTGTCTATTCAATATCACTCGAAAAGCCCTCTCATGAGCAGCAGTTCTTCCACAAAGCGACATCGTGTTGAGCACTTGAACGCAGCATCAGGCCACCCTGTCAATCAACGTTCCGCGTTAGTCACCTGACCAAAACTCCAGGTCACGTGACTCGTATTCCATCCTCGCCATTTTGCAATGTGGGGGAGAGAGAGAGGGAGGCCACTTTTTTTTTTATGGCTAACGAGTAAAACAAAGCTGTTTTTATGTGTTGAGGACAAAGACCGTCGGGGTTAAAACGTGTCAGTGAGTATGTTTTCATTAAATTACTGCCACGCGCTCCTCCGTCACTCATTTACTGAAATGATGATCAAATTGTCCTTGTAAATTCATGAGAGCTTCTGCTAGCTCTGTGTGAGACTCGTGTGTGTGTCTGTGGGAGTGTTTGCATAGCAGGCAGCAAGCTGTGAAGCTAACAGTGTGTGTCTTTTACTTAAAGTTCGTTTTTGTCTCCATAGTAACGCCTCTTTATTGTTTTAGCGGCTGTAGCATGTTAGCTAACGTCAGTCTGCAGCTTTAGCTCAGGACTTATTCGGTGTGTCAGTGAGGGGTTGGGAGGCTGTGTCTTAACTTTTTTCCCACTGGGGAGTGAAAGTGGGTGTCATATTTTTAGACCTTGACATAGCTGGGGCTCAGCCGAGACTAGTCAACGCACATGATGGTGACTAAAGTTAGGCTAGCCGTGACTACAGCAACGTTTAAACCCATGGAAATGTATGAAACATACGACGAAAAGGCCAAGATGCTATCTTAGAAACAGACAAACATTAACATGTGTGATTGTGAGCTGTTTAATTTGCACATTTCCAAGACCATAACTGTTGATTGTATTATTTATAGCTATACGCTATGCTTGTTACCATGGAAACTAAGCAGAGTTACAGCCAGTACTTCTTGCATTTGGCTACCCCTCTCCAAGCATGCCTCCCACTGTTTTGAAAACAGTCCCACGAATGCAGAAGTAGGAGAATGAGGAAGGTGAATTGTGGTCAGAAAGTGAGAACTTGTAAAGTGTTTGGATTTGCGCATTTGAAAGGATTTTAAACCACAGGATTTGTGACCATTTCCCTCAAGCTTAGTTTGTAAACACAAGCACATGGTGCTCCTGTGTTGAAGGCTTTCTATTGACCTGCAGAGGCAGGTCTTTGATGAAAGAGTTCAGCTATTACCCCTTATCACGGGGGTCATTTGGGCTACTTCCTTTTCTACTAAACAGTCGATCCTTTCACTAGACCCTGGGTAAACATAGACTTCAAAATAGAAACATGACTAATCGTTACACTTATTTTTGGTCGAGAGAAGTTCCATTGTTTAATTTTTCAACACATACAAGTGTTGTATTCTTTGGGTGTACTACATACCAATATAAACACTGATCTGATGATAACATTGGTTGAAAAGTCTTCAATGCAGAAAGCCAGATTATCTTGCTCAATCCTCTCTTTTTAAGGGCTAAACTGTTAATCACACACTGAGCCCTCAGATTAAAGACATTTATACAACCACCAGTTTCCGTTCCTGTGAAAAGGCTCACTTTATTAGCTTGTGTTTGCAAACTTTTCTCCTGTTTCTAACATCGTTAGCTTGGCGTGCAGTATGGCAACAAAGGTACTTTTGTGGCTCGTGACCTTTTTTGCCTCGTGACCCCACTTTGACTTCACAAAACTCTGGGGACCCCAGACATCCAAAAACACATTCCACGTATTGCTAAAATTAATTTGTTTTCGATCATATTCTAGTTTTTCTACTGTGTTGGACGTAAACATTCATTTCACATTATGTTTGTCATATAGTGCTGGCCGTAGTTAAAATAGACTTAAAGGTCATAATAATTAAATCATGAGATTGAGATGTTATTGACCAGATTTATGCCTCTAGATACTCACTGTATTTATTTGGAATAACTTCCTGTATTTTTTCATATTTCTCGCAGACAGAAAAGATATCACAATATCATTCATCCCTCCTCTGTAGCACTTTAAAAGCAGTGCTGGTGAATCTATTTAGATAAATATTACTTATTGACAGCACTGAGAGATAAAAAAAAAAAGTTCAATTGAAATATTTATTTGATTAACTCAAATCCAGGGATCGATCCGTGTGTCATCATGTTGGTCTGATAAATCGTGCGGCCACATCAACCGGGAGCATATGCATATGTTGTCCCTGACTTGTTTAGGACACAAATCTCACCTGCTGTCTTTGAACAGTTTAATGTATCACCCATTGTGAATCTTTGCTGTGGAAAACTTGAAAAGATAAAGTCTGTTTCTTCAGCGTGCCAGTAATCACTAGTCTGACCTGTAGCAGCAGCGTATTGCATTAAAAGTTTCTGTATAGTAAAGTTAATCTTGTCACTAATGATCTTGTTTGCTTTTCTAAGACATAAATCCAACAGTATTTATTTGAGTCTATTTTATTACCAGTTAAAAACTCCTCACAGAAAATCTAAGACGGGACAAAGTGGAAAATATTAGGAACCAGAGACGGAAATTCTTTTAGATCAATAATCATCTGTAAATAAAACTCTTCCGTATTTTTGTGTGCTTTTGAGAAAAATCACACGTACCGTAAGCATGTGGCTGAGCTGGTTAAAGTTGATGCCACAAGAGATTTGATCAGCTTTTTATCATTGCTTAAACTGTCATTATTTATGTGTGAGTTGAAGTGTTGGCCATGGTTTAAATTCTGATTTAAAGGCACTCATAGAGACAAAACTCTCACATTTAGGCCTTGTTTTCAGATATACATATTTCATTGTTAAAAGTAAGACTTCATATCTGTTTAAAAATAGTGTTCCTATTGCTGCATATAGTTAACACACTCATTTCTGTGTTTCTCCCTCTGCTAGGTCATGGAGGAGATCAGCAATGGGGCTGTACTCGTCACACACTCCTCCTCTGCCTCCTCTTCGTCCTCCACTGCCTCAGCACTGGGACACGTCCCCCAAACTCAATCCCAGCAGGCAGTAGTGGAGGACACATCCCACAGCTTTCAGCAGAAACAAGCTGCAGACTCTCTCATCCAGGTCATTGAGAAGCTCAGCAAAATTGTAGAGAAGCGTCCCCAGCGTCGCTGCACCTTGGCAGGACAGAAAAGGGCGTTTCAACATGCCCTCACTGCAGGGGGGGAGGGTGGTGGGGAGAGGACGAGGGGAAGCAGAGCAGACTCTCCCTTTAGAAAAATGAAGAGGAACTGTAAGGAGGAGGAAAATGTAGTGGATGCTAGATTAGATGGCAGTATAGATGATGGCACTCTTTGTTCTACTGTGTCAGGTGATAATAACAACAACAGCATCAGCTCCATGGTAACAGAGGTCGCTGAGAACCCCATTAGCAGCGACCACAAGCGGACCGTGACGTGCTACCAGTGCAGCCTGTGCCCCTTTCTCTCCCAAACGCTGCCCCTGCTGAAGGAGCACCTTAAGCAGCACAATGAGCAGCACAGTGACCTCATCCTCATGTGCTCCGAGTGTCGCTTCACCTCCAGAGACCAGAAGCAGCTGGAGCAACATGTCAGTATGCACTTCGACAACGGTGGCAACCTGAACACGAGTCATTCTGATACCTACAGCGAGGACAAGGAAGAGGTTTTAAGAAAGCAGGAGGGAGACTGGACTGGGAGCAGTGGCAGTATCGAAACAGAGTTCATCAAAAGCTCAGCAGAGGAATCCAAAGAGCTACCACAGAAGAAGAAATGGTACAGCTACGAGGAGTATGGGTTGTACCGCTGCTTGATCTGCAGCTATGTGTGCAGCCAGCAGCGAATGCTCAAGACCCATGCCTGGAAGCACGCCGGCTTGGTCGACTGCTCTTACCCTATCTTTGAGGATGAAGAAGAGGCTCCAGCAAAGAGAGAGGCCCAGGCTGCAGCAAACACTAGTTCAAACAGAGAGGAGATAGTTGTTCTGTCCCCGGTTCTTCAGGAGAAAAGCCTGCCCACTGCCTTTAAGCTCCAGCTGTTTTCTGCTCCAGTGGCTCTTGAGAGCAACCAGGAAGTGTTGACTAATCCGGTTTCTGATCTGAGTAAAAGTCCAAAGACAGAGGAAGAGGAGAGTGTGTACCCTCTCAAAGACCTGACTTCCGAGGAGCCCCTGGTGGAGGTGCAGGTAACAACAGAGTCTGAGATGGAGGTTGTTAACCACCATGATAACAATTCTACCACGGACAGCTTACTGTCATCCGCTCAGAAGATTATCAACAGCAGTCCAAACAGTGCTGGCCATATCAACGTGATAGTTGAACGCCTTCCTTCAGCCGAGGATTCAGTCATGGCAGCCAACCCTCTCCTACTCAACCCAGATGTGGACAGGGAAAAAAGCTTATTGGCTGCAGAGGAGGAAGAGCAGCACCATGGTGTACCTGTAAAGGAAGAGGTGGACATTGGCTTCAGCGCCAGTAATGATACTGACAACCAGCAATACGGAGCTGATATTATACCTTCTGTCCCTAAGAGTAGCGATTCTCCTCGGGATGAAAACATCCCACCAGCTGGTCGCAAGAGGACCCACTCTGAGTCTCTCCGGCTGCACTCTCTGGCTGCCGAGGCCCTGGTAGCTATGCCCATGAGGACCCCTGAGCTCCCCACCTCCAGTGCCAAAGTAAATCTGAAAAGTATTACAACCCAGACACAGTGCCAGAAACTCTTAGAGGTGACTGCAGATGGACCCAAGATATCTGACGTAGGGACAACAACAGCTCTGTTGGACCTGAAGCTGCATAGCAAAGGAAGAGAAGATGATTTCGGGTCTCTTGGTCTGGGAGAGGGAGATGAGGAGAGCCCTGCAGCCAAAGCTGGCATCAGCCTGTCGCTTCTTACCGTCATCGAGAGACTCAGAGAGCGCTCAGACCAGAACGCCTCGGATGAGGATATATTGAAAGAGCTTCAGGACAACGCACAATTCCAAAATGGAGACGTGAGTGGTGTGGTCTCAGGAGCTGCAGCTGCTGGTCTCATCACAATCCCAGGAATGGAAGGGTTGGTTGCTTCGTCTGATGGCAGTCTGGTGGACTACATCCCCGGCAGTGAAAGGCCGTATCGATGCCGCTTGTGTCGCTACAGCAGTGGCAATAAGGGCTACATTAAACAACACCTACGGGTGCACAGGCAGAGACAACCATATCAGTGTCCCATCTGTGAGCACATCGCCTCGGACAGTAAGGACCTGGAGAGTCACATGATCCACCACTGCAAGACCAGGATGTACCAGTGCAAGCTGTGCCCAGAAGCTTTCCACTACAAGGTGAGGAGATGTTAATGCTAACACGTAGCATTTTAACTCTGTGATGGTATCATTAATCCAAAGAATAATGTTCAGAGTTTAAGAATCAGTTGTCTGTAGCTGCTGTTGTAGTAGGATTACAGCCTGTCCTAACGGCACGCAACACGAGCTAGCGTCAGCGAGAAAATCCGCTTGATTCAATTGTTTCCTATTGGAGTGTCATAATTGCCCACAAATGACGCAGCGCGATGGAGCGCCATTTTTACCCTGATATCCAGTCTCATTTCCTCTCTGTCGCTCGTGTAGAAATACGAGAAGGGAGAGGGCTCCAAATAAATGACAAGGGCTGCTAAATTTGATTCATTTTTCTATTTGAAGCAATTAAATAATTTGATTTCTGGGGTATTTTATTCACGTCGTGATCCAATAACAGACATTTAAATCTGTTTGCTAGAAAATTGTTTAATCCTAAATGTCATACACTTCAACACAACGATATGTGTCTAATGAGAGCTGATGCAGAGTTTAATTTTGTGAGATTTTTGCATGTAGGCAACTGCTCATAATAAGCTGTGAACATTTTTATAACTTTACATCCTGATACAGTTTTTGAGTCAGGCTAAGAGTAAAAAAGTGAGTTTACTCCTAAAAAAGCTGAGTTTATTCTGACGTGTGAAGTCAAAGACGAGACATAAAAGTTGGAGGAGTGTGGTGCAGCGCTGCAGTGAAAGTTTGCTTCAGTGTGATGAAACAGGCCGAGGAGAAAAGTATTGATTATTCTGCTATCATGGGACTCCAGTGCCGATCTGCAGCCCAGATTATTCATCCTTCATCAAGTTCATCGTGTTATCCACCAGATTTGGAAGTTAGTTCTGAGAAAGTTTCCAGCTGTACGGGGTGAAGGCTGGCCCGCCGATATGATACTGTATCTGCTCCTGAAGTGACATCAGTGGGTTAGAGGAAAAACTATCAATGCATGTCAATCAGTTTTCATTCTCTTCTGAGGCTGAGTATTACTTCCAGTTTGAGACAAAGAGTTTTGTATTCTCTCAATATCTGCATATCTACTATGCCTTTAAATGTGTTTTGTGCAATAGAAAACACATCATTCACATTTTCCAATATATTAGCAGCCGCCTAAGGCCTCGTGTACACCTTGCATTTTTTCCTGAGCGCCAGCATCTTTTTACATTTGTTTTCAACGAGGAGAGAGAGTCTGCAGCAGCTGGCGGCCGCCTGAAGAAAAAGCTCAGCACTCAGCGACTTTTTCTCAGCACTCCGCCTTTATTGTGTAGCTGCTCTCGCATTGAAAATCTTTAAACTTTCATAAAGGCGCTGTTGACGTTACCGCCGCTCTTTTCAAAATAGAAGATATTCTCCGTATTTTGACCTCCTATGGGTCGTGTTTTTGTACCCCCATCGTCTTTGCTCCGTGTCCGCTGTGGTAAAAACGATCTCAAATATAAAACATACAGTAAAAAAGCAACGGAGCAGTGCCGGTCATACAGCGGGCGTCGTCAACAGACTGTTGCCATAGAGACAGGATGGATGTGCATCGACAGTCAGCACTTTTCTGCCCAGGAAAAACACTAGATAGACACGGGGACTTAATTACTCATATTTTGTAGATGATATAAAGCGGAGTAGAAAAACTTCAGGTTGGGCTGTTCATTATTTTGCCTGCAAGTCTGAAGAGTAGATCAAGGTCAGTATTTGAAAAACTGCTTTTTCTGTCTCTTTCTTGGTACAGCAGCCTTATTAAATTGAATATGTGCGTTTGTGTTTTTTCATTTCTTAGAGTCAGTTAAGAAGTCATGAAAGGGAGCATCACAGCTTCAGAAGCGACATCGCAGTTCTCACTCCCGTTAACGACACTGTGGCCGTGGTGGAGGACGCCGACAGGGTCACAGACGAAGGTAAGAGATGTCTTTAAAGCTTCTTTGTGTCTTTAAATTTAAAGATAGAACAATACTTAAACGGCTAGCTGACACGTCGTCATCAGATTACCATATTATGCTTCTGTTGGTGTTAACGCTCCTTTTTCGTCTTTTACAGAATGTGGTTTACAGAAGATGTATAAATGTGACGTGTGCGACTACACCAGCTCTACATATGTCGGCGTGAGGAACCACCGGCGGATCCATAACTCTGACAAACCTTATCGGTGAGTTGCTAAATGTACCACAAACATCTACCGGTGCATTCACACCTGAGCTGTTTGGTCCCGTTTGAAACGACCTCTGGTGCGCTTTGTCGTAAAGTTTGTTTGGTTTGGGGGGGTGTGAATGCGTAAATGACCAAAGAACTGAACTCTGGTCAGCTTAAAAAAGGGGTCTTTGTTTGCTTCCAAGTGCACCAGAGTTCAGTTCGCTGTAGGTGAGAACGCATTCCAGACCAAACAAGGGAAGTGAACCAAAGAGCAGTGCATTGTGGGGTGAAATTGTTCGCCTGTAAACGAGGTCAAATAGGTTTGACGAGCGTGGCTAACGTTAGCATTGCTAACAACACCAGCCTTCGGTCCTCCTTGCAGGTTAACATGCACATACCTGTGCTAAGTGTCGTTCGGTCACATCGCTTCGGTCGATATGCCAGTTTAACCTGACACAGCTGACATGTTAGGCCTACTTTATCTCCGTTTTATAGATCAAAATACTGACCAACTGTGCCGCGGTACAGGATGCCATTTTTCCACTGTCCTGTTGTTAACTTCAGGGTCATAGTGCAGCATTAGAGCGGATGGCAGCAGCTACTTACCGGAGTTACAGCCCCAACTAGTGGTGGGTGGCTACGGTACACAACATCAGACAGGTTTTGGTAGCTTGACAAAGTGCAGTGTGAAAGCAAACCGAACCAAATGAAAAATGCTGTTTCAACTTCACCCCCTGAGTCCACACTTTGAGAATATGGCCTAAACTTTTTTAAGGTCTACGATGAAAAAAGCTTGTTAAAGAAAACATCGAGATTACAAGCACATTAAAAACAATCCAAAACAACAACAACAAACCCTTTTAATAAATTACAATAGAAATCAATGAAAACCCTTATCATTGGAAACAAAGTGGCTTGAAATCCTGAACTCTGCAAGAGAGAGAAGAAGTCCAATGTTTAGAGTTAGCTGGAGGGGCGTTTGATGAGTCTGGTTACCGAGTTCAGTGAAACCTCGAGGGCCTCTGTGTGTAGGGTGATTCAGGTTCAATGCATTGATGTTGATGAAGACATTAAATAAGGAATTCAGTTTAGTAACTGAACAGTGATGTTAATGATTTCCTTCAGTCAGGACAGCATGAGTGTTTCAGATATTTATGAAATTGCAACAGCAGCAACAAAGCCTCGTATTGTATTGGCATTTTGAAGTAAGATTTAAGCCTTAATCTTACGGAAATCCTAAGTACTGGATTGTCTGGTTTGGCGTACAACCATAAAAATACGCATCCTGCAAAGACGTTTACAGGATTCAGGGAAAATCTCACGTGAGTCTTTCAAACACAAGTACGGGGTCTGAAAGTAGTAAAAATGCCAAGGAATGTCCTCCAAAATTTCCAAAATTTCTATTGTTAATATGTTTTTATTCTCTGTTTTTTAATTGTCTTTTAATTCTTGCATTTTATTTCACTTTATTGTATGACCTGTTATGATGTGAAGCACTTTGAGTCTGCCTTGTGTATGAAAAGCGCTATACAAATAAACTTGCCTTGCCTTGTCTTGCCATTGTAGAAGACTAAATCAAAACTTAAAGAGCCTCTAACAGACGAAGCTGAAGAGCACGATCTAACCCAAAAGAATAACCTCAATATCAATCAATGCTGCTGTTAGTGTGCAAGCAGCCAGAGCGAGGGGACAAGTCAACGAAGCAACAAGCTTCTTAATTTTTACATGTTGTCTTCAAAAGACAACATATAGACATCGTACAGATAAAGTGATCAAGCCATGTCTCAACAAAAGCGTCTCTTGCAGCTGTTGCTCTCCCTTTCATTTCACTTTAAACAAAATATGAACAAAAGAAACAAAAGATGTCACACTCACTCATTTATCCACAAAGATGCACTCACAACACAATCTCCTCACAAGGCAATGTAGCGAGGTAACTAAAGCAAATCGAGTCTCTGTGGGCGAATGTGCCTGACCCATTTTGACCACAATCCCGTAAACTTCTCTGACTGCATTTTTATAGAAAATGTTAGGAACCATTTTAAACCAGTCCTCTAATGTTGGAGCGTCTGGTTGTAAGCGTTTCCTAGTCAGGGCTTTCTTCCCTCCGACAAGTCATCAGTTCAAACATTTCATTGTTTGGATTTGTTAACTGTGCTTTCAGAGACAACATGGCATTAAAGCATTCATAAGCAGAAGGCAGGGTCAGTACTTTGAGACGCATCTTTCTTACATGTTGCAAATCGTGCATCAACTAAACAGACTCTCATGTTGGTGATTTTGCAAACATCGTTCTGTCTTATCAGGGCATTAAACAATTCAGAATCAGAGATCTGCAAAGCCCTTAACATAAATAAAAGTAATATGTATCTGAGTCAACAATGTTGTTAGGATAAGATAATCCTTTATTGATCTCCAGTGGGGAAATTCATGTGTTGACAGCAGCTTTAATGCTTGTGTTTCACTTAGTGCTCAGTGAGGATTGCATTTTCAGTTCATGTTACAGGCAGACTAAGCTGACCAATCAGAGGCCACACATTAAAACAAGCCTTTCTTGAATGTGCTGGTTCCTCTTGTCATTTCCATTTCAGAACAGTGCAGTAGATGGCAGTATACACCTGTATGTGCTCCGAGCAGCTCACTCTGCAGTCACAGTCTCAGTGCGTCTCTCTTCTCCTCACGCTGCCATGAGGTGTGAACTCATCCAGCTGTTCAAGTCAGCTTTCTTAACAGTTTGCTGTCACCTGAGCTCTCGAGTCAGATGTACAAAAATAAACGTAAAAATCACAATCTTTTCTAATGTGGAAAGGTCAGGTGGCACTTACAGTGATTGCTGTTCTTTGCCAAAAGTACTGTGTAAAGGCAAAAGTACCGTCAGGAAATAAGGAGAAATGATTATTTCAACAAGAATGTACAAATATGTCAATAACAGATCAGTTATAGATGTAGTGTTGTAGTACTCGAAATCCAGACCGCTTTTTGAAGGTCTCGGTGAAGTCTCCAAATGGAAAGCATTTTTACTGGGTCTTGTCTCAAACTGGACGATTTCCAGATTTTAAATCAAGACCACTACAGATCACCTATTTTATCACATCATTACTTTGATTCTAAGGAAAACGCCTCTCTCTGAAAGAACAGTTAACTTTAATTCATTCATAATTAGATTTTGTATCCCCTGCTTACGGCTGCAACCTTCCCGCCTCCCCGCCCCCTGCACACAAGATCATGATTTTTCCGTGACATTTATGGTCTTGGTCTTGCCCTGCCTTGGTCTTGGTCTTGTCTCGGAGCACTCTGGTCTCGGGTATGTCTTGGTCTTGGTTAGTGTGGTCTTGACTAAAACACTACATAGGTGCCTCCACTAAGCAAATACTTTCTTTTTTCCTATGAACATTAAGAGTATGAATATTTTAAATGCCATGTGCTTACAATGTCCGGCATTTTAACGATGTGGTAACATTAACAACAAACTCTGTCAGAACAACAGTTGGGCCTTCACGTGTCTTTGAAACAAAACAAAGCCTGTTGAGGACAAAGCGTGATTGTTGTCTCCTAGTGAGGTGCAGAAGGATGACGACAAGATTACAGCTTAACACTGTTTTACACGCAGTCTAAGTTGTTAACACTTTAGATTGAAAGCTTAAAGTTAGCACTTTACACATGTAGTCATTGTTTCGCCTTCACATCTGATTTGTAGAGCCAACAGGATAAACAATATACCAGTGCACAGCAGCAGCTGTGAGAGGCGAACAGCAACATAAAACACTCATGTAATACTTAATAAGACATTACAATGTGGAATTAGAGCGAATGGCCCCAGAAGGCTTTCTATAGCAACACCGATCACTCTGTTAGCACTTCAAACGTGAATGACTTAACAACAGGACAAATGCAAAAACTGCTGACTGGACAAATGCTCATATTTATCCATCTGTTACAGCTGCAGAGTCGGTGAAGAGTGCAGAATTTCACATCTAAAAAAAGTAGAGGGACTAAAGCTTAACTGATATCCATTCCTCTCTATCACTGAAATGGATCTCTTTAAAGTGCTCGCTGCGTTGTACTCTCCGTGCCGTGTTTTTGAAACGGTCTTTACTGTCGGGCTTTGAACCTTTCGGAAAACTCCTGAAAAACAAACAGGAGGAGCTGTATGTGTGAACAAAAACAGACACATTTTTTGCTCAGACTTCACCTGGAGTTTCTCTGCCATCCTCCTCGTAATTTTTCTACAGCAAGTCCGAGTGAGCTGATGTGAGAACCCAGCAGGATATTCTCCTGAGAATTCACCAATGTCATTTTCAATCCGTTGGACTACACGTCCTCTGTCGCTTCGTCCGTTACTTCTGCATTGTTTTTTTACGTCACGTCTTACCTCAGGAGACCCCCCGCCACCCCTTCTGTCTGACAGGGATAGTCTCCCACTGTGAGGTGCATATGTGAACAACCAGGTCAGGAGAATCTCCGGAGCAGTCCTCCTGAAATGATCTAGATATTTTCAGGAGTGCATAATTGGAAACGGCTTTAGTGTGTGAGATTAAAAACCTCACAGGTGGGAATGATCACAATCCTTCTGTGTGGTGATCAGGTTGGAAAGGTTATGGTGTTGCTTTAGTTTCATCATCACAGTTTAGTCAGGTTTGAAAAAAGAGAGAGTAATATTCGCAGTAAAGAGATGTTTATAACACGGCTACTGGCTGTTGGAATAAACTAGACAGAGTAAGTCAACCAGTCAGTTTCACTTGACCTGCCTTGTCATGCTAGTTGCACTGAAACATCTTCATCATATTGCAGCTACTTTGGTGTCTGAATTGTTGACATCTTCTCATTAAGCTGGCATCTACATTTTAAATGTCACAGTACAAGAATGTTATATTTAATGTGAGCGGTGAATAATTTAGCATCATGATCTGCAGAGTAATGTCTGGTCCCCGTAGTCCGCTTAAAACTAGACATTCCTCTTTATTGAGAAAAATGTTCTCTAAGACTTTTCTTCAGTGAAGAGTCTTTTTGATATTCTGCCCCTGTAACCCTCACATTATGAAGTGCAATCCTTTGTTTTGTCTGCAACTTTATTTGAATGCAGAGCAAATGGCCGCAAGTTGAGTGTAGCCTCTGTCTGCAGACCTTGAACAGTATTCGCCTCTAAACAACGACAAAGCCAGTTTCATCTTCCAACCACAACATCCACAGAGCTACAAGGAAGAAAAAATGTGATTTGTTCATTTCTTAAAGTGGCAATTTCCTCTCTGTTTTCTGTAAATCCCTTTCCTCTCTCCAGGCTGCAACACAAAGAAGCTACAGAAGTTCAAGAGGCAGCTTGTTAAAGTAGCCACTTGATCTCCATGTTCCTTTCTTCTCACGTCTTCTTCCTTTTTCCTCACTGCCAGGTGTTGTAGCTGTGATTTTGCCACCACCAACATGAACAGTTTGAAGAGCCACATGAGGAGGCACCCTCAGGAGCACCAGGCTGTGCAGCTACTGGAGCAGTACAGGTGAGAGAGATCACACATGCATCCACTGCAGAGAGGACTGATAAGAATGAGATCTGCACCTCTGAGGTGAGCATGAAGCGCTGCACCTTTACAAAGAAGCCGGGGATATCGTCTGCGTTGGTCTGACCATATCAGTGCTTTCTGGTGCCAGCAGCTCATAGCTGCCTGGAGACTTGAGCAATGAGCTTCTGATTGCACTGATAGAGGTTGGTGAGTGGAGAAGGTGAATGGGGGTGAATACTCAGCCCTCCTTCAAATGTTAAATATCCTCAACCCCGAGACAGACTCTGATTGCTGATTTCCACTTCACTGAATACTGATGCTGTGTTATACAGTCATCAGTACCTGCACAGCTCGAGAGCCCATGTTTCGATATTGAAGGAAACACACAGACAGTGCTATTCTGTTTCTGTTAAAGGAGAACTCGCGTCATCTGTCCGTGCACTTTCATAAGAGAGTCTGATTTAAGAGAGACATTTTCACAGTGAAGCATCAGGGGACACTCTGTCCTAAGGCTGGGAATCACAGGGTCACCAACAATACGTTACGAAACGATAAGGGATGCATGGCCAACGATGACGATAATATCACGAGACAGCAATTCTGGGATAAGATATATATCAAGTCGGGCTGTCAATCTTTATCTACATTCCTTATTACTTGTAGTTTATCAAATTGTATTATTAATATTAAAACAGTTTATAATGCCTTTATCACCATGTTGTAACACATTTTCGTCACTAGAGGGCATTCAAACATTATACATATATATCTTTTCCACGTATCCTTTTCTTGACATTGTCTTTAGTTGCGTCTTAGAGTTTCACAACGCACTCAAGCCGTTTTCACATATGCACTCCTGATAATATCTAGATAATTTCAGGAGGACTGCTCCGGAGATTCTCCTGACCTAGCCATTCACATATGCGCCTCACAGCTGGAGTCTATCCCTGTGAGACGGGAGGGGGTACAGGGGATTTCCTGAGGTAAGACGTGACGTAAAAAGGAGAAACTCCGGGCAAATCCAAGTGAAAAATGTGGCTGTTTTGTTCACACATACAGCCCCTCCGGATAATCTCCGGAGTTTTTCAGGAGATTTCCGTATGTGTGATTTGGGTTTCAGTGATGGTTGCACGGCTCGGATTCATGTACCTTGGCTCAAGTTGTGCATTAAATCTTTAAATTCACACCCCTGTGAGGTGTTAAGGTAAACTAGAGGCCATGGGGAGAGAGGTGAGATTCAGCAACTGTAGAAAATAGAGGTGGGAAAGAAAATAGATCTATGTACAAATCGAGATTCTTATCTTCTGAGATTTTCAATAGATTCCTGTCATACAAATATCTGGGGATTTTTTGCCTAATCTCCTGGCTAAGTGCTAATGCTAGCTCTTTAACTCCAAATGGAGCAGCAAGAAATTCAGGCAGTCTCACAGATGACTGGAGTAGATCCTGAAGTACTCATTCAAAAATAGACTTTGATTCGCGACCCCAAGATTCAAAATCGAATCGTGCACGTTTCAAACGGCTTCTTCTTCTAAAGGTTTGATCCTCAAGTCTTTAGCAAGGATTTGTTGCCTTAAGCTCTTCACTTCTTATTTCTCTTCCTCTTCTTCCTTTTTCCTCTTAATGTTTTTTCTGACGAATACGTTAATTTGCTGAAATGCTGAAAATATGTTGTGTAGTCTCTGGCTTAGAGCCTCATTGTCTTAATCACTGAGAGATGGTCTGACTTTTGTTGTCAATGGCAACCGGCTGATGGGTGATCGATTCAAACTGGGGGAAGATGATGGGCCAAATTCACTCCCAGTTTGGATTTCTTGCTTCTTTGTGGTGATTGAGTTGTTCAATTATTTTTTTAATATAACTGACTATTTGAATCAACACATGATGCAAAATAGACCCCCCTGTAAAATCCCAAGTATTTCTGTTAGAAATTAAATAGGGAGAAATAAGGTGTGCAGAGTGAATTGATGTGCAAATTCTTCTGATAAACCCGACGACTTTCAGAGCTTTCTCTGACTCTACATTTCCAATCTAAGGCCTGAACACACCTTCGAGAGAAAAAGATGAAACTAAGGATCTTTATTTTTCTGGCCCACAATAATAAGTTCTCCAGAGTTTGGATCTTTGCTCAATGGGACAAAGTCTCAGCTCTTCTCATACTTCTGAAGTTACTAGTGAACTAAGAGTATGAGGAGACATCGATGACGTGTTGCAGCGTTGTGACACTAGTCTGGTGAAATAGTATGTACAGTATATAACATGAGATAACCCTTTGTATTTAGTGATGCCCAGAGGGGAAATTCAAGTGTTGCAGCAGTAAAACGATGGGAAGAAGAGTATGCATCGCAAATCATATAAGAATAGATAAAGTACTAGTCCGATACAGCAGGTGGCATTATGCACATAATTGGTTTGCATATCCGCCAAAAAGCAGAAAGCAGAAGAAGCAACCATGACAACCACTTGCAGGCTGAGTCCATCCTGCTAACTGTGGATGTTTTTGTTATTTCTTAAATGCCAACAACGACCCTCTTCCTACTTCCACATCTACCGTGCAGCTCAGAGGACAAAACAGGCCCGTGCTGCGCAGATACGAGGCGACAGGAGCCGTTTAGAATGACATCATATAGCGGTCCACTCCCTTGTTTCAGCACGGATGCGTTCACATCTTTGCGGACCGTACTCAAGGACACATGAATCGTGCCCTAGAGCACCTCTTCAAGCGAAATCAAGCACAGTACCCAAGTATGGTACAAGTATGGTACGTTTGGGTTCACACTGATCAAATGAACCGGACTTAAGGGGTCAAGGGTCCTCAGATCCAGGCCCAGGTCCAGGTCCCTAGCATTAACCACCCTTACTGTGTAAGCTGTATGAAATGATTCAGGGAGTCAATGACAGGTGTAAGTGATAAGAGTCCTGGGTATGTCAGTGTGACAGCCACTGTGGGGAACGTCAGTGTTCATGTTGAAGACAGACTGTAGGTCCCACTGATGTTGTACAGTTTTGCACCTGAGGGGGGGTGAGGGGTTGGCTGAAGGAGCTGCCCATCTGCCACAGCTCATCATGGAGAGGGTGAGAGGAGTTGTCCAGCATGGCTGTGATTTTGTCCCCCATCCTCCTCTCAGCGACAGTCTCCAAGCTGCCAGTTCCAGTCCGACCACAGAGCGTGCCTCCCACGCTAGCTTGTTGAGCATATCAGCATACTAGCCTTTTTAATGCTAAGTGGTTTTATGATTAACCTGCTCTCACATTATCTAGCTGTGAGGAGGGAGGTATGCTCAAGTTCTTTATCCTTAAAGACACCTGAAACTTTAAGCTTTTGAACAGTTCATAATGACACAACCTATAATTCTTTTTCGTCATGCTGTAAATCCGTTTTCCTCCGTTCACTGTCTCTGTCTCTCCAGCTCAGCGTCCTCTGTAGAGTCAGGATGATTCCTCTTGATAGAAAGTATGAGAAGGATTAGTCAAACCTCAGTACGCATATTGAATCACCCTCGACTTGATCCGCTCTCACTCTGCTGCACATCCTCTCTCCTTTTTGTTTCTCTTATTTTATATCCTCTCTTCCAGGTGCTCCCTCTGTGGCTACGTGTGCAGTCATCCCCCCTCGCTCAAATCCCACATGTGGAAGCACGCCGGAGACCAAAACTACAACTACGAGCAGGTTAACAAAGCCATCAACGAGGCCATCTCCCAGAGCAGCAGGTGAATACAAGGACTGGAGTAGGCTGGTGTCCTACTGTGAGATTCTTTCTGCCTTTATCTACAGTCTATCCTCCCCAAATGTCCTGGACAAGACTTTGTTGAATGTACCGTCTTACCTACAAAGGCTTCGAGGTCTTGAATACAGCTGAAGCTGCATTTCCACTTCATGTGGACAATTGTTGTTTTCTTTATGTATACTGCATCTATCCCTTACAAATAAAGCAATAAAATAAATGTCTCTTGACAGTAAGAGCTCAAACTGTTAGCATCACTATTTGTAGCCTGAAGTTTGCAAAATGTCTTAGTACAGTTTTAAATCAAAACGTGCTTGTCAATGAAAAGCTGAGCCCCAGCAGGACACACAGGACAAAAAGTGTTTTGCTGTCAAAAGTGAACGTTCAGAATATTCCCTACATACTTGTTCTTACCAAAACACCCAGTAATGTCTTAACATGACATTCTTTGATATGTGCACATCTAATTTTGACAATCTCAGATCAGACAGAGCGTCAGCGTCCCCACCCCACCTGACATCCCAGGCGCCCCCACTATGGGAGCCCGGACCACAATGCATTAGGGCGCAAGTTGTTGCGTTATTCCAATTTCAGTACTCAATTACAACAAAGCCAAAACAAAATGTCAAATGTTTTTTTTATTCAAAATAATTCTGAGAGCTGGCTGCAGCAATAAAGACGAGACAAAAAACTGAGATAACAACTGATGCTGAAGTTTCTTCAACTAAACATCAACATTCAAGACAAATCTGCAGTTTTCTGAAATCCGTTTTTGGCTTTGTTACATTTCTGCATTCTGTGTTAAGAGGACAAATCAATTATTTAATTTAGTATTTCTTTGCAAATTTAAATGAAAAGTGCATTTCAATAATGCTTCGATGTTTTATTGAATGAACCACTGTTGGTCTTTTTGTCTTCTGTCAAGTGTTTCTGTTCATTTACTACCACTAATGTAAAAACTAAAAAATATAAAAACATTTGCTCAGTCCTCACAGAATGAGGCCAACACTTACTGGCTTTCTTTTAAATATTTACTGCATCACAGATATGATACATTTGGGATCTACTTAGCAGCGTTATTCATCGAATGAAGCATCAAAAAGATGGCAACAAGAAAAAGAAAGGAAACGGCCTAATGAAAATATTTTTCAGTGTGCCAGCAATGCCTCAAGAGTCGCATGTAAAACGCAGATATTTCCTTTGAGTACTCATTCTTCTATTCTTCCCTCAGAGCTCCTCAGAAGTTGTCCGCCGTGCTGGAGACGGTGGCAGAGCGCCCTGCGGCGGTCCAGCCCTCAAAGGACAAAGTAAAGGGCCCAGTGGAAACACTGCCAACACCCACATCCACAGCAGCAGTCAGCCTGGCTGCGGACAGCTCAGCAGGCCTCCCCACCCCCAACACGGACCCCTCACAGTGGCCTAATGACTCCCCAAGCCCCCAGGGGAAGGACCCTGCACAGCTCCAGTCTCAAACCCAGAGCCAGCCACGCACCGGCAAGACCTCTGCCCCCGGCCCGGTTATGGAGTACTGTGTGCTCCTGTTCTGCTGCTGTATCTGCGGCTTTGAGTCCACCAGTAAAGAGCGTCTGATGGAGCACATGAAGGAGCACGAGGGAGACATCATCAGCATCATCCTCAACAAAGAGCAACAGCAGCAGCAGCCAGAAGCCCAGACCAGCCTCCAAACAGCAGAGTGAGAGCTGCTCTATCTCCCTCTCTTTGTATTAACACTGACCCTGCGCTCTCACTGCGATCTGCTGCACACAGAACAGAAGTATTTCATTAAGTTTCTTTACCTCAAGGTGGCTGTGGTGGATATCAAGGTCTAACCATTTCATGTCCGCCGCGTCATTAAAGCTATTTCTCAGAATGTTCCGTTAAGTCTGACAGATACCTTGAACTGGGAATGAAAACAATTATGAAATGATTTCCTGAGTAGCATATCCTTCGAAAAGAAAAAGAAACGTTCAGAAGCCGTTAAAGTTAAGTTGTCAAACACTTTGACTTTATAAAGACACAGAATGTGTCTGACATTAAGGGACGAGGACGAGCTCTATACCAAGTTTGATGTTTAACTAGCCAGGGACAAGTTCATACCTCACGAGATCATGCTATCCCTCACCAGAGATGGAGAAAAAAGTTAGACGCATGTTCCAGCCTAAGGGCCTGTGTACACAGACGGCAACCACAACCTCCTTTTCAGAGCGCTTCTCACCAGCACTTAATGTCCGTTAGGTGTGTTTTAGATCGCTCCCTGTTCTTAGTCTTTGCTTTAAAAACGATGGAAAGGAGTCGTTTCCTGATCTGGGAATGTTTCCCTCGACTCATCGGCTTTGCCAACAACGATGGCGGAGGAGACGCTAGTCCATTGTTGTTGACAAAGCTGAAATCAGAAGTCCCGCTTCTTCTTGGTTCTGATTGGTCGGTGAGGGAGAAGTGACATTGACGAGCGTCTCTGTTTTCAAACGCGACAAAAAACGAGCGCAGCAAGCACCGTCTGTGGACGCAGGCCCTGATTCATTGATCGACCACGAGGCAGCTGTTGTTTTTCTACTGTATTATTTAATATATTTAATCTGACACAGTCGAGGGGGGGTACATATGTCTAAAGGCATGAACCGCAGCTTGAACATGATTTAATATTTATCAGTTGATTATTATTATGCATGTTAGTTTCCGTTGTGCCAATTTAAAGAGGCTAATGTAAAGTAGTTCTGCATCCTTTATTTTTGTTTGAATGTTTCAAGTTTGTATTTCTTTCCAGATCGTTTATAAAATATTGTCTTTGGAGAGAGAATGATAAAATGGGCAGGAGTGAAAAGTGACCAGAGTAAAGTAGACTCAGACTTCAGTCTGACCCGGCGACTGAGGCATGTGGACAAAAGGAATGATACAAAAGGGAAGTTAGCAAAGGTAGGGCTTATTTTTGTATATCTGAAAACAGGCGTATGTTGTATTTAATCAGACTGTGTTCACCTGTCATTGTGGTGCTACGCTCACTTCAACACTTATTACTGAAGGAAAAGATTGTTCTTTTTTTTTTACAGCCATTTCTGTTGTATATAATAACATTTTTATAACCTATACTGTCATTTTTCAGTGTTTTTAAAATACAACTTTTCTAGTGTCAAATAAAACTCGACGTGACGACTGTGTGAGCGGCTGAAGAAAGACGAGACAGATGTGGTAATAAAGTAGAGGTGGAAGCTCCTGTCATGTGACTGAGTGGAAGAAAGAGTGTCTTATACTGACTGATTTTGAAGAAGGAAAGTGTCGGAGCTATTTTTCATACAATAAATAGAAAATGTAACCCTTCAATGTCGATCATTCTGACTGCAGAAAAACTCCTGGATAACGTCACTGATCTGTCGTCTAGTTACCCAGAGTCGAGTAGGGAACGATCAGGCTGTCGAACTCTGCGATGCTCTGTGATTTCAAGCGATACTGTTCACTATAATAAACACGACGTTTATCCATCCTCCAGGTAGAAACATGTACGTCAGCATCCAGGCTGTCTCCCCGCACAAACGCCCCAGCTCAAGGTTTCCATCCAGAACATATTAAACCGTAAAGAACAAAGTAGAGGAGAAGTACAGATACAATCTCTGCTCTTTAAATCTTCCGTCGTAATTTAATCCTGAAGACGCCACATGCAAAAGAGAAAGTAAGTCCATTCAAACTCCCAGGTTGGCAAATACTGATGGTTACTGACTGTTTCCAAGTCATTTTAAAGTTATATTTTTGGGCCATTTTTGCCTTTGTTGTATAGGACAGCTGTTATGAGGAAGGAAAAGTTGGGAGAAGAGCGTGGGTGGTGCACGAGATATAACCACCAGGCCATGCAGCGCCCTTTTCAAGTCATTGTAGTTTTTTATAAAGATGCAGAAGTTACGTTTCTGTCTTTTATAATCAGACAGAGAACAGAGGAGGTGAGACTGTCTATATTGCACATTTTTTGACAGTGTGCAGAACTTCACTTGCAATATTTGGTCATTGAAAATCAAGCACTTGTATCTTTATCGGCGTGGTACTAAAACAGGTTCTGTTAGCGTGGATTTGTAAACGTTTTAAAACTTGTGTTTGGTGACAACCCCCCCAAAATGTCGCTCTCATTTTAACGTTGACTCATGTCCAAAGGTGACATTAATTCAGGACACGTTAAAAAGCTTGATGATGCTTTCATTTCCGTTGCCGTTGAGCTTTAGAGTTAAATATTTATTTATCTGCTACAAACTTGGCCGACCCAGCCCCGCACCGACACGCTGAAGAAACTAAGATAAAGTGAAATATCCATAATTCATGCCCCCCTCCCTCCCTCCTCTGCCTGACATCACAGCTTGAAACTGTGTCTGCGCGTGTGAGAGGCGTAGTGGGTGAAAGAAAATTCAATCTCTTATCTCAAAGACTCGTTACCCGTCCGGTGAATTCTCATTATCAGAGCAGGTAATTATCCTCTGGCTTTCAATTTAAACTTCTACGAGTTAGAATTAAGGGAGATGCTTACGTGTCTGAGGCAACAAGAAGGAAAGAAAGAAAAGACTTCAGGGGCCCTCCTGTCTGATTAACAGCGCTCCTGTAACTAAGCTGTGAGAATCAGCTGCTAACACCACACACAGACCTCAGCTCTCCTCTCCCATCATGTGGAGATCTTCCAATAATCAGACAAGTACCAAACTGAGCTCCTGTTAACTGCTCCCTGTGGCGTTTACGACCGCTGCTTGTGTTATTGAGCTGTTTATGTCTGAGTGTGTCTTCTTTTAGTTTATATTTCATAGGCCAGGCTGTATTTACTACATAATAAGGTCCTTAACCTTCAGTGTGATGCTAGTAAAACTCAAACAATTTCAACACCTCTTTGGATGTCATGGCAACAATAATTGAAGTCTTAGGCATCCCATATTGTTCATAAATATCTTTGTATAATCACCAGACATTGCAGTCAAACCATAGACTGTAATTAAGCCTGAGTGACGTCACCCATCTGTTCCTGCAGGGGGCTCTGGAGGCTCATCGACAGCAGCTGCCATGCTGGAATTTGAATGTGTGCGTATGTGACTTTCGGGGCTCTCGGAGCCAGCCTCATGCGGACACTCGAAGAATGCTGTTTTATGCACTTCTGCATTGGCTTCATTTCTCAACCCCGGAAGTTGCCGCTTGAGTCAAACTCCTGCACTCTGTCTTAATTGCACAAATACATTTGCAGAAATATTTGTGTAATTTTTGATTGCTAGCTCTCTCTAGCACTAAGCAGGATTTAGTTAAAAACATGGCACAGTAGCCTAGTGGTTAGTGCGCACACCCCATGTAAGGTGCCAATAGTCCTCTAAGTAGGCAGCCTGGGTTTGAATCCTTTCCCGCATGTCATGCTCCGCTCTCTCTCTTCTTTAAAAAAAAAGCTGCTGTGTAATGGGGCGCCGATAGCCTAGGTGTTATGACGCGCGCACCATGTACAGAGGCCATAGTCCTCAGATCAGCAACTGTGGGTTAGAATCCGACCTCGGCCCTTTGCTGCATGTCATCCCCCTCTCGCTACTCCCAGCATTTCCTGTCTCTCTTCAGCTGTCCTATCTAATAAAGACAAAAAGTCCCCCCCCTTCTGTTTTCAAGACTACGGATCATTACAATAACAGATTGTATCAGTCTAAAATAGGTGTCAAAATATCCTCCACGCCTCCACGCCCCCCCCAACATGTTTTAACTTACATCTGTTTAAATGGTGTCAAACATGAATTGCTTCCCCACGTCACTTCTCAGCTGGGTTTTTTTAAGTCAGATTCATGAGGGTAGCACACTTTTTGCATAATGTGTTAGCATAGACAATGATAGAAGAGCGGCCTACAAGCTGATCAGCTGAGTTCAGGTTAATTTAATCTGAATAAAAAGCAAAGGTGAACAGTGAACATGTACTCAAAGCAGTCATCACAGTGAACGGCCGGCGTGACGTAGTGTAGACAGCCAATAAATCCAACAAAGAAGAAGAACGCGACAGTAAACAAAGACCAATGATTCCTAGGAAGATGTGCATCTCCGCGGCCGTCCAAGGGGCGGAGCTATGCGCTGACAATAGTTGCCTTGAAATGACTCGCTCCAAACCCACAGGATATTTAAACATGGCGCATCTCTGTTTGTCCTATATTACGGGACGTGAAGGTTCTTTCGACCAATCAACGGACTTCAGTGTGTCTAGCTCCAACCTTTAGGGTCGGATCAGTACGCTTGGCACCCCAGCAGAAGGGAAGTAAAAAAAGTAGGAAGGTACAGATTGGTTATTTGGTACCATTCTTACCTTTTAGCCCTATTTCCACCAAACGGTCTGGTTCGGTTCAGTACAGTTTTGTAAAGTTTGGTACGGTAAACCCTGGTCTTGCTTGCGTTTCCACAGCCAACCGTACCCTTACTTGTTAAACGTAGTATAAGCCAGATGGAGATAGCCGCGTCAGCTATATAACAGAGTGACATCATAGCAGCCCAACACAGTATGTAGCCCGCTATTAATTAAGTTAAACAAAGAAGAAGAACGGGACACAGTAAACAAAAGGGACCCTTTAGACGTTGGAAATGCCAATACATGTGTACCGTACTGAACCGAACTGAACCGGGCCGCTTGGTGGAAACAGGGCTGAAGGGATACAGCCCTTTCTTCTAACTACATCACTCAGTAATAAGCTCAGACACAGGTACGCATGGTGTTTAAAGTGTGTATATATGAACCTCAAAACTGACTTTTTTAAAGGATGAAATCTATTTTAATAATCTTGTAATAAAACAATAAGAGAATAGTTTTGATGAAGCTGAGGCGTTGATCTGTTTGAAGATACTTAAACCTGAACGAGCTGTTTGCATTGAAACCAAAGGAGGAGGAGAATTACAACTCGTCTGTTCTCATCAGAGCGCTTTTGCATCTTTTTTCTTTATCTGAGGTTCAACGTGAAATTGTGTCAGACAGGATTTGGATGCTTGCTTTATGTTTATTTATTTTTAGATCAACATTATGTCACATTGGAGTATTTTTGGTAATAAAGACTGAGGAATAAAAGAGGGCTTCTTGTCTCTGGTTATTTTTGTCATGTGAGATTAAAGCGTGCCTCTCAAAGTTTTAAAGAGGTAGTGAAATATTTCACTGGAAACTGAAGAAAAATATAAAGGCAACCTTAGATATTTTTAACATCACAGGAATAAGTATAAGTAACACCTTTGTTATTATTTTGACCCTAAAAAAATCTGTTCTTTTAGCACATGTTTTAAATGTTGTAATCCATGGATTCCCTTTCTTCTTTCATGCAAAGCCTCTTTGTTCCCCACCTGCCTCATCCTGCCTCTGAGGAAAGCGCATTAGCGTTGGAGGAGGACATGCAGACAGTCAACCTCAAGGCATGTTGTCTGTTTAATCATCCTTACAAGCAGAGAAAGGGTTGGGTCAAAGCAAGCTTTCCCAACCCCACGTGGGGTCGCATGGAATTCAAATCAGGTCGCCTGAAAATATTGATCAATTCAAATATATATTATACATTCAAATATATTGAACACAAGCTACTGTGGGCCGTAGACAATGCCAAAACAAGAACTTCAGTCTGTCTGTCATCCCCTGAACAGAAACGTCATCCCAGCCTAACTGTGGTCTAAAACAGTGGTTCTCAACTGGTGGGTCGGGACCCAGTAGTGGGCCGCGAATGTGTGCCTGGAAAAACACTTGTATCAAAAAGTTTGTGAAACGCTTTTTAGTTGTTTCAGTTTCTTCTTCAGTGACATGTTTTGAAGCAGCTGAGATCCAAACTGCACATTTTTTTCAGTAAATAAATCTGACTGGTCAAAAAATATCAGAAATTTGGGTCCTGTTTTTTCATGGAGGAGTTGGAGGTGGGTCCTGAGGCCAGACGAGTGGAGAACCACTGGGCTAAAACGAACACAATAGAACAACTTTTACATGATTAAAAACAAATTAATGTTAGCACAAAGCTGTATGTGTTTTGGATCTCTGGGGTCGCCAGAGGTCTGTGAAGCCAAAGTTAGGTCACGGGCCAAAAAAAGGTTGTGAATCCCTGGGTTGAAAGGATAGTTTGGTAGACTTGAAGTAGTGTTGTACGAGGAACTAGTCAGAGTATTAGCTCGGCACCTTTATTGAGAAGCAGGCCAAGGAAGCTAGACACCGCAGCAGACAGGGCCATTTGAAGCTCGTAATTTAGCTTATTTTTATTAGTAACAGACCCAAAAATCAATGAAGGTGCAGGTGTACGCTCAACTTAGAATTTTTCAGTGCTTGACTGTGTTTGAGCACTGTTAACAGTTGTTAAGTTGTTGTGTGGGGCAGTTCCTGTCAGCGAGACGCCCTACTCCGTCTGAAGGGATTTACCCCTCGCCTCCGGACCTCCGACCTCTAACCAGTCAACCAGCCTTACCCCGCTCCGCCTTCTTCAAACGTCCTGCCTTCTCTCCAACCATTGGGGACCAATCATCTGCTGTCCGTTCCCTCCTTTTCACCTTTAACTCCGGGCACCTGCAGTAGTCAAGTCAAGTCAACTTTATTTATATAGCACATTTATAACAGCCGAGGCGGACCAAAGAGCTGTACAGTAAGTTTGTCAAAATACATTACATTCAAAACATCATAAAAACACTTAAAAGCAAAAATAAAAGTAAATTAAAACGCTAAACAATAAGTAAGTAGTGGCTGTGATTATTTAACTAAACTGAACGTCTTGTATGTTAACGCGCTCTTCTTTTTTGACTGTTTTTCTGGTTAAATCTTTTGTTTGTGTGCACTAATTCAAGATTAACTAGTAACAAGGCACTAGTTATGTCTGCATATACATTGTTATGGTTTATCCATTATCAATACTGCTAAATAAGGGTCTTGGCGAGGATGGAGCCATTCCCAGCTGTCATTGGTCGAGAGGCAGGACACACCCTGGACAAGTCGCTGGTCAATCACAGGGCTGACACATCGCGTAAAACAACCACTCACACTCAATTCCACATCTGTAGACAATGTAGAGTCACAAATGAAGCTATAATGAGCATGTGTTGTTTGGATTCTGGGAGGAAGCCAGAGTACCTGCACAGACCCAGCACAAGCCCTCGGAGAAGATGCAAACCCCCCTTCATAAGGCCGCTGCGAGACGGAGGATTGAACCAGGAGGCGATACTGCTAACAAGTGTTCCACCAGACCGTCCAATGCAAGGCTGCTTACAACATTGAATTGTTAAAAGGTTGTATTTCTAGGAACTTAGTTGTCCAACAGATTTAATTAAAAGTCGCAATGCTGTTTACAACATTTAATTAAATCTGTGGGACAAATAAAGTTCAGCAGAGTGTTTCTTCTTAATGAGTTTAGATTACAGAAACTCCAGACATACAAATAACGAGGGCGCAAATAAAGAACTAAAGTTAATAACGGATGCAACATCAAATTATTTTACCACTCATAATTATAGTTTTTTTTTATTCCATTATCATTATTTCCTTTTTTGTGTTTCAGAACCAGCTGCAGGTCCAGCACCAAGAAGACCTGCACAGACAACACAGGGTTTGGTCTCAACAGCGTTACAATACCAGGACATATGCATGATATACTGTGTAGAAGGGGCAGGTGCTACATTTATCAAAACACAAGAAAAGGCTCAACATGATTGGTGTGAAATATCTCCATCTCCATCTCCATCTTCTTCCGCTTATCCGGGGTCGGGTCGCGGGGGCAGCAGCCTAAGCAGGGAAACCCAGACTTCCCTCTCCCCAGCCACTTCGTCCAGCTCTTCCCGGGGGATCCCGAGGCGTTCCCAGGCCAGCCGAGAGACATAGTCTCTCCAGCGTGTCCTGGGTCTTCCCCGGGGTCTCCTGCCGGTGGGACGTGCCCTGAACACCTCACCCGGGAGGCGTCCGGGAGGCATCCTAATTAGATGCCCGAGCCACCTCATCTGGCTCTTCTCAACGCGGAGGAGCAGCGGGTCTACTCCGAGCTCCTCCCGGATGACCGAGCTTCTCACCCTATCTCTAAGGGAGAGCCCAGCCACCCTACGGAGGAAGCTCATTTCGGCCGCTTGTACCCGCGATCTCGTTCTTTCGGTCACTACCCAAAGCTCATGACCATAGGTGAGGGTAGGAACGAAGATCGACTGGTAAATCGAGAGCTTCGCCTTTCGGCTCAGCTCCCTCTTCACCACGACGGATCTGTGCAGAGTCCGCATTACTGCAGACGCCGCACCGATCCGCCTGTCGATCTCCCGCTCCATCCTTCCCTCACTCGTGAACAAGATCCCGAGGTACTTGAACTCCTCCACTTGGGGCAGGATCTCATCCCCGACCCGGAGGGTGCACTCCACCCTTTTCCGGCTGAGGACCATGGACTCGGATTTGGAGGTGCTGATTCTCATCCCGGCCGCTTCACACTCGGCGGCGAACCGATCCAGTGAGAGTTGGAGGTCACGGTCTGATGAAGCCAACAGGACCACATCATCTGCAAAAAGCAGTGACCCAATCCTGAGATCACCAAACCGGAACCCCTCAACGCCCTGGCTGCGCCTAGAAATCCTGTCCATAAAAATTATGAACAGGATCGGTGACAAAGGGCAGCCCTGGCGGAGTCCAACCCCCACCGGAAACGAGTCCGACTTACTACCAGCTATGCGGACCAAGCTCTGACACCGGTCGTACAGGGAACGGACGGCCTGTATCAGGGGGTCCGATACCCCGTACTCCCGGAGAACCCCCCACAGGACCCCCCGGGGGACACGGTCGAATGCCTTTTCCAAGTCCACAAAGCACATGTGGACTGGTTGGGCAAACTCCCATGCACCCTCAAGGATCCCGCAGAGGGTGTAGAGCTGGTCTATAGTTCCACGACCCGGACGAAAGCCACATTGCTCCTCCTGAATCCGAGGTTCGACTATCCGACGGACCCTCCTCTCCAGTACCCCCGAAAAGACCTTACCAGGGAGGCTGAGGAGTGTGATCCCCCTATAGTTGGAACACACCCTCCGGTCCCCCTTCTTAAAAAGAGGGACCACCACCCCAGTTTGCCAATCCAGAGGCACTGCCCCCGATGTCCACGCGATGTTGCAGAGTCGTGTCAACCATGACAGCCCCACAACATCCAGGGCCTTGAGGAACTCCGGGCGGATCTCATCCACCCCCGGGGCCTTGCCACCGAGGAGCTTCTTGACCACCTCGGCGACCTCAGCCCCAGAGATAGGAGAGCCCACACCCGGGTCCCCAGGCCCTGCTTCCTTACCTGGAGGCGTGTCGGTGGGATTGAGGAGGTCTTCGAAGTATTCCTTCCACCGATCCACGACGTCCCGAGTCGAGGTCAGCAGGGCACCGTCTCCCCCATACACAGTATTGACGGTGCACTGCTTCCCCCTCCTGAGACGCCGGATGGTGGTCCAGAACCTCTTCGAAGCCGTCCGGAAGTCGTTCTCCATGGCCTCCTCCCATGTCCGGGTTTTTGCCTCAGCGACCGCCGCAGCCGCCCCCCGCTTGGCCTGTCGGTACCTGCCTGCTGCCTCCGGAGTCCCACAGGCCAAAAAGGCCCTATAGGACTCCTTCTTCAGCTTGACGGCATCCCTCACCGCCGGTGTCCACCAGCGGGTTCGGGCATTGCCGCCACGACAGGCACCGACCACCTTGCGGCCACAAGACCGGTCGGCCGCCTTGACAATGGAGGCACGGAACATGGCCCACTCGGACTCAATGTCCCTCGCCTCCCCCGGTACATGGTCAAAGTTCTCCCGGAGGTGGGAATTGAAGCTCTTTCTGACAGGAGACTCTGCCAGACGTTCCCAGCAGACCCTCACAATGCGTTTAGGTCTGCCAGGTCTGACCGGCATCCTCCCCCACCATCGGAGCCAACTCACCACCAGGTGGTGATCAGTTGACAGCTCCGCCCCTCTCTTTGCCCGAGTGTCCAAGACATGCGGCCGCAAGTCCGACGACACGACTACAAAGTCAATCATCGAACTGCGGCCTAGGGTGTCCTGGTGCCAAGTGCACATATGGACACCCTTATGCTTGAACATGGTGTTCGTTATGGATAATCTGTGACGAGCACAGAAGTCCAATAACAGAACACCGCTCGGGTTTAGATTGGGGGGGCCGTTCCTCCCAATCACACCCTTCCAGGTCTCACTGTCGTTGCCAACGTGAGCGTTGAAGTCCCCCAGCAGAATAATGGAATCCCCAGAGGGAGCACTTTCCAGCACCCCCTCCACGGAGTCCAGAAAGGGTGGATACTTTGAACTGCTGTTTGGGCCATAGGCACAAACAACAGTCAGGATCCGTCCCCCCACCCGAAGGCGGAGGGAGGCTACCCTTTCATCCACTGGGGTAAACTCCAACATACAGGCGCCAAGCCGAGGGGCAATAAGTATTGCCACCCCTGCCCGGCGCCTTTCACCAATGGCAACTCCAGAGTGGACGAGAGTCCAACCCCTCTCGAGAAGACTGGTTCCAGAGCCTTTGCTATGCGTCGAGGTGAGGCCGACTATATCTAGCCGGAGCTTCTCAACCTCGCGCACCAGCTCAGGCTCCTTCCCCGCCAGAGAGGTGACATTCCACGTCCCTAGAGCTAGCTTCTGCAGCCGAGGATCGGACCGCCAAGGTCCCCGCCTTTGGCTGCTGCCCAGCTCACATTGCACCCGACCCCTTTGGCCCCTCCTACGGGTGGTGAGCCCACGGGAAGGGGGTCCCACGTTGCCTCTTCGGGCTGTGCCCGGCCGAGCCCCATGGGTGCAGGCCCGGCCACCAGGCGCTCGCCATCGAGCCCCACCCCCAGGCCTGGCTCCAGGGGGGGGCCCCGGTGATCCGCGTCCGGGCAAGGGAAACCCAGGACCATCTATTTTATTCGTCATTAGGGTCTTTTGTGAGCTACGTTTTGTCTGGTCCCTCCCCCCGGACCTGTTTGCCTTGGGTGACCCTTACAGGGGCATAAAGCCCCCGACAACGGAGCTCCCGGGGTCATTGGGACACTCAAACCCCTCCACCACGATGAGGTAGTAGCTCAGGGAGGGGGTGAAATATATTCAGTGTAAAAATGTTAATTCTTAAGCTTATTTGCACATTTTTACAAAAGATGAAGCTTGTACCAGACCAAGTGAGAATCAGTTTAACATTAAAGGTCACATGTATACACTTCACCATGTTTCTCTAACACTAATATGTGTCCCTAGTCTGATGATGTATGATTAGAAAGTCCATCCTCTCCGTCTTTTGCCTGCTCCACTTTTCAGAAAATGTGTGCTCAAACAGGCCGTTTGGAGATTTTCCCTTCATGACATCACAAAGGGCAGTAACCCCTCCCCCAGGTGGGTGACACTCCCACAGCTAGGTGTTTGTTCTGCCCTCTGAGTCTGCCTTCTCACCGTAAACAATAGGGCATGGAACGAGAAAGCCCGAGCCACCCAAGCCCTTCCAGAGAGGGGCGTGGTCAGACACAGCTCATTTACATTTAAAGCTACAGACACAGAAACAGCCTGTTCTGAGCAGGGCTGAAATAGAGGGGTTTATAGGCATGATCAAATACAGGATCAGAGTGGATTTAGAACAAGACACTTCACACACATGTTTTTGGGAGCTCTGAGACTTATTTACACTGATGAAGAGGAGGAGAATATGTGACCTTTAAAAGGTTTCCGTAATGCTCTGCAGTCTTAAATAAAAAACAAATAAGAGATTGTCAAAGGGTTTATGAATAAACTCTGTACAGATGTATGTAGTATAACTTAATAGAAGGACAGAGGCTCAAATTATAGAACCAGGTTGAACCTTTGAATAAATAGTCTTTCCTTCAGGTCTTGAAAGGTGTTGTGACCTTCATTATGAGATGTGGGACCTTTATAAACCCACAATGGAGAAAAATAAGTGGATCTGGACTGTGTGTGTCAGTGTGCTCAATTAAGGAACACTGGTAGAAATTAAATTAAAAGCTAGTAAAAGGAAAAACTTTACTCAAGGTTTAACATGAGAAACAATTCAATGACAAGGTCCTCAGAGGAGATGGGCCAAGCTTGTCCAAACAGAGGATCAGACACTTGTAATAAATGCAAGCACAGGTTCACAATGGATAAAATCCAAGCAGGCAGGCTGGCAGAGAAAGATGTGAGGACCACTAATGCAAAAGCAGATAAAAGTAGACCAGTTTGATTCATGGCTGATGCTGGAGAGGTGGGAACGTGTGGGTGATAGGAAATGGCAGTAACACAGGGGTAACAGCAGGTGGGAGAGGCCGGATCCAACAACCAAAGAGTTAGTACCCAGCAGAGGAAAAAACACCAGGCGGGGAAAAGGTGAGAATTGGCCGTTTGTCACCACCTTTTTATAGGTGATGTAACGACTGGGAAGAGCAACAAACAGATTTACAGAAGAGTTAAAAGAACCACAACACCAAATGTAATCTTTAACAGAAGAATGTGCGACATTTTACACATTAATATATCAGAAATCAAGTCTATCCTGTTTACATGTGTCTCTGAGTCCTGACTGTCTACAATGGGGGAGAAGCTCGAGTCCCGCTGGCTGTGTTGTTGTCAGAGTCGTGTTTACATGGACGGGACGGCCGGCTCCTCCCCTTGTGTATAAAAGCTGTTTAAGTCAAGGACTAGAGAAAAGAAGAAGAACATACTCACTGATTATTTGAATGTCATGTGAGCATTTTTAGATCATGGTCATTCTGTGTAAAATTACATGCAATGTGAAGCTACGAGCTAACATTAGCCTGCTTACACAACAATGCAGGACACAGGTGATTGAAGTTCAAGCAAAGGACAATTTTGTCGGTTGCTTGTGTTTAACTCCTTCGTATAAACACGAGTGCGGGGTTGGAGGTGTGTCTCTGGAGGAGAGCGGAGGATTCAGAATAGCGGAGGTGTCTCCAAACAGAAGTTTGTTTTGGTTTCATGCTGGTGCTCAAGGGCGACATCTACTGGATCAAAAGTTGCACATTCTTCCTTTAATTGAAGAGAGAAGTGCCTGTATTGATCTTTATGAGAACTAGTTGGAAACAATTTAAAGTTTGAAGCCCCCACTGTAAGCAAAAGAGTCTTAATATTCTAGCAGTTTTTTAATAATTCAATAGGAAATCCGATAACTCAAGGTCTGTCAGAGACACACACACACACACACACACACACACACACACACACACACACACGCACACACACACACACACACACACAATCATAAAAGGAGAACCATATTTCTGTAATCCATTTTGCTCTTACATAAACCCTGACTGCACAAGCAGGGGAAAAAATATCTATTCATACTCATCTATTCATGTCTTTACAGGATCCATTTTTCTCACCTAAACCTTTTAAGGTCCCACCATGAAAGTGGAGATCAGGACAGAAAAAAAGGAAACACAACATGAGAAAATTAAAAAGAATAAGGGTGAAGACAGGGTGAGACGTTGGAGTCGCTCAAGAGTCGCTCAAAGGTTTGGCCTGGCTCATTTTTTTCTGCTTTTTGAACCTTGTTTTGAGTCGCTCTGAATGAAAAAAGCCAATTTTTTGACACAATGTTCAGAGGAGTCCATTGGGCACAGTGGGCGAGAGGATGGATATCTTTAATGGGCCATGGTCCTGCAGTCTCACTCCCTTGCTTGGGATGACACGAATTGGAGAAATCAAAGGAGGCGAGGGGAGGAGAGGGGGGGACTGGGTTTAAGTGCACCCACAAGGAAATGATCCAAGAACTAACTAGCTAGAGTCACAGAGCTTGGCCATTACACTAACTGTTTCCTCCGCCAATAATCCTTTTGCAACAAGAGTCAATCCAATTTATATTCTGAAATCTCTTGGTAATCTTCGTGTCTTTCATGTCAGCTTTGCACAGACTCCTCTTTCTGTGTCAATGCTCTGAGCAATATCAAACAAAGTGTTTCTTTCCCTCTCAAGTTGCTCAAACAAGAAAGTTTGTTTTTGTATTCATACACTTGATTTATTTGTTAGGTGTAGACGGTTGTGTTTGTATCGAGGTGTATATGTCAGAAAGAATAGAAAACTCTGCAGCATAATGCAGAGACCAAAGTGTCAGCAGTTTCCAAAGAGACCATTTGTACAAAAGTGCAGAAATTCCTATAAAAACTTTACACTGCAAGGTCTGTGAATTGTCTGCTTCGAATGTTGAATTTTTCAAAAGGTAATTTGTCATCGCTATGGTTAATTACAGTCACCTCCATTTTACTGAGGTCAAGGTAGAGTAGAACTCTCTTTTGTACCGCATACAATCTTTTCAGTATTGAATTGTAAGCATCAAGAATGCTTTAATATGTGTTATTTCTTTACATTTTATAATCACTGACGCGTTCTTGTTGAGAAAGCAAGCGTTGCTGAAGTGAAGACATGACCTGTAATGTGTTCTTAACAGTTTACATTTAATTCAGTTTAATTAAAGATTGAGGCAATATAGTTTAGCTTCTTATAAAAAAAACAGCAAAAAGAAGTAAAGTGCAGAGTTATGTATAAACCTTTATATACGAACTAGAATAATGAGATCTGCTGCGACTAAAACGGCTTCACCTTAAACCTCATCATCCAGGTCTTCACTCCCTCCCACCCACTTCGCTCTGCCAATGGAAGGCGTCAAATCCAACCTTCTCAACAAGGACCAAAGTCTCTCGCTAGACTCTTCTATTCTGTCGCCCCCCGGTGGTGGAATGAAACACCAAGCTTCATTCGATCTGCAGAGTCCCTTTGCACCTTTAAGAGAAAGCTAAAGACCCAGCTCTTTATGAACACCTACGACCTTCATGATATTTATGACGATGACTATGACGATATTTAGGATGGCTTTGATACTGATAAGAACTCTCAAGAACAGTTGTTGACTTAGTTGTTGATGACGATATATTATTATTTTTAAAAGGCTCTGCCTCTGGTCACTTCCTGTCCGTATCTGTGTGTCTGATCACACTTAAAGTTGTTGCACTTACTGACTGTTATTGCTTCAAACAAAACTTCCAGGTAAGCCACTGCTGAGCGGGTTTAACACACGCTATCAAAAACCAAAAAGCAGCCGCGGAACCAAAGTCAACTCGTGAATTAATTAACAGAAAACTTTCAGCAAAAATTAAACTGCTGAAGTTAAACTGTTTAAAAAAAGCTGAAGTGTTTTCATATATTTGCATAATTAGGGTTGTGGTTTAGTTGACCGACAGGTGGATGCGTAGTGACCATTTGCCAGGAGGCTCAAGGCCCACCTCAGCTCCACCTCCTCCCCCGTTTCTAGATTGATCAAAAGTTAGATTGAGGACGCACTCACACTAGGCAAAGGTGTCCCGTGCTGTGCTTATGCACAATTGTCCCCCTTCCACATTCCCCCGCTGGCCTGCACTCATACCTGCACTCATACTGCTCCAGGACTACCGTACCATACTGAATTTCCCCCTGGGATTAATAAAGTATTTCTGATTCTGATTCTGATAACCGGGCCTGAACACGGTTATCTCTTGTACATAACATTGTAATTGAATGTGAATGGCTTAACGTGATCATGAAGTGTGCTTATTTTACAAGACATGCGGACTCGGAAAAATAAATAAATAAAATAAAAGGGACACGAGGTTGAGTCCGCGTCCGCACATCGGAGAACAACACAGAGAATATGACTGCCACTTTACTGACTTTGAGGCTTAGAGTCATTTAAAGCCATAACACTCTGGGATATCTTGATAATGAAGACTGTCCATGTTGTGCACCAGTGCTGGTGCTCGTGCATGAACTCTACCGTGCCGAAGCACACCTCCTAAGCGGGCCGGGGCCAAGGCACACAAGTCAAACGAACTGGACTTTAGGGGATTGCCTAGTGTGAGTGCACCCTGAGACAGCATTTGCAATATGGCGACTGCCGGTGTTGGACTTCATAACACCACTTCAGAAACTAATGGGGAACTTCACGGAAACTACATCCATGTTTTATACAGTTTTTGGTGACAGCATGTAGTTTATCAATTTGCATGTTTGAAGATGTAGCCTATGCTTTCAGCCTGAATGTTCAATAGGCTACGACGTCTTATTTATAAAAGTATGCGGTTTCAGAGCCATGCACTGCATGCCAGAGGCCATTAAAGTCCGTGACGGTTCAGTGTTAAATCATCAAGTTGGAGATTTGGTGATTATTTCTGTCTCCTCCTGCGCATTTCACAAAAAGCGGTAATTCCATGCTTTTATTTTGAAGGCGGACTCTCTCATGTGTTCCGGTGTAAACACAGTGCGGTATGAAGCCGACCGCTGAATTTTAACTGGAAGGAGAGAAAAGAGAGGAGAGAAAAATGAAAGTGCGAGGCACATAGAGAGAGAGAGAGAAAGAGGGAGAGAGGGGGAGGTAGAGGAGAGCTGTCGGACCGTCCTACCAGCCGCTGCTGTAGATGAAGGAGGGTGAGGCTTCAAAAATGTTCCGTCTTTGTTGCTGCTGTCAAGACTGAAAGAAAATCTGGCGTCCATAGCGGCTCTGCGCCTAAATTCAAAATGCCCATTCATCACTATAGGGCAGTAGGAGTGCTAAATACACAATGCACGTTTAAACCTGGATTATCGTGCTTAATGCTCGTCTGTGTCTCTCTCTATTCGTGTCATTATTATTAAAAGCCCTCATTATCTGTCACTGGGGACTGGTACATGGGCTTGGCGTTGCCTTAAATTCAGTCATCTGGCTACGTCGCTGTCGATAAATGAGATGTGATGTGTCCACTGTGAGCAGGAAATACCGCTGTGAGCAGGCCTGTCCATCCCATCTATCATCCGTGTCTGACTGAATACAAAGGACAGTGAAGGAAAAACAAAGAGTGGTGCAGCCAGGTCACTGTTTGCTTTAAGGGAACACCACTGTGCACATGCTTTCACTTCCTTTTATCACATGTGTGTCAGACACAGGGCATGCACAACCTCTTTCTTTTTATGGGGAGGCACTGGCATGAAGTTTGTGTGCACACATGGATGAGGAACATTACTCCACTATCTTATTTATCTACTAACATGAAGATATCATTGTCATAGTCCTGTGCATGTATTTTAACTATAATAATGAACATAACAGAGCTGCAACATTTACATCTTCCAAGCTAATTTCTTCAAGGAGTCAAAAAGAAGATGTTTGTCCTAAGACAATATAAAGTAGTAAAATATCGCATGAAGATTCCTGCATGCTGTGAAACTTCCAAATTTACATTTATTTGCCAGGTTTTGCTACAGAAACGCTGCCAAGAAATGGCAATCTTGAAAAATGAAGCCAATGCGGAAGTGTAAAATCCTGCAGTTTGTCGAGTGTCCGCTTGAGGTTGGCTCCAGGAACACCGGAAGTCACATACACACCCCCCACAGTTTTTACAGCATAAATTAACACGTTTACAGCCTGGTACAAAAAACGAAATAGATCTGATTAGTTATTGTCATCACTGGCACACACTGTACTGGGGGGTGAATTTTTTTAAAACTGCTCTGTTTTGATTTTGAAAATGATACGTGTTATCCAAAGTTAGGCGTGTAGCTGACATGATTGACAGGTGGGGGCGGTGTCACGGTTCGTCAAGAGGCTTAAAACCCGCCTCAGCTCCAGCTCTCAGCCTGTCGTTAGGTTGACTGAAAGTTAGGGTGAGACAGGATTTCCAGCATGGCGGCTGCTGCCGATGAGCCTTCGGAGCCCCCTGCAGGAACAGATGGCTGACGTCACTCAGGCTTCATCCATTAATATTTACAGACGATGCGTCACACCCGAGTTGACCTCGATCCAGTTACAAGTTGGTAACAACCTTTGTTGTGTTAGCTAACATGACAAAGGTACACAACATGTTCACGGATAGAACTTGAACGGGGTTATTGATTTAATTTCACAAAAACAAGACTAAGTTGCTAATAAACACTGTGATGTACAGCTTTTACTTTATTGTTGATGCACAGAGCAGCCATGTTGGATTTCGAGCTCTGGGTTACTGAAGTTCCTTCGTAGTTTCTGAGTCGGAGTTCAGTCTTCAGGTGGCGCTCCAAGTGATGCATCTGACTGGAATCTCAGAATTTCTGACTAAAAAGATCAAATGAAAAAGTTAGTCTTGCCTCTGAAAAGGAAAATAGCAAATCATTGTTTAGTATATCGGGGTGGCACCTGGGGTGGCCAATCAGATTTCACAGGGGCCAGTGCCCTGCCTGGTGCAGGTCATTGTGTGCTTTGGGTTAGGGTGCACCAGTGCACATGGCCCGTGTGTTTTCACTACTCCTGAAATGTGTGTATTATCTGTAGATTCACTTCCCCTTCTTGTTGCAGAGTTTCAACATGGCAACCCTGCGTCAGAGGAAGGGCAGCAAGGGGAGGGAGCCCCCTCTCAGTGCAGAGTTTCAGTCCCAGCAGTCCAACTGTTGTACGGATCATCATCCTGAGAGGATCCTGCACGGTGAGTGAACCCTCCTCCCACCCAGCTGAGTTCATGTTCACACACTGTATGCAGACAGAAGTGAGCATGTGGTCCAGTGACTGCAGAGAGCAGCACCCTCTGATCAAGAGGTGAACATGGCTGGCAGCAATCCGCCCTGCTGCAGAGTCCTTGAGCCGGTTCCAGCTCCAGGGTCAGTGCTCTGTTTCTGAACCTGACTTCTGACCTGCTGTGGGCACAGAACGAGGAGGGAAGTTCTCAGTGGGGTTTTAATGAAGCGCCACGTTTCCATAACCCTTACACCTGTTGTGGTGTTTTGAACTGTGCTGCATCCTCGGAGCACTTTAGGCATAATGACTCGACATTTTCTGCATTTCACTGATTTAGTTTCATGTATCAAGTTGTTATTGTGTAAGAAACTGCATACATTAATATCCACTGAATAATAATCCTCTGGCAGCCCTGCCTGACTCAGAGGCACGTTGTACTCAAGCACTCTAAAAAGAACCTGACATCATAAATGTGCTTCATCTTGTACGACTATTACAAGGTTTTCTGTGACAAAGGTTTAATACTTTTAAATGTGGAGACAGAGCAGGAACAATAGGCCTTTTTAAGAAGCTGACAGCAAGCATTTTGACCTGGCATAAAGCACAGGGTTTAGTAATAACATTAACATTAGCTCTGTCACATGGTCCCCAGAAAGCCATGACAGGTTTAGACAGGACGCTTCCTCAGAAGGGCTTGTTGGACAGCCAAATAAGAAACCCATCTATCTGCACCTTTCTGATGTCAGAGCCTTTCTTTCAACCATCAGCTCTCACTTCATCTCATGATTGCCTCTCTGTTTTTAGAGTCAGGCAAAAACCACCTCTTGAACTCTTCTCTTATCTCTCCTTTTTTTTAAATCTTTGAGAGCCCCATTTCTGTCGCTTTTCATGGAAACAACCGAGTGCAACACGATGAATGTCCTCCGAGAGAGACTGTCTGAAAATGTCATCCTTGTATTTTAAGCAGGATCACTGTCAATGAAATCCCCTGTTTTCATCCTCTAATGTGTGGCCATTTTGAAAATATTGGAAAACATTTGATTTCTGATGAGGTAAGACAACACGCACATGAAGCCGATGGAGGATAACTTGAACAGGAGAGATATTTATTTGGCTGAATAATCATCCCATAATTAGCCTATACTGTCCTATCAGCACATTCAGTCTGCACCTACAGATCTTCATTTCCTTCCTTGACTACAGTGCAGTGAAAGGTGGTTAAGTTAATATGATACTGAGCCGTCAGATAACTTGTTCTGCAGAGCACCCTCAGACTTCATTGCTAACATTACTGGTAAACTCTGAAGCTCAGTCTGTAGGGACTTGCTCAGGCAACCACCGGTTAGCGTCCCGTTGCGAATCAAGTCTGGAAATTGGGCTGGTAGCTGAAGAGCTGCCAGTTCATTTTCTGATGAGGTTCCCAACCACATCGTTCGTGTGCAGCCCGTCACTCTGACATCTCTCCATGAGTGCATGTCCAGAGGATCCTCTCTGTCATGTCATCATGTGTGTGGGCAGCATGTTCAGTAACACAGTGAAAAATAGAATCTCCCCTTAGAGATGAATTAGTTTTCCTTTTTATTATTATTTTACATACTCTATTAATCCCTGAGGGAAATTCTGGTTTTACACTCTGTTATAGAGAGACATGCTTCTTACACACATGCACAAACAGGAGCTCGTTAATGGAGAGATGTCAGAGTGGGGCTGCTGCACAGGGAGCACACCACAGCTGTTGGGGGGTCGGTGCCTTGCTTAAGGGCACCTCAGCAGTACTCTGAAGTGATCTGGCCCCTCCAGTAACCAGACCAACTTCCATACTTTGGTCCGCACCGGGACTTGAACCACCAACCCTACAGTTCCCAACCCAAGTCCCTACAGACCGAGCTATTGCCGCCCACTGTCAGGAAATCTTTAAACAAAACACGTCATTGCCGATGTGGATGTTTCTTTTAATTTTAAAGGGAAGACTTCATGATTAAAACTTGTTCATTTTGTTCTTCAAATCTTTAGAGAGATCATTGAATCATTAATCTCCACACACAACATCTAAGGGTTAAAAACTCAGTGTGCATACAATTCTGTTATCATGTAGAAGAACATGTTGTTATCAATTATCTGATTATTATAAACAGACAATTATCTGTTATCCTTATTGGCTGAATGATTCCCTTTGGCCTTAGCTAACCCTGAGCGAACATGCACGATACTGAAGCCTTGAAACAGACGCAGCGAACTGGAACAGCCATCATTTCTTTTACGACTTGAACCTGAGCTTTTCCTTCTGGGACATCTCAAAGTTTCTTCTGTTTAAAAGCCACATATGGGAAGAATAAATCACGTTAAGACGCGTCAGGAGACAACATTAATTCAATGATATGTTCCTGTTCCTGCAGGTGATTGGTCGTGGGGGGCAATAATCTGGACCTCAGTTGGTTGGTCTGTTTCTGTTGGTCTGGGCCTGCTGTGCTGTATCTACGTGGCGACCCTGCATGAGAACGACCTGTGGTTCTCCAACATCAAGGTGAACTATCTTTGGTTTCCTTCATAAAGCTTTTTCTCCTCTTTAAACTTTGTTGATCCAGCTCGTGATGTGCCACTGAAGAGGACCGTCCAGATGTGAATTTAGGGTTGAAATAGATGACATGGTTGTACTTTATGAGGCTCTTTAAAGTCTCTTTGTCTAAACACACTCAAGTTGTTTTCGTTTTTTGGTGCAATTTCCTTTTGATCTTTGGATTTTTCATGCCGTCATCTTTCCTACCAAACGCTTAATGTCTGGTAGGAAAGAATGTCCCCGCAGTAAGCCATGAAAATATCTTCCATGATAGTTTGTCATGTGGTTGCTATCAGTGTCTTAATGTTATGAACAGACCGACATCAGCTCAGGCTCAGCTTTAAACCCGACCTATCAAAAGACACTCATCCAGTGAGGTTGGCTAAGTTGCTGCTTCCATCACATTTAAAACCCTCATGCTCGCTTACAAATCAACAACTTTAACGGCTCTCCTCCTTACCAACACCAAGGAGAGGCACCTGGGCCTACCTTCACAACAGGAACCTGAGTCTCTATAGTCACTACTCTGTCGTCAGCCGGTGGTGGAATCAGGTACAAAACTCAGTTCGATCTGCAGAGACTCTTTCACCCTTTAAGAAAAAGCTAAAGACCCAGCTCGGTCATGAACACCTACGTGTGCACTCAAGGATGATGATGATGATGTTGATTATAAGTTTCATGAGAAGCTGACAGATGTTGTTGATGATGGTGACGAGCCAAAGAAATTGAAAGCTCTGTCAAAGACTGTTTAAATAAAGGTTTTTCCAGAGCTTTAGAGATCGACAAATTTTCTTCAAATTGGTAAACAACAACAAACATTGTACAGTTCATTTATCAGACGTTTTGTCCAAAGTGACGTGAATCTGTGAGTAAGAACGACTCAAGCAAGGATCTAGAAAAGAGGAAACGACGTTAGTTTGAAACAGGTGCCGACAGGAAGAGTCACCATCATCAACGACATCGACAGCTGTCAGCTCATCATGAATATTATAATCATTAATGTCATTAGCAGGTCAAGTAAACCCAGAATATGTATGAAACTACATTTCAAAATAAAACATGAATTGAATTTTCTAAATTAAAGGCAGGGTTGGTAATTTTCAAAAACTAGCATGATTTTGAAAGTAGCATTCCCTCAGTGCTCCGCTTAGCCCCCCCCCCCCCCCCCCACACACACACACTCCGTGCTCCCTCTAAAGCCACGCCCCTCACTTACATGCACAAGCGCCGTTGCTCCAGAAGAGGACCTCAGCTCATCGCTTGCATTGTGTAGAAACTACGTCGCCTCATGTCTCATTCAGCGGTAAGTAAACTCACAGTTTAAACTCCGTCATCGGTGACGTGCTTTGAGTGTGGGCTAGAGCACGCAAGGGGTAGAGAACGAGCAGGGAGACACGGAGGCGTGATTGGTTCATCAGATTGGTACCTCGTGGCAGAGTTTTTACAGGCTTACAACTGCTACAGATGATGGATTTTCTTCGTTCCTTTTTCAGAGCACATGAGTTATTAACTTCTGTCAGGACCTAAAGACAATTTCAACCAGAATCTTAAAAAGTGGATCTGGAGGAAATGACCAACCCTGCCTTTACGTTCACATTCTTGAAAGGTTTAAATAGTTTTACATGTTCAGTCGACTAAAATAAATTCAATATGAGAAACAGAGAAGATTACTGCTTCACTCTCTTCAGCTGCATTCTCCCGGACTCCTGAAGAACTCGTCAATCAACCAACAAATAACTACACATGCTTACTACTATTTCATTAAGCTATGGCCGGCAGTCCCTTACCTGTCTGCCTCTCAGTTTCTACTTTATATAAGCTAATTATCACTTTGCATTAATCGCTGATATGAAGTGATACATCTCATGAAAGGTCAAACTTTTCAATCACACGCTCCTACACTAATAACCGTGTACCACAATGAACATGTAAGGCATGTTGTCTGTAGTTTAGTATATTATCTGTAAACTTTGGGGCTGCATGTCTCACTGATGATTCGAACTTTAAATGTTGAAAACAGACGGACTCTTTACTTTTGACGAGGCGCTTGTTAAGAAGCCGCAGTGACAGCTGGATTAATGTTCCCGACACTTTTATATGGAGGTTATCTCGGGATTTGACATCCATGTGTAAGAGTCATCAACCACATCACAGGTGGAAAATATCCCCTGGTTTTATCATTAAGAGCTGAAGAATGACCCACAGATTCTCTGCTTATCTCAAGAGGAAATGTAGCTCAGACAGAAAGAGCCAATCAGCGAGTCTCCTCGTCCAGATTTCTCCGTCAAATGGCATGCAAACACGTCATAAACACTCCATCCTGAAATGGGATGATTGTTTTTCCATGCACTGGAGAGGATTGATTTTCAGGCCTGTTAAATGAACCGTACGAAGTCCTAAAACATGACTGGAAACTGCTGGTTTCACAGTCCTTTTTATGGTCTGTTCAGTGTTGAACAGCAACAGAACATCGTGCCCTGCCAGATATGCTGTTATTTAAATCCCTCCTCCCAAGCTTCTCCAGCACCGTGCTTCAGACAGCAATATACATAGCAGATTTTAATCAGGTTGACATGGCAGAACAGATCGCTCTGTCAGAGTCAGAACTGGGGCAAAATGTAAATGAAGACATTTGCTGTTTGTTGTTCTTTGCCTGATTTAGCAGCGCAGTAATACTCATTTGTTTTGGTGGATTTATGAGTCAACCCGGCGCAGGGATGCAGGTCACCCGGTGTGGCCTGGTTTGTCAAATGTTTTGTTGTGTTTGCATGTGATGTAGAATTAATTCTTAAAAAAGAAACCACGTATTTATGAGAACTTTAAAATCATTATTCTCATGGCTGTCAAAAAGTCACTGTGTTGCTCTCTTGTGTGTGTTTTTAAGCGTGCATGTTTGTCCTGCTCTTTTTAATGCACCTTAGCTAGCTTTGTTCTCTTGTCGTACAGCTGCTGTCAGAGTTCAGTTACTCTCTTTCCACGTGGATAAAATCTTTACAAACTTAGATCAAGCAACAACCTCCGGTGTTGAAAAACACTGATTAGTCGGATTAGTTATTGTCATCACTGGCACACACTGTATGAGGGATGATTTTTTCTTTTAATGGCTCCGTTTTGATTTTTATGAACGAAGCGTTCAGGGAGCGGCTGGGGCTCAGTTGGTAGAGTCGTCATCGTCTCACCTGAAGGTCGAGGGTTTCATCCTCAGCTCCTGCAGCAACATGTCCGATGTGTCCATGGGCAAGACACCCGCTCCTGCTGCTTCGTCGGTGACATATGAATGTGTGTTAATGGGATTAGATACTTCTGATGGTCACTTCACACAGCAGCCTCTACCATCAGTGTGTGAATGTGTAGGTGTGACCTGCGGGGTAAAAGCGCTTTGAGTAGTCAGAAGACTAGAAAAGAAATATACAAGCTCAAGTCCATTTACCATTTACGTGTAATCTCTAAACTGGTCGTAGAGCGTTGATATTTCATCGTGTATGGGTACTTTGTTTCAGACGCTGCTTCGGCTTTTCTCCGATCGACTCGTCTGAATTTTCATGCAGGTATCAGCTGCGTGTGACAACAATCAGTAGCTTCACTTCAGTTACGTTACAGCTCTCTGTAGTCTGTTGCTGTAAACTGAGCCAGACTCAGTTTCAGAGCGCTGTGTTTGGTCCAAAAACTCAAGATATAGCTCCTAGATGTGTTTAAAATACTCCCAAAGTAAAGGAGAGGAAACTTAACCACAGAACTCCCTTTGTTGCTAAATAACACTTCCATGATAATGTAGTTATACAGCAGAGCAGACAGAAATATTTGCGTCAAATAGTTGCTCTACTTTAACATTTAGTTGGGATCTTTCTCCGCCCATAGGGACTGAACTAGTAACCACAAAGAGCAGACTTCCATCTGTACATATTGGTTTAGAGTTAAGGAAATATTATCCAATCTACAGAAAATACTTCTTCCTGGTGCAGAAGAGAAAGTCATTAAAGCTTTAGGCAGTCAGGTGCCTCGTTGGTGTCTGATGTGCGATGCATGTGTGTATTTGTGTGTTGACCCACATAGAGCTAATCTGCTCGGGATAATTTGTAAGTTTTTGTCACATAGAGACAAAGCAGCTCATCCAGTTAATTAAGTGGAATCCATACGGACACTGTTTGTGCTCCCGTGCTCATCTTTTCTGTGTGTGTGTGTGTGTGGAGGGAAGATGCAGACAGATGCTTCCATTCATAATAAATGCAGGTCACTTTACAGGCCTGGCGAACATTTCCCCGAAACGTTCCCACACAAGTGGACTCCTGGCTGACATCATCCCACATTGCACGCATATGTGTGTGTGTGTGTGTGTGTGATGTGTTACCTTCTGTTTATGCAATAAAATCCTCTGTCTCAGACTGTTCACACAGAGCCAGTTTAATCTAAAAAAAAAAGAGTCTGACCCATCTCAGCAGCGCCTGGCTGTTCACTCCCTGTCCAGTTCGGCTGTTTGTACCAGTATGAAGACTTTTGACTTGAATGTGGTTGGATAACCGGCTGTATGAACCAGTCCTTTTCACATGAACTAGGCCCTCATACTCATTTAGAAGTTCAGGCACATATGGTTTAGAAGGAAAACTGGAATAAACTTGTGTCCAACCAGTCTGCTGTTTAACGAGACGTCATAGATCCAGGTTTCCTGGGTGAAGGTTAAAACTTTACGTCCATTTCCTCTGCTGATAAGTGTCTCATATATTCGCTTTCAAACCATCACTGAGATGTTTCTTTCTTCTTTACAATGCAGCCGACAAAGTGCATCGTTTCGTTCTGTCTGCCTTCTTTGTTGGTTTTTCTTTAGTGGTTCTACCCCCACCTCACAGCAATAGCTTTGCAGGTATTAGTTACAAGTAGCTGTAGAAGTTGTTGGCGTGACAAGCATGAAATACATCTTAACTGCTTAGTCTTTGTTGTAAGCTCCCTCTAAGCTTTTTCACAACAAAGCAAAATGTGCAGTCCTACCGGCACACTTATGACACATGACGTACTAAACACAGAAGAGCATAGAACTGATTTGTATAGATCGGCACCATGGGTCGTGGCATTTTCAAAATACTTGATCTAACTACTTGAGTCAGTACTGGACTGAGGATCAGTGCATCCTTTAAAGGTACTTTGTGTTCTGCTCATTGACAATTTATTAGAAGTGGACGCAAGTTACTGTTTTCAAAGGTGGAGCAAATGCAGAAGTGTCTATCCGTATGAGGAATTATCTACTGAGACCAAAATGCTACAGTACCTGAAGTCTGCATTCGGTTTAATTGCCAGGACGGTGCCTCTATTGGTTACTAAGTGTTTGTCCTTTTTTATGGACAACTCTTCTCAGTTGATTTATTTCTTCAGTAATCTTTATTTAAATGCGTTCATGGTCTCAACTGCTGATATAAAGTCTTCTTCAAAGCAGCATGACGATTATTTTTGGAATGATGTTCCCATTCAGAGTCAAATAGACAACAGAGCAGGGAATGCTTTGTGACCCGAGAACCTGCAGTTGGATAATTGGCCACAACTGCAACCAGTAAATCAGAACTTATGACTGCAGATCCTTCCTGTTCTTTTAGCTCCAAAAAGCAAAGATTGCAAACATGGAAAAGGCCAAATGTGACTCTTCAGAATGGTAGTCCACAAACAATTAAGTGATGTCATGTTGGCAACGTCCAGTTTTTGTATACAGCCAAGTGATCACAGAGAGAGGAAGGAACCACATCTGTAGCCACTTTACTAGAGCACTTACCTTTGTGTCTGAGCAGGCTTTTATTCATGTTTCAAAAACAATGCCAAGACCTCCACATCTACTCACTCTGGAAAAGTGTTCTCAAAAAGCTCGGCTCTCAGTGGAGAAGCTGGGACAAAATGAAAGAAAAGGATTTAATTTGTTTTAAACAGGCTTGATTTGATCAGTATCCAAAGTCAAGGACCAGTTGGACCAGCAAACATACACAAGCTCTTTTCCAATGCAAAGAAACAGTCAGTATGTCTACATGCACAGGTAAGTAGAGCTACGGTTATAGATCAGTTAGGCCATTTCATTGGACTACTGCCCTTGTCCCAGTATACAAGCAGCAGGGGAGAATCGATTTATTGATGCAAGTATGTCTGAAAACCCCCTTCAGCTATTGCTATTGGAACTCCTTCCAGTTGACCTTTCTAGGAAGTAAGCAAGCGGCACTTTACCTTTGTGAAGAATGTGATTCGGCTATCCCTGTATGGTGATATCCAAGGGCAAATAACAACACGACTTCTTCCATGCTACGCTTTTACTGTTTGACTTCCGAGTCAAAGCCCAGTGTGGGAGCTGTGGCGCTTGCACAGAACGCCGAGGCCAGTTTGGGTCGGATTGAGGTGTTTACATGCAAGAGTAAATCGATCCCCAACCGCATGTGTTAGTCTGACTTTGAGAAATTTTTATTTGATACGATTTCAGTGGGACTAACATGTTTACATGTACTTTAAAAGTCCAGCTGTAGTCGGACTTACACAGTAAATCGACTTTTTCAAACTGGATGCAAATGTACTGAATGGAGTTTACAGCCAGCACACCTTTTAGACATTTGTGACTCTGCAAACTGATGCTGTGATCTGACCTTATCTTGAACTGTTGCTCTCCCTCAGCCAGTACGATGATGTATTCAGTTTCTGGTCCACAGAGATCTCCCTCTCTCTCTCTCTCTCTCTCTCTCTCCATGTAGGATGGAAAGCTCCGTGAAACATGCTGGAAAGTAATTTGTGAGTTCGGGAATACTGCCTGCGTGGAGTTTGTACTCGCAACCGTTGATGCCTGACTTAACCCGACATGACTGATGGTGTCAGAGTGTTAGCAGTCTGTGGAGGAGAAGTTGTTCAACACAAAGGGGGGGAGCAGTTTTGATAACCCTGCATGTGGTTTCCTATCCAGTTTATTGTTGAGGGTGTGTGGTAGCAGTGCTGGTAGCCTGAGGTTCGAGAGAGTGGAGGGTTCCTTTGCTCTTTCTTTTTTTCTCTCACACATCCCCTTACACTGCTTATTATCAGCAGCCCTCCACTTACGTATGCTGTGAGACAGCTGGCGTAATCTGGCCTCATGAATTCATCAGGTGTGAAGTCATGTCCGCATTGGTCCCACTTGCTAAATGGAGTTTATTTCAGACATGTGCTCACAGCTTGTCACCGCTTCCACATCCACAAACCCTCTAACAAATTCCCCACATTTTCCAAATGATGTTCCAAAATGTTCCCCTGCTGATCCCCACCCCCACACCCCCACTCAATCTTATTCTTTTTCCTGTGTGCATGTGTGTTTTTTATAGACAAGAGGTCACCAGTAGTCAACTCTCTTTTCTTTCTTTCCCTCCCCCTGGCTGCTCCGCTGATCTACAGCCCATCCTGTTGTTTGCAGACGTACTGTAGCTCAGCCTCTGTATTTGCTCTTCTCTTCAAACTAAGCTGCTGATTTGTGGGGAAAGATTGCTTTTTGTTTCAAAGCCTCTTTGAGACTTCAGGGGAGGTAACAGTTGGCCCATGTTTTGGCTCCGATAGATATAAAGTAGGAACGGGAGGAAGCCAGACCAATGCTGGAAGGATCCCTGCTTGGATTCTTCAAGCACCACATCAGAGAGATGGGACCAACTCAGAGACTTTTAAAGAATATTTGGTGAAAGGAGAGAACCAGAATGAAGAGGATCGGTGCCTTCTGAGAGAGGAACTAGCTTTCATTGTAATGAGCAATGCGTGAACTTGTTAACCAGGCCTTTCTTCTTTGACCTTAATTTAAACCGAGGATTAGCCATCTCATCAGCGTTCTTGGTGAAAAGCCAAGGCTTATTTTGCCTCGAGCTAACTCAAAAGAAGGATTGGGAAGGAAATCCGCTGTTCAATCCTTCTGAGAAAGCTTTTTGCATATTTCCTTTGGCAAGGAACTTGAAGCGATTAAAAAGCTAATTTATTTGGACCGACTTCAAGAAAAGAAGACGCACCAAATTTACATTTTTTGCTGTAATGGATTTGGATCAGTTCTATAACTCTACTGCGGAGCGTACTGTTTATCTACCTGGATTCAGCTCATCAAAGCATTCTCGTATTTAGTTTCTGTATTCTTTGGCAATGGAGCTTCGTAAGAGAGTCAAGCTGAGCGCGCCTGAACGTAATTTGAGCCTTTTTCAAGATGCATCACCTCAAGGGACGTGCAGTAACAAGATGTGGGACAAAAAAAGGTCTAATGCCACACACCAGGGGGGTAAAGTGGGGATTTCTTTGCTCAGAGGATCCGGTACTTGTTCCGGTTCACCCCAGTGGCCATGGCTACAGTATGTTTCCGTGGCAACAGGGCTGCTATTAGCTGTGGTTTTGGCACTGTCTCATGCCTGGTGTGTCAACGCCATACACGAGAATCTGCTGTGGTTCTCTCAGCTCACGGTAGGAGATATGATACTGTTTTAATTAAACAAACACACTGCTGACAAGCTCTCACTCACACTCACAGCTTGTTGTATGAGTTTCATGGGGATCAATCGGTGCAAATAAAAAGTGTCAACCCCCCCAGCTGTCCAATCTCAGCTCACAGTAGGACTTTAGTAACTCTATACGTGTGTGTGCATCCCTTCTCCTTCTCCTTTTGTCACTCAATCAAAGCCACAGTACATCCTATGATACTTTATAGTTTGTTTTACTTTATTAAAAGCCATCCTGCTGTGTCTCAGGTCGACACAAAGTAGACACCGACCTTTTTATGGCATTTTTAAACTAAGAAATCAGTCTGCTTTCATAAGATAACACTCTGATGCCCAGCTGCAACCTCCAGAAAAATGAAGCCAATGTTGAAGAGGAAAAATCCTGTAGTCGGTGGAGTGTCAGCTTGAGGCTGGTTGCAGAATCACCAGAAGTCACATACACACCCGTTTAAAAAAGGCTTGTTACAGTAGAAACAAAGATGTTTACAGCCTGGTTCAAAAACTAAACAGTTCTGATTAGTTATTGCCCTATAGTGCAGAGTGCCTCGGTGACTCATGATCCCTCAATATCTGACCGTGTCCATGAGCACCCTATGAAGCCCCAATTATCAATAACCTGAACATTACAGGTCAGCCGATATGGGCCTATCACTGACATATTGCATTGGCTTGTATGTTTGTGATATTTTCCAATATGAAATCTTTTATACAAACAACAGAGGGACAGATTTAGAAATGGTTTCCTCTCACAAGTTGTCCAGCAGAGTGGCTCTTTGACTCCAGACTTTATTACACTCTCAGCACTGTCTGCAGCACATGTAGCACTTATTAATTTGTTTAAATGAAGAATGTGCGACTTTTTGATCCAGTTGATGTCGCCCTGGAGCACCAGCATGAAACCAAAACAAACTGCTGTTTAGCCACAACTCTGCTGTTCTGAAGCCTCCACTCTCCTTCAGAGACACACCTCCAACCTCTCTCCACTCGCGTTCACACAAAGAGTTATGAGAACGCACCATAATTAAGCACCACTATTGCGTCCTGCATTGTTGTGTTAGCAGGCTAATGTTAGCGCTCTTTAGTTAGCTCGTAGCTTCATATCGCACATAAATTGACACAGAATGAGCGTGATCTAAAGACACTTCCGTGACATCCAAATAATCAGTGAGTATGTTCTTCTTCTTCTCTCTAGTCCTTGACTAAAACAGCTTTTATACACAAGGGGAGGAGCCGGCCGTCCCGTCCATGTAAACACGGCTCTGACAACAACACAGCCAGCAGGACTCGAGCTTCTCACTCATTGTAGACAGTCATGACTCAGAGAGACATTTACACAGGAGAGACTTGATTTCTGCCACATTCTGAGTATCTTGATATGTCATGTTTTTAATGGGCCACTATGTCAGTAATCTTTAATGTTTTCCCTCTCAGATGTATTGCATAAAAAAAACTTCAACATACAGATTGAGACAATAAACGTGTCTCCTGCTGGCCATTAGAATGAATGCAGACGTAAGGCATGTCCATATTGGCATCTACTTCTCATATAGTCTATGTGTTTATTCATAGACTGGCAACAAAGATAAACATGTCAGGACCACAACTCTTCCAGAGTCGGGTGATGTCTTGTACAGAATCATCTCCAATGGTTTTAATAATATATTCTAAGAGTCTGAGTGTTTATGGCGCTATGCTGTTAGTTGCTGAGGTCACTGGACTTAAAAGGTGTACATTGTCCCATCCTGGTCGATGCAACACATTTAATTAGAGAGTCAGGGAGATGTCAGTGAAGCTCATTTAGTCCATGACATCTTTGTGCTGGGAAGAACTCAAATTAAACAAATGAAGTGAATACTGCCCGCAGTGGTTAGGCCATTTGCTGTTGAGGGTCCTTAAGGTGAAAAACTCAATCTCTTTCCTTTTAATTTGTTTCCACATTCAGTGCTGTCGCTGTGATTACAGTCACAGTGTTAGCAAAGAGGCTTCTTTTAGACTGCTTGTGTGTGCGTCCAGTTGTTTGGAGTCTAGTCCACTCTCTAGCAGAGCTCGACCGATTAATCAGCCAGCCAATAATACTGGCCGATAGTAGCATATCCAGTGACTATCGGTATCGGCTAATTTTATCACAGATATGCGCTGATATTACGAGATTTATTCCCCAGTCAAATAGCATTTCATTTGAGCATCATTGTATTACACTAGAAGTTATCTTTCTGGCTGTCAGCAGAATTTGCTGTTGATCAAAACAAGCATCATTACTCTCCAAAGTGTCAAGCTACATGAGTACATGAGTGACCATCTTGTCTTCATTATAAATCTTTTCCACAAGTGTTTGATAACTCCATTTGAGCGATCAACCGATAAATGTGTATATCTATATCTACAGATCGAACACAGATCTAAGATATCGGCTGATATATGGGTATATCGGCAGAGAGAATCACTCCCATGATTCCCCGCCAGCCTCGACATCATCTTTTGTTATTGTTTTGATTGAGAGCCCCCTGGTGGTGGAGTCTACATACTGTTCATTTAATCACACTCCTAATCGCAAGGCCTGCTGTATTCAAACATCAGTTAAATTACGTTTATCTTTGGAGCTACACCGAAGGCCTTGAGGGTTTTTTTGATGGATGATTCAAATATTGAACAGTGAAAGTGTGATTTGATGTCATATGGTGGATTCATGTCTTCAGTGGTATCATGGAAGATGAAGGATAAGAATCATTATTGGATCAATTAATCATTATGCAACGATCCAAAACACGGCGTTTCAACAGTCTGAATGTGTTTTAAATATGTCGTCTTAAATGACTGCATTGATTTAAATGTTGAGAAACAATTGGACAGATATTCAGAGACATCCCCGAACACGCACACGTATGTATATATCACCAACGTCAAAGAGAATTTCTTTTCAGTCAGCACACCTTTCACAAAAACTTTTTGAAAAGTAAATAAGACAGATGTATGATTGACTTAATATTCTGCAGCTGGTTGTTTACTGTTTGTCACTTTCTGTTTTTACCCTCCAGTGAAACACTAATCTCCAGAGACGCACACACACACACACACACACACACACACACACACACACACACACACACACACACACACACACACACACACACACACACACACACACACACACACACACACACACACACACACACGGGCCCTATTTACCTGTCTCATTGTTATTGTCGGGGATTACGAGTGTATTAGCAGCTTTGCCTCTATCCTCCTCCATTTCTGTCATGTCTTGCCAAGGTTGGGATATCTGTTTTCCATATTACAGAGAACACAAGTGTTTGGTTTCACAAACCCAAAATTCCCCTTCTTGCTTTCAGGAAGTGGAGCGGGAGATCTCCTTCAGGACAGAGTGTGGACTGTACTACTCGTACTTCAAGCAAATGTTGCAGGCCCCGTCAATACAGGAAGGTAGGCTTAATGTTTGTGGGAACTTTGCCCACACTGGCATTGTCCTTTTATTACATTTTCCAAATATCAGCATGTCTATCTTGTCATCCTTGATTCTCCTTATCTACTGGACTGCTAGCTTGACTCATCACTCAGTCTCTGATAACATGGCATGACAGGCCTGCAAATTGGATCTCTCCAAAAGTTGAAGCATCGGCACAGAGTCCTAGTATAATCAATAAGAACTATGAGTCAACTTGAACATTACAAAAAGAAATCCAAGACAACAAGTTAAAGGAGTTCATTCAGCAGTATTGTAAACCTAAATTTAAGTGCAAAAAGAGGCAAGTAGGGCTAGCTAGCTAACAGTATTACTGCGGTGTTTGAACTAACAACATAATGATGTCAGCTTATTAATTCATGACTGACACTGTTAAGTAGCCCTGATGTTGATGGGTTTGCATCCTACATACCTACATACAATATTTGATTGAAAAGACGGCGGTGCTTTCTCATACTTCAGCCTCTCCTCACCGCTCGCCATGTTAAAGAAATGCGTGTAATCTGACGCCAGTATTGTCAGCTTCCCCCAACTTTAGCGCATAGTGACTGGATCTTTAGACAGAGTGCTCTGAGACCAAGACAAGACCAAGACCATAAATGTCACTGAAAAATCATCATCAAATGATATCAAATCAATTTACGAATGAATTGAAGTTATTCGTTCTTTTAGAAATCACAAGTAATGACTGACCGAGACAAGAGCGAGTCAAAATGCTTCCGATTCCAAGACGAGACCGAGACCTTCAAAAAGTGGTCTTGAGACCAAGACCGATTTCGAGTACTACAACACTACCTGCTATTGAAACAGGATGGGAGGGGCAGGGGAAGAGTGGAGACAGGAGGGGGGAGCTGATGGATGAGGGAGGTGTGTCTGAAGGGAGCATTGTTTTAATCTGAAAATCTGCTCTGAAAGACGCAGAGCAACCCTCTAAAGACGGGGCTCTCAACAGGTCTGGTTTCAGGATCCACCACCAACTCCCCCAGGGAAAATAGAGACCCAAAATGTCTCACATTTTTCAACCAATCAGATTTCTTCAATGAGAAGTTGTGCAGTTTGGACCTCAGACGGTGCAAACATGTGACAGAACAAAGAAACGGAAAATAACAGACGCACTTTTGGGTCCCGACCCACCAGTTGAGAACCACTGCTTTAAAGGAGTCGGCTGGAATGAGTTCATTAAATCAGGTCACTCAGACACTATTAAACTTGGCACTGACATTGGTTTACTGTAACGAGGTTGCAAACTAAAACTAACCAAAATCTGTCAGTGACGTTTGTTAGCTAAATTGATGACCAGTGTCTAGAAGTGAAATTAATCCTATTTATATCTTTGAGGGAGGACCCGATGTTTCTAAAATAACTAGATATTTATAGTTTAGATTGATCACAGCTAAGACTGTCTGTAACCGACCTGTACAAGACCTGATCGAAGCTGAAGCTTGACCGACCTCACCAGAGAAGAGGAAGCAGGCCTCAGCTAACGTTCAGTCAGGGTCATAACTACTGTAAACATTGACTCTATGAAGTCACACACCAGAGCTTCTCATGAGTGTTGTGCTGTTTTGAGAGACGTACAAAACAGTTAGATTTGTAACATGTTCTTCACATTTCTATCAGCCAATCTTAACAAAATAAAATGTCACATTGAGCATGGATTGAGTCACCAGATGGCTGCCTCATCTCATTCTTACAAGGGAAAAAAAAAAAGCTTTTCTACCCTCTGTTTTCCAAGCAGACCCAACAATTCACTGCAGTTCTTATGACGCACAGTCTGGTCTGAGGGAAATTAGTCTAATTATTTTGTCCCCATTATCATGTAAAATTCCTAGTTGGAAGCGGGCCTAATTTTCCACCGAGGAAAATAATTTAGCTGAAGGCTAATCAGTTGAGGAATTGGCTGACCTCCATTTCTGTCTCATTCGGAGTTTACTTCTTCTTTTTTTCTGTCACAGCAGAATGGCTCGATGCAGACAAACTGCAGTAGCTTAACTTTTAATGGTGAGGGAGGGGGGGGGCAATAAAAGAGGATTTAGTGACGGCATAATGGACTAAATTGGAAAGATGGATGTTGGAAAGGAAAATATTGAGGAGGGAAAAGTTGGATGGTGTTCATGGATGGACAACAAAAAACATGAGGAACAACACAGAAGCATTCATTCATATTCATCTGAACTTTATTCTACCACGGAGTCCCTTTGGGATTAAAAATCTCTTTTATAGGAGAGACCTGGCAAAGGTGAAACATCACAAACACTTTAACAACCCAACATGCATGACAAAGCTGTGATGTAATTATAGAACCACTTATGTTGAGTGCACATTTAAACACAGGGTCCAGAAACCTTTTTATCTCCTAGTACACGCCGATGAATCATTTTCTCTGTGTGAAAACAATGAAAACAAGGGAATCGTACACATCTTAATGAATCATGTTAACTAATCATACTAACCTTAAAGGTAACTTTTAAATAAGCTTTTTAAACTTTGAACATTTTTGCATCCAATGCTGGTATTTAGTTCTTTTTTACAAACAAGGAAAACACAAATGGGACATAGCCAAGCGAATATTAAACACTGTGCATAGCATATCAAATAAATCAAAGGGACGTTGCCACCCCAACTTGGTTCTCTGTCAGGCTTTGTTTGGAGGGACAAGAGAAAGTGATGAGGGATGTTTCTTGTGACCAATTTCCAAGTCTGTTAAACATTTGTGTGGCTAATGTTAGCAGTGCTAGCAGCAGCAGCCTTCGGTACTCCTTGCAGGTTAACATCCACATGTCGTGCTAAATGTGCTTACACACTGCTCCGATTGTATTCCGTTGATTTTCTAGTTAAAACTTACACAGCCTGCGTGCATTTTTATCTACATTTTCTAGAATGAAAATACTGCCAGACCACGCTGCGCCTCAGAAAGGCTATTCAGTCACAGTGCTGGTTTACATCTGGGTAGTAGAGCCAGGGGAGAAGGTCCATGAGCCAGGGCTACAGCCAGTCTATGGCTACAGCCCCGGCTAGTGGCGGGGGGCTGCATTACAGTCTGATACCAAAAATTGACCAGCAGTGTGGGTAGCATATAAAAGTATTAATAATACGTTTAAATGACTTGTACTTTTGGGTTCCGACTAGCGAGGATGATGACCTTTAAGCATTTGGTCAAACACACACATCACTAGAAGTGACAGGCTTGGGGGAGGCTATCATAATGTTGAGGACAGGTGTGGCAAGGTAAGGGGGTGATGAAGGTTGGGTGGAGACTGCTCATTTGACAGTACATGTATGGGAGGGATTTATATGAGTAAGAGGAATCAAAGTAAGAGAGGCAAACAGGACATTTAAGTAAGGAGACGGAGTAGGTCATGTGTTGTGCATGTTGTTTATGGAAAACATTTCTGGGCTTCGTAGTCTTACATGGCTCAAGAACACAGCGGTGATCAGGCTGACACCCCGCAGCCTGCAGCAGGAAGTCAGCTCTCTGCTGCTGGTTTGGTGTCACACTTAGTTTCAGTCAAACCAGATGCATAGTAATGATACTGCACCCAGTGCTCGATTTAGACTGATGACAGTGTCATGCCATTGTTTCAAGATAATTCTGGTTTATTACAACTTGGCTCTCATTTTTTTTACTGCTTTTTCCACCATTGACAACTGAAATCACATCATTGTTCTCAGCAGGTAATTGTTGAGAAAGATGAATGCAGAGATCTCGTAGGAAATATGTCAGGGCAAGAAACACGAGAAAAGCTATCGCAATTTACAGACTCTCCCCCCTGCAGTGTCTTTGACCCTCTGTGCGGGTTGTTTCTTTACTCCGTTTTGCTTTCCCACTGAGAAAATGTAATAATGCAAACATGTTATGCCCACATCATTATCTGTATTAGGGGTTTCACGATACCAGAATTTTAAACTTTAAAAGTCCTAGGCGCCCATGTTGGGTCATTTCTCCAGCTCTCCATATTTGTGCAATTTAGAAAAAGTTCTCTCTCTATTTGTCACTCGTGGCAACTTTTAACAAGACTCAACTCAGTTTTCCAAGTAATGCCTGAAAAAATCCTTACTATCCCATGAAGTTATTGCAATGGATACTTTAGTAAATACAACAGTTCTTAGATATGACTTAGGCAACGAGAGAGTACAAAATGTCACTTTCTGAGTGTTGTAGTGCTAGAAATTGGTCTTGGTCTCGAGACGACTTATTGGAGGTCTCTGTCTCGTCTTGTCTCAGTCTCAGCCAGGGTGGACTCCAGATTTTATATCAAGACCTCCACTGAAAGGGAGAGAGTAATAGTCATCACTGTGATTAGAAGTTAAACGCCTCTTTCTAAAAGAACAAATGACTTCGTAATTAGATTTTTATCCTCCAGTTACAGTCGCATCCTTCCCGGTGTTACGGTCTAAGTGAGTGACACGCTGCACACAAGATGAGGATTTTTCAGTGACATTTATGGTCTTGGTCTTGACTTGCTCTCGATCCCTAAATATCTCGGTCTTGGTCTCGGAGCACTCTGGTCTCGGGATGTCTTGGTCTCGGTTAGTGCGGTCTTGACTACAACACTACTCTCTGATACTTCTTTGTAAAACAAAGGACTTTCTTACGTTCTGGACGTGGCCTCAAGAAGTATTGGAAGTATTGAAAATACTGACAACCGTACTCTGTATGGAAAATGTGGACTTAGCCACCATGCATATGTTAATTGGGTTTTGACTGGTGAATACATCTAGTAATATCGGCACGTATCTGAGATCAAATTAGCCGTTCAAATTCAAAATGCACAGTCCATCAGCGCACCAGGCCGTAGTTTGCAATTTGATCCAGCAGAGGCCTCAACAAAAACTGTTCAGGTACTGGCAGATCCGACCCCTGTCCTGGGTCAAAGCGAACTCAACCTCTCCTTGTTCACCAGGGAACCCTGTAATGTTTCAGACATGTTAGTGCAATGATCAGCTTATGGTGTTAAAGTTTTTTGGTCAACTTTTTGGAAGGAAAAAGCAGCACGACATTACTCTTTTTTTAAATTCAGTATATGTAGCGTGTTTAAGGCTTTCACGGTTGAATGCATGGATGGGTTCAGACGTTCATTGTGCTTTCAGCAATTAAGGAATTAAATTTGAGCAGAACAGCCCGTGGTTTTAGCGGCTGACAGAATTTCAAACACTGCCATTGTTCTTGAATAGACGCGCACTCTATTTACTACTTAAAGAAACATTCACATCCCTTCCTCTCAAGTTATCACAAAGCCAATAATAATAGTTGTCAGTCGATGTCACTGTGAGGAAGTGGTGGCATTTTCAAATTGTGTGTGTGTGTGTGTGTCCCCTAGGCCTCTCAGATTTGATCCATGACAACTTGACAGAATCCAAGAGGACCATTAATCTCCTACAGCGAATGAATATCTACCAGGAGGTCTTTCTCAGTGTTCTCTACAGATCGCTGCCCATACAGGTAACACATCACTCAGCTGTCTGCTGTTTACAAAAGGCGTCAAAACACTTAAGATTAGACAGCCACTATTTCAACATGATTGACTGTCTCTGTGACTTTTCTTGACATGTTTGCCCGGGAAGTGATTCCTGTGTTGTGCAAAATGAAAAAAAAACAGAGCAAACCTATATATATCCTTTATTTCAGACATTATTTTAACCAAGTCCCTGTTACTGTTTTGAATTACAGTCATATTAAGAGAATGTCAGGCATTTGAGAAGATGTGACATTTTACATTTAGTCCATTTAGCTGACATGGCTCGCCACACTTGCACTTGTCACACTGGAGGAAAAGGTTTCTGTATTGGCACATCAATTAACTGAGAAACAGCGACTTCGCTTCCTCAGCAGTGTCACGCTGACAAGAATGCCAGGAAGGGAAATATCAGAGCAAACTCTGAAAATGCCACAGTGTTCCTGAGTGCTTCTGTCAGCCACTGTCACTGCACTCGACTCTCTGTGTGTTCATTTATAGGGCCTAATGAACTAATGGTTTCTTTGTGTGTCTGTGTGTGTTTGTGTGTGGTCCAGTCGTATCTGGAGCCAGTCTATTTCTACATTTACACAGTGTTCTCGCTCCAAGCCGTGTATGTGATCGCTCTGTACCTCACAGCTTGGCTCCTGTCGGGCTCCTGGTTGGCTGGTACGCTCACCGGTGTCTGGTACATCCTCAACAGGTGGGTGATAAATGTGTGTTACTGAAGCTGTTTACACATACGTACTATGTGTCCGCTATACGACGCTATAAGGAGCATTTTGCATATATATCAGGGCTGCCTTTAGTTCAGGAACGTAGAAGAACATTCTGGCATTATATTACGTGCCATCATTTGGTGTTGCTGTTTCGACATCAAAGTGATGAAAGAAATTGCCATCTCCCCTTATTGAAGGACTGTATATATTATGTGTGTTTCGTTTCCTCTTCGTCGCTAAGTTAGCTTAACGACGGATGAGTTGGCAGATTGAATCTCCGCTGTGCAGCCTAGATACAGTATGTTTTAAACGCCCCACTGTTTGCCAGGCAAACGGTAAACCAACAGGTGTTGCAGCGATGGAAGCGGGCGAGAGAACTGGTTCAGATAGCAGTGATTGTACCCGACCTAAAAAGCCTCTGCATGGGGCGCTGGTGGTGCAGTGGTTGGTGCGCGCGTCCCATATATGGAGGCTACAGTCCTCAACGTGGGCGGCCCAGGTTCACATCCAACCTGTGGCTCCTTTCCTGCATGTCAATCCCCACTCTCTCTCCCTGGTTTCCATGTCTATCCACTTTCCTGTCTCTCCAATAAAGGCACAAAAAGCCCAAAAATAAATCTTTAAAACTTTTTTTAAAAAGCCTCTGCATGTTTCTAATAAGCTCCACGAGCAGAAACGTGCTCAAACTAGGATCAATATTGGAGATGCTTTTGAAAAATGGAGAGAGGTTAGAATGCAGAAAGGTTTACAGACCGATGCAGAGCTGGATAAACACTGAAGCTTCAGTGTCCACCACATGGTGACCTGCGTGAGCATCCACTCTAGAGAGGAGGGGGCGGGGGGAGACAGCTCTCTCTAATGTTTTGAATTTGGACTGCAGTACCCATTTTAAACACTAGGTGTCACAGTTACATACTGCTCCTTTAAAGTAAAAATAATAAGTCACCTAATTTAAAAAACGTCTTATATTTACTTCGAATCTTTCTCTGTCCCCTCAAAACGTTATTATAACAACAGAGAAATGATTTCATTAATTATGCTCAAGCTTTTCTTTAAACCAGCGGTAAAAAAAAAAAAGTGTTTTTTCCATACACAGAAAATAAATCATTGTGAGGAACCTCTCCGGGAAAGAAAATGTTTGAATGAGTCCGTTTGAATAGATTCTTCTCCTTTTATGTCAGCAGGAAATATTTTCAAAGATGCTTTTTTTATTGGGCTTTCTTCCCCTCAGAGCAAGAAAATAAATCGCCTTTAAAAGCCAGTCTCTTTAAACTTTGATTCATAGCAGCTGCTTACAGGATGAAATCCAGCAAAGCACTTTACCTACAAAATCAATGCCATGTGAACAGAATATGAATCCAACGAGAAGCAGAATTTCACTTGAATGTGATGTAGCTGCTCGGATGATGTTGGTCTGTGTGAATCAGCTGAATTCTGTGTTTGACATTAAGTAGATGATTAAAGATTTGGTCGTAAGTGATGGGTACAGTTTCATGAGGTAGACAACACTGTCTGTCAGGTACTGTCAGTGTTTGTCATGAGCATTGACTGTATATTAATATGGAGAGTGCATCTCAGTCTCCTTCCATTGTGTAAAAGTGAAGCCAAAATATCCCTGTGGCGGGCGCTGATATATTGCACTGTTGGTCTAATTTGAAACCAAGACATAAGCAAATAGGACGTTGCTTCCTCCTTTCTGGATCCTCGCTCGTGTTGTATGAACTCTCAGATTCACGTCACTAAATGGATCGTAGAATTGTAGAATAAATCAGCACGATAATGACCAACTTTCACAACAGAATCTGGGTTTGACAAAAAATGATTTGAGGTGCATTTTTTTTTTTTTGTTGGGCTTTTTATGCCTTTAGTTAGAGATAGGACAGTGGACAGTCGTAAATCAGCGAGAGAGAGAGGGAGAGAGTGGGGAATGACATGTGGGAAAGGGGCCACAGGTCGGATTTGAACATGAGCCGCCCGTTTAGAGGACTACAGCCTCCTTACATGGGGTGCACTCACTAACCACTGCGCCACCAGCGCCTCATTTGACGTGCATTTTGGATTGATAGTTTGACCAATGTCCCATCTGCTAACATGGAGGAGGCGGGGTTTACGACCTATTCTGCAGTCAGACAGAAGGGGGAGCCTTAAATGTTTTGGCTTCACTCAAGGCCCCTGTTGCTCCGTCCATCTTAATATACAGTGACAGTCAATGGTTGAGAGGGTAATGGGGCAGCAGTAGCTCAGTCTGTAGGGACTTGGGTTGGGAACCAGAGGCTGGTTCAAGTCCTGGTGCGGACCAAAATATGGAAGTTGGTCTGGTGGCTGTAGAGGTGCCAGAGTACTGCTGAACGACTCTATGCGAAACGACTCTCATGTGAGTCATACTTGATCATTAGCATGCTCATTATGATCCACAGAGGCTTACATTTCTAGCTCCGTCCACCAGTTAGTTTAGAACTGCAGAAGCCTTTCGGAGGAGAGGTGAAACTTCTTCAAGATGTTCAACCAAGTCCAGCTGCCAATTATCAATATGTATGTGTGTGTGGTATACTGTTGTGTTGTCATGCGTGTGAACTGTTAACGCACTGATGTTATGAACGTCACTTCAGAGCAGATAAATGAAGTTATTTGAGTTGATCTAAAACATAGTCTCATCCAGCTCTCAGGGAAGAACTTAAAAAAACATATTACAAAGAAACAAATCAAAGCAAATTGCCATTGAGCTATTCCTTCAACAGGCTGTGGTTAAACTGGGAATACAGTGGTCAATAAGACCAGTCAACTTGTCTCCAGTAGGAGTGTAGGAGTTAGTGGTGTTTGCTGTTTTTTCAAAACATGTGCAGAAAGTTGAAAGGAGTTCAGAAACCCCTTCTGGCATTTTCTCTGCTGTCCTCTTGGATCAATACCGAGGTGAGGAGTCTTCAGTGACCGCTGCTGACTGAAGGGTCACATGAAGGGTCACAGAGTTTTACAACCTCAGAAAACTTAGGAGCCAAAAAGAAGCAGAAGATCTTGAAGCAGATGTATACTTTAAAGTCTCTGGACTTTTGTCTTTTACAGTGTTCCCACTGACACTCAAACCACATAAAAATTACAAACAGACAAAGTGCCTGTGCAGTATGTGTAGCAGTACATTATGGACCAGACAGTATTCTTTTGAAAATCAATGTTTTGAATTAATTTCCAACATCTACCCGTCTCTCCATCTCTATTCTCGCTCCCTCTCTCCCTCCTCCTCCTCCTCTCAGGGTCGACACCACGAGGGTGGAGTTCACCATCTCCCTCAGAGAGAACTGGTCTTTGCCGTTCCTCGCTCTGCAGGTCACCACTATCACCTGCTTCCTCAGGCCTCAGCTCAGCGCTTTGCAGCAGGTACACACACACACACACACACACACACACACTGACTGTCTGCTGACTGTCCAAACCATGTCTGACCTGTCACACTGAATCAGCCTTTTGTAAAGTAGCTTATGATAAAGCATGAATGTGTAGATACAGCATTAGCATCCCGTGGGATTATCTAACCACAGTGTGTTTTGTTGTGTGTTTCCCCCTGCAGAAGGTGATGGTGTGGCTGATGTATGTGACCACTTTCTGTTTCTGTCTGACGTGGCAGTTCAACCAGTTCATCCTTCTTGTTCAGGCTCTCGTCATTTACACCCTCGACTGTGCAGACTTCCTAACAACGACACAGGTAAGACTACGAGAAGGATCGGATACTTAAAAGTAGGCTCGGTAATTGTATGCTGTATTTTATTTTTTTTTTTAAATTTTATATACTTTATTAATCCCCTACGGGGAAATTGTGGTTCGCACTCTGTTATTTTTGGACATGCTTCTCACACACACAGGCCTGAATCACACACATGCACAACGAGACCTGTGGACATGCATTAATGGAGAGATGTCAGAGTGCGGTGGCAGCCCCTTGGGAGGCGCCCCCTGAGCTGGTGGGGGTTCGGTGCCTTGCTCAAGGGCACCTCGGCAGTGCTCGAGAAGTGGGCTGGCACCTCTCCAGCTACCAGACCAACTTCCATATTTTGGTCCGCATCGGGACTTGAACCGGCGACCCTCCGGTTCCCAACCCAAGTCCCTACGGACTGAGCTACTGCCGCCCCCATATGCATTTGTTAAAAAAATCTTTACACCCTGACAGCAATCAATAAGTCATGTACTCTGAAATAGAACAGGCTGCTGTAATCCTGAAAAGCTCCGACCTATCACTGCCTTGCGGTCTGGATGGGAAAGACCAATCAAATGCCTCCCTGGCTCCCTGTGTGCACTCTCCCCTTGCCGTGCACCAGCCTGCACCCAAAGTGCTCCACTGCAGACGGAGGTATTCCACGTCTACCAGGGGATGGAAAGAAAGCTCAGCTGATCGCTGCTACGCTTACTTATAACGTCCTTATAACGTCCTGCTTGTGCAAGAAAAGAAAGACAGAAGCAGAAAAGGCTGCAACGAGAAAGAGTTTAGATAAAGTGAGAGGACAATAGTACAATTCATTTATCATACGCTTTCATCCAAAGCGACGAAGATCAGAGAGTAAGTGCAACAGTAGAAAGGACGGGACAAGTCAGAGAAACTTTTATAATGACAGCTGAGGGAATTTGAAGGGTCTGAAAAGTGAAGCCATGGTTGCTGTCTCACCGTTGCCATGTTTGTTTTCTTAAAATTCAGTCCGATAATTAGTTGAAAGCGATGTGCTGAGGTCTTCTCTCCGCTCTGTTCCGGAGCCGTTGTGATCCGGCAGCACTCGAGCATGTGTGTGAAGGGGCGTGGCGTTTAGACGGCGCCCTGAAGAGATGTTACTTTTCAAATCTGGCTAGCTTTCTGCCTTTAAATAGCTACATGTATGGCTTTTAAAAGACTTCAGTCCATACCCAAAAAAAGACTCATTGAACTGAATGAATCAAAGTTTTTTTAGCTTCTTTTATAATTTCCGTGTTGTGCTGCCCACATGAGCATACGTTCGTTTATCTGCACGCACAGTCCCCGTCAGTTTTCAGGGACAGTTTTACAAATTAAAGGCCGCTCTCTTTTAGCTGTCTCTTTAATGTTCGTTAACCAATCAGTTCAATCAAAATGACCATGGAGCCTCACACTTACCTCCGGTGTTTCATGCCATGAAGGTAGTTTACTTCTTTTTTTCGTGGTCAGTTTTTTATTGATCACAATAAAGAAAAACTAAATGTTGTGTTTAAATATACAGGAGAGAGGGATCGTGTACATCCATAATCAAAAAGAGAGATCATACAACTACACTGATTAAATGGTCTCTCTCTCTGCTGGATCACCACAGCTCAAATAATAAACATGAATAAGCAAAGTTTATGACAATGAGGGGGGGCAAAGAACAGACTTCCCCCCCTTATGTCCCACACCCACAACAAATCCTCCAAACAACATCAACTGATGCTGACATTTGAATTCTTCTCATGGTTCGTGTAAGGAAATATAAACTAGAACGATTCTTCAGCTATTTTGGAAATGTGTCCAACTGTCCACATTTCAAAAGAGGATAGATCTGCTTCTGGGATAATTCCCCTCAGGCCTCTGTGTGGGTGTTTTGGAGATTTGTTTTAAAACCTATGAACAATGCATAAGGATGTTGTTCCTCTTTTTCATCCAGTAAACACATGGGGGACTATCAACATGTTTAAAGCTGTCGGCCTCTTTACCTTATTCAGCTGTTCAGAGGAGCAACTTTGCTCTTTAGCTTGTTTTCTCTTTGTTAACCTGAAGCTAATAAGCTAGGCTAACTAGCTTCCACTCAGGGATAGGAAGCACTTAGCCCGATATGCTATAGCTAGCACTGAATCCATCATGTTAACACATCACCTTGTATCTGTGTTTCTCCAGGTGACCACTCTGTACCTCGTTCAAGTCAGCGCCCTGCTAAGTGTGTGGCTCCTCCAGTTCTGTAACTCCATGATACTGGGATCGCTGGTCCTGAGCTTCATCGTAGCTGCACTCTTCGTCAGACACTGCCAGGTCTGTGTGTGTTTTTTATGGATTAAGAAATATAAACGTGATATTTTGAGATAAGGAAAGGCGGGCACTGGGAGCCCAGAGAATTAATTTATCATTTTTAGTGCATCAAAGTCACTGGATGGATTCAGACAGTCGTGGTCGCCTCTCTCCAAAACGCAGAAAGAAGATTAAGTTGAAATGTGTTTGACGTGAAGAGGCCTGCGTGCTGCACGTCATTGGAAGATAATTCCAATTTGTATGCGGGAGACACATTTTTTTTGTGGCTGGGTCTAAATGTAATTAAGTTAAATCAGATCTTGTCTCTGTAACAATTACAGAAACATTTAATGTGACAGGATGAAAGTGGAACGGAGAGAAAGAGCGGAGAGGAGAGAGAGACATTACATGTTTGGTCTGTAATAACCTGTGTGCAGGAAGCGGCATGCTGTAAATGCTACATGTTTCAGTTGAATGGTCTTGACTCCTCATGCATCCTTCCATAACAACGACACACGACTACCCAGAGAAGCATTGACTAATGATGCACCGATCCAACTTTTTAGAGGAGATCTATTATGACCACTCTCACCATTAATGATGTCAGTCTGGGACACCTATTGAGTAGTGTTGTGAGATGTGTAGATCAAAAACCTCCTTATTTATCGGATACTGTCGTCAGTAAAATCCCTCATTTCAGCTGCTGTCTCTTTAAGACCCCCCTCCGACATGCCCACTTTCCTCTGATTGGCCAGCTCTGTTTGCAGTCGCAGGGAAATCTGAGTGAGCTTCAGAGTGGGCGTGTCCTTGAAAGAGCTTCGCTGGTGGGCGTGTCCTACAACTTTGCTCCATGCTTTGCTCTGATACGACGCAAGAACCTGATGTCAGGTTCTGGCCAAATCTTGTGAAGTTCTCGTGACGTCTCGTTCAGAGCAGCAGGAAACCACGTCCGAGGATTACGCCAACAACTGTGTATCTTGTGTTTAAAAAAATACGTTTCAGAGGTTTAGTATGGACATCCAACATCGTAACATTATATGTTTGTATTTAAAGATGGATCAGCAGAATACATCTCCTTTAAGCTCCGATACCAAAGGGATACCTTGGCTTTGGGTATTTGCCAGTATGGATCCGGAGTTGAATAAATAACCTGTATTCCTCTCTGTGAGGGTGACACTGGGAATAATTTATTCAAAGCTGTATCAGGCTTTTCTTCCTTTATAATTTTGTCTTATAAAGGGGGGCCTTTATAAGACAAAATTGAATGATTAAACACAAATAAACTGACTTAATTGTTATCACAATCTGCCTCAATATCTGACAAAGTTGACTGTTTAGTTTCGTCTGCCTTCTTGTTTGTTTAAACTCGTCGTTCTTCCACTCCCGCTCGCAGCGATAGCTTTGCAAAAATTGCAAGTCACTGTTGAAGCTGCTGGCACAACAAGCGTGAAATACTACTTAGCCTTTTTTGTTAGCAACATGCATGCTACGTTGGCTCCGCCTATCAAAATGCAGAAGCCAACCAATGCTAAATGTAATAGTTCAGCCCCATGGTTTGGTCCCATGGATCGGCTCATTGTCACAGATGTCCGATACTACTTGTTTGAGACAGTATCAAACCGAAATCCAAAGTCCAGATATTTAAATAAAATAAAAGGTGTAGTGCTTCAACTCTTTCTTTTCCAGAAAACAGGTCCAACCTCAGATATGACAGCACAGATCACATTGCACAAGCTCGAGGAAAAAGCACGTTTTGAAATACAAATTCACCAACAATTCAAATGGTCTTAGTTAAAGCTAATGAATGCAAATGACCGAAATGAAAACATTTGGCTGCTGTCTTTTTTAATACGCAAGCTGGTGTCTGTGCTCGGCCAAAAAAATCCTTTGTGAGATAAAGGAAGCATCACTGTGTTGATTTACTCTCATATCAGAGGTGTATGCTTTTGTTTTTGTCGTTCAAATGGATGCATTTATGTGGATTCAAAATAAAGAAGATGCATCTCCGTCCTTTACTCTCATTCTCTGCTGCTGAAACCCTAATCCATTCATTCATCACATCCAGACTCGATTACTGCAATAGTATCCTTTACGGCACATCAGCCAAAGTCCTCAATAAACTCCAATACATCCAGAACTCTGCTGCACGCTGTCTCACCCGCACCTGATCCCGTGAACGCATCACCCCATGTCCTGCAAAATCTCCACTGGCTCCCTGTCCCGTACCGAATCCAATTCAAAATCACAAAGCCCTCAACCATCAGCCCCCTCCTACCTTGCAGCCTCCGTCCTTCCAATGCCAACGTCTTGTCTCCCCCACTCAGAAACAAGCACCAAACCTCTGGGGGGGGGGGGGGGCAGAGCCTTCTCCAGAGCTGCCCCCTCTCTCTGGAACTCACTCCCCGCATATTTTCAGACTCACCTTTCAAACGAGCTTTTAATGCATGATTGTGATATGTGTTCTGTTTATCTGTGGCTGATATGTTGTTGTCTTAATGACCTGTGTGTAATGTCTGTTGGTTTGTTCTTACTGTTCTGATCTTTCTTTCTTTTTTAACAGATGTAAAGTGTCTTTGAGTTCCTGAAAATCGCTTTATAAATCAAATGTATTATTATATTAAAGTATAACTGATGTGTTGACTGACCTCCTGTCGCTGCATGCTCCTGCAGTCTGGCCTGAAGACGGGAAGCCCGCTGCTTCGTCTGGGCAAACTTCTTCTCCACAGCGCCATGGTCCTCCTCCTCACCTGCACCATCAACTACCTGGCCAAGGTGCTCCTCCTCTCCTTTTCTTACCCCTATCCTTCCTAAATCTTCTCTTCTTCCTGATTCCATCCTGTTACTTTCTTTCTAAATCCCCACACTTTTTACTCCACCACCGCTGCAAGTCTTTGCACTCTTCTCTCTCTCTCTCTTTTCTCCAGCCCCGTTTCTCTCAAATCATATCCCATCTACTTGCCTTTCTGCTCTGCTCTTTTATTTCCTGTTTTTATCTCTCTCTTCCTCTCCTCCTTCGTCTGCTCCTCCTGTTTTTGTTTGAATGTTTCTTCGACTCTCTCCTGAATCACCCCCTCTCCACCTCCTCCCTCGTCTCCTGCTCCTCAGGTATCTTACTGTGTATGTGTGATGTGAGGTCACCACATAAGCTTCATGTATTGACTTATTTAAACATCTCAGCATGCAGGTCTTCAATCCTTGACATGATGACCTTATCTGTGTGCGTGTGTGTGCATTTTTACAGAGAGTACTTCAGCTCAGATCAGACGAACACATCTTTAAATTCATCCAGTCAAAGCTTGGCTTGGGATCCACCAGGTATGAACACACATACACACACACGCACACTCACAGACACACACATGCATACTTAAACAAAGATTCACTGCAGCTTGTGTTCCCCGAAAACATTCGCGAACACTCGTAGAAAGGCAGATTTTGACACCAGGGAGTGCTCACACACAGTCGGCGCCCGTACACACCTCTTGATTTGATCCAGCTTGACTGTATTATTCACTGAGCAGCAGTATCGTACCTGGAGCGTTAGTGGGTGTGTGAATAATAGATGGCAGGGTAACGGCTGCAGGCCTCCCATCGATCAGACACTGTGTGTGTGCAGAGCAGCTCAGCCACTGGATAGCTGCTCCGGGGTGGCAGATAACACAGCTCTCACACCCAACGCCACACAACTGGCCCTTCAATTATTCAGCAGGCTGTGGAAAAATGTAGAGCTTACTCTCCGTCTCTGCCTCTCCCTCTGTTCCTGCTTCTCCCACTCACTTATTTCTTTTCTGCCACTGCTCCTTTTATTATCCCTCGAGTTCTGTTCTGTGTAGAAGGATATCTCAATTCTCAGTTCAATTACTTATCCGTGCCGCTGTTTATCACAGGCGGTGTTACTCGTATCATCTGTCAAACATAGGCTTCTCAATAGCAACACCAGTTTGTTTAGTGCGGTTCATGCCATATTGAGATTATAAATTCAGTCCATGAATGTTTTCATTGCTTTTTCCAGTTTATTTGAAAGTAGTTTGAAGCGATTGGCCCCTTTCTTCATGGGTAACTAGGTGTTTTTGTGAGTGATTGGACGGAGCCGGGAATTGCTTTGCCTCAAAGCTGCTTTAAAACAGTCTGGACTTATTAGAGCAACAAATTCCCATCTCAGCGACATCATCCACTGGTTTCCAACGAGGCTTTTCAAAGCAGCACGATGGCGGTCGCCGTATTGGAAATGTTATCTTCACCCAACTTTTGGTCAAACTAGTGACAGACAAAGATGTCAAGATAAGGCACCCTTACACCTCTTGGCAAACAGCTACACACCCCTATTTATGCAAACTGACCCTTTGTTGGCTTTACGATTGGTCCACTGAGCCACCAATCAGAGAGCTCCAACTCACTGCAGCCGCTGCTGGGCTACTTTCAGTCAAGGCCCTGACACACCAAGCAGACGGCAAAGAACGAGTGAAGACGAGGGGCCGACTGTGGCGTTGCCTCCCGTTGCCTCACGTCGCCTCACGTCTTGGCCAAAAAGTTGCACTTGAACTCACCGCAAAGACTACAGCCGACGGCCAACCACCACGTACGTTCTGCGCGTGCGTGAGAGGGAATAACTCTCCATGCCAGCAGGCGGCGATAGTCTGTTGTTATGATACCAGAAGACCATTTTCACACAACTGTCGGTCACCACTCTTAATATAGGTACTTCTAATCGAGAATAATGTCTGATAAAAAGTTGAAAATGGCGCTGCCGTTGTCAGCCCTTGGTCTTTTAGTGGAAAAAGAAAAGAAGAGGCGGAGGCGACAAATAAGGAGAAACCGCACTAATGGGTGAAAGCATGGATACTACAGCGGCATGCTCAAGGGGCTTTCCCGAACCTGTGTCGAGAGCTGGAGATAAATGAAACCTCCAAACAGCCAATCAGAGAGAATCCTCAACATGTCTAATCGGCCGAAAAAAGGCAGATGACAGAGCTGGACACACGGCAAAAACTAGGGTGACAATGGCTCACCACGATCTCCTTGGTCTGTCAGGGCCTTTAGACAAACTTCAACCTGGGTCCCCCTTTTCAGTCGTGGGGAAATTGTGACCTTGATTTTGTTACGACACTTTGGTTAAAAGGTGCTCGGGGTGTCTACAAGAGTGTCTCAAAATATCCCCATCGTAATCAAGGAGGGTTTTTTTCCCGCACGGATCTGTAGCATTTAGCTCCAAGTGATGTTGCTGTGAATCGTGGAGGCATTTTCGAATGTTTCAAAGGGGACGAAGCTTTGCAACAAGAGATTTAGTCTAACCTAGTAACAGTAACTAGTAACAGTAACTAAGGAGGGCGGGCTTGACAAAGGCACACTTCCTGGTGAGAGCGGGTCTTGGCAAAGGGTCAACTGATGCATAACTATTATTCTGATATAATCAAAACAAATAAGTTATAAAAGAAAATCAACCCACATACATCTTTTGACAACAAAAATATATTTTCTGCTTTCTTCCACTTCTTCTAAAAACATCTCGACCAGCTACAGATGTGAAATGCTGCGTGCACATTGATGCATCAGTAGAAATAATGTAATAGTGGTATTTATTATTCAACACTCTCAGAGGCAAAGTGCATTTTTCTACAGAATGAGAGCTTGTGATTTACGATGAGAAAATGTAGGTTACAGAGAAACTCAACTAGAAGTTTTTTGGATAAATAATCTATAAAAACACGTAAAACACACACGAGGTCGACATGGACATATTGTAGAATCATATTATACATCATATACGTGTCTGTTTTTATTAATAGCACATTTTTACTTTGGAATAACGACGGCTTTAGTAGAGAATTGAAGCCAATGTAAGTCTTTCTAAATTCACATTTAGTTAAATTAAATTAAAGTCAGGGTTGGGAATTTCCTCCAGATCCACTTTTTAAGATTTTGGTTGAAATCTTTTCTTTCCTCTTTTTGTTCTGCAGAGATTTTGATGCCAGTCTGTATCTGTGTGAGGAGGCCTTCGGTCTGCTGCCGCTCGACACGCTGGAGCGTCTGGCTGGTACTCTGCTGCTGTACCCCTACGTCCTCACACTGCTGCTGCTCAGCGGCATGTTGGCGGTGGCCGCGCTGCAGAACCTGAGGTAGGTGAAGGACGTGAAGTGAGCGGGCACTTTTATTAGTAAGCGATAAGAAATTAGATTGAAGGAATGTCCCCTTTTCTCATCATCATAAAGGTGCTTTCACACTTGAACATGGGATACGATGCATGTGTGAACGCAAACAGCCAATTCTTTCACTCCGACTTAGGCCGAGTCCACACGTACAGAGGTTTACCTCCTCCGTTTAAAAAATTATCCTGTCCCCACACACTTAGTTCTCAAAAACATCTTGGTCCACATGAAAACACAAAACGCACGGTTACGTCTGTCATGAGCACGCCAAGCGAAAAACGATGTCCTCGACATGCTAAAATGTTCTCGCATTCAAAGTTGTCCATTCAGGCGCCTCTGCTTACAACATAGTGGGAGCACTAGTTTGGTTACAAGTAAACAAAAGTGACAGCGTCGCACGATGACGTCAAACGGAGGAGAAGTCCAAAACTCAGTTTTCCCCGTCTACACATAAACACCTCAAACAAGTTTCTGAAAATCTTCCCCCTGGAAGAAGTTTTACAAAAGTTGCGTTTTCAGTGACCTAAAACTCAGTTTGTGTACGAAAGGTCAAAACACAATACCCGCCTACGTGTGGACTAGGCCTTAACCCAACACTTTCTCCTGCCAGCACCCAATTTATTCTGCTTGATGTCGGGTTGAGCTGATTTAAAAATTCCTCTCGAGTGAGCAGGAGGGGCTGATGACGTTTATATCCTGTGACCGATGCACGACTATAGACTGAATGCCATGACTGGTGTGATCTCCATGAACTCGATGAAACTGCTTCGTTATGTTTTCTGTTCGCCATGATGTCCTTGTCTGCTCTTTTGTTGATAATGTGAATGTGTCAAACTACACATAGCACTGATTTAAAGGCAGACACTGTCCCCCCCTGAAGGACCAACCATCGGTCCTGGGGGGACAGGGCCTTCTCCATTGCTGCTCTCACCCTCTGCAACTCACTCCCAAAAACCATCAACCCCCCCCCCCCCCCCCCCCCCCCCCCGTAACTCTCCACCTTCAAGAAATCCCTTAAAAACTCAAATCTTCGACATCGCCTACAACCACTAACAAACTCTGTTCTCATTCTCCTTCTCTGACATTATTTCTTCGTTGTTTTGTTTTCATTGTTTTCTTCTGTTGTTGTGTATTCTTATTATTCTTATTATTATTATGGTGTCAGCCTCTGCTCCATCCTTGGATTTCCACAGGGTCTTTTTGAAGTCATATTTTGCCTCCAGCGATCCTCCCCCCAACAGGGGAAACTCCCCCGCTGTGAGGGACGTGTGTGAATAAGCAGCAAAGAGTTCAGATGCAGGCTGTATTACATTTCATAGAGATGTTCTTGAGTGCATGTTTGGAAACACCCGATGTCTGAGTTGTCCCACATCACTGCAGATTGATTAATGGCTTTGTTGCTTCATGCTCTGGATCACAGAGTTGACCTCCAGCTCCCCCTTACAGCTTTATTTGCCCGTGGTGAAAGGCCAGGGGCCGCATTGGATTAATGACATTAACATTTGAACTCGCCCTCTGCCTGACGCAGGGCTGGAATACTAACCTCAAAAAGCAAAGGGTTATTTCCTTATTAAGTATGTAATTAAATTCTTTGTGTAGACGATAGAGTCATATTGGATTTGTATTCATGTGAAAGCAAGTGTCCATCGTGTTTGGTGCAGGAGACCAGATTGTGGCTGTGACATCTTCGCCCCGAGGCCTCTCCCTCTGTTTGTCTGCATGCTGACTCCTGCCGACACAAACAGTCGTGGGTGTGCATCGTAGCGTGTGCGCTTGTTTAAAAAAGCAGCTAATGAAATCTGAATAATATCTGCTGCGATCTGAAAAATCTGAATATTATCAATTCCACCCACCTTCCCTTCTGCTTCTGAAGCGTCTAGCTCTAATGTTTTATGTATCACTGTTGTCTTTTGTCTCGCTGCCTTCTTTTGTGTCTCAGCAGACCTAAAGGGGGTTCAGCTGAGGAGAGGAAAGGAGGCGGAGAGGGGCGAGCGGTGGCTTTCCGTCCAGATGTGGCCTATAATCTGTTGCACGCACTGTTCTACGGCCTGCTGGCTTTCAGCACTATGAGGTGAGTGCATGCAAGCAAATGTACAATATTGATCTGAATATAGAACTTTTATTTCCTTGAATCACAGCTGAAAAAAGTGTGACTGTCTCAAATTCGAGGTCTAGACTTGGAAATGTCAATACACGTTCACAACAATAAGTCGCTCCTGACTGAGGTCATCCGTCACTAACAGGGAGAGACATGACGACCTAAGTGGCTCAAAGGTAAGTCAAGTTAATTGACAACTGAAGCGGAGTTATGAAGCCAATTTTAAAGTAATTGTCATCAATGCAGCAGAGTCATTAAACAACTGTCAAGAAGCCAAGGAATATGGTCTTACAAACCTTCATATCCAGACATTACATTCCCAAAAAGACCTTTAAAAATACGCTAACGTTTAGAAAAAATCTTACGGTGGTCTTCTGGATGCTTTCAAGAGATAAAGATTGAGTCGATTAAATCCAAATAACTTTATTAATCCCTCTAGAGGGATATTAGTTCTCAGCAGCTTGTTCATAAATGGTTAATGGACTTGAGCTTGTTTAGTTCTTTCTAGTCTCTAGTCTACTCAAGGAGCTTTTACACCGTAGCTCACACCTACACATTCACACACTGATGGTAGAGGCTGCTCTGTAAGATGACCATCATACACATACATACGCCGCATACGCAGCACCTGGAACAGTTTCGGGTTCGGTTTCTCGCTCAGGGACACTTTGACATGTGACTGCAGAAGCTGGGGATCTTTACCACTGAGCCACAGGGACGTACAGATACAATGCATTATACACAAGAGAGATAACATACGAGATAAGAGCTTAAAAGATACTGACAGTAAGAAGGCCAGTGAAAAAATAAACAACTGGAGGAACAATAAAGACGCTCAGCTGTAATGAAAGGATAGAAGGATCAGTCTAAGAGCTAAAAAAGTCCATTAAAACATATAAAACCTAAAAAGCATTTAATGATCGGAGAGCGGAGAACATTTCTTTGAAAGCAAATGTCTAGAAGAAGTACAAAAACTTTTAGTCTGGGTGAGGTTTTCAGATTTGAACAATCGATGAGACTGTTTCTGTCTTTCACTGGGAGGCTGTGAAACCAGCGGATAAAAAAAAAATCAATGAACACTCTGAATAAATGACTGAGTCTGCTACACGCTCTCACAATAGTCTATATATAAAAACGTCTGCAGAACCGGACGTCAGGTTCTGGCCAAGTCACGCAACGTCTCTTTCATAGCAGCTGGAAGCACGTCTGGGGACAACGCCAACGACTGTGTATATTGTGTTTAAAGAAACTTTGCCCAGGTTTAGTGTGGACATCCAGCATCGTAACATTATATGTTTGTATTTAAATATGGATCAGCACCATGGATCTCCTTTAAAGTCGTTTTGGAAAAGGGGGGGGGGGGTTCGTCTTATATTTGTACCAATACGTTTATTACAGAATGATGTTTATGCAGATTCATGGAGCTAGTCACAGCGGTTTTCACTCCCTGACAGGGACGGCTCAAATGTGCTTTTCCTCTTAACTGCTTGATTACGAGAGCTCGTGAGCAGACGCTGAAGTCCAAGTGCCTCTCCAAAGCCTTTGACTAAGTGTCTGAGAGGTCCACTTTAGTCCCCTTCATCCATTCAAGAGTCTAATCGTCTTTCATATAGTGACACTCGCAGCAGCAACAGAAAGATCGGACACAGATGGAAAAGAGATCATAAATACTCTGGTCTACACTGTATGACAGGCCCGTAGCTGACATGATTGACAGGTGGGCGCGATGTAACGGTTCGTCAAGAGGCTTAAAACCCGCCTCAGCTCCAGCTCTCAGCCTGTCGTTAGGTTGACTGAAAGTTAGGGTGAGACAGGATTCCCCGCATGGCGGCTGCTGCAGATGAGCCTCCAGCGCCCCCTGCAGGAAGAGATGGATGACGTCACTCAGACTTCATCCATTAATATTTACAGTCTGTAAAGTCACAACTGACAGCTTGCTCTGCTTCTCTGATACTTTAACCTGTCAAGATGGCTCATATTCACCAGTCAGCAATGATGTTGGTGGTTAATTTAAGGCTGCACAATTCATTGCAATTTCATCGTTCATATACGAGTTACAAAGAAACACATGGAGTGTGAATTTAAAGCAAAAAAAAAAGAACACATAAAGTTGTTTTCTCGCTCAGCTTGCACTTTACATTCAAGCTAACTGGATGGAGACCCGAGTGTCAGATAAAGCTTAAGCTAGCCATCAGCCACCCTCAGATGAAATGTTGCCGATTTATGGTGTAAAAAATCTCTTTGGGTTTGTTTTAAACACAGGAGAGACATGTTGCAAACACGTGTTGTGGAAAACACCGACAATCACATAGACATAAAAAAATGTGCTAATATGCACACTTTCATTTTTGTTTATTTATTGCACTTCATATCATTATTGCAATATTGTCCCAGGCAATAACATCGGGCTGAGAAATTACTCCAGTTTCAAGTTTCGATTCCGGTTTTTAAACGTGTTGAAAAGCATCCAAAAATTCTGACAACCTTATTAGAATCATTTTTTTCTGCTGTCGTTTTAGTACTTCCATAGATGATGTTGGAGAGAGTTGCTGGAATGCAACATTTCCCCCAATCCATTAACGAGAAGGACCACACTGCTGATTTGTAAACCAACATGAGATGAGGGTTGAAAGATCTCCAAGCTGCTTCCTACACAACGACACAGCTTGAGAAAAATAAAAAAAGAGCATAGGAAGGAGCGTGCGTCTGTGGAAACTTTGACCTACGTGATGTAATATTTCCCAGTCAGTGGGAATTGTTAGCAGAAAGTGAGTAGTGATCCATTTAGCTGGAGGCTGTTTTACTAGTTTTTTTGGCACGGTCACATCCCGTCTCTGCCAGGCGTGCTACTCTTTGGATTGTGTCCAAAGGTTTTAACCTGCAGCACGTATCTGTACGAGAGAGAGGCGGTCATTTTGATGTTCTGGGGGAAATTGGAAACATCATGTACTTTTCTTCTGTCAGAAACTGTAGAGCTACATGGGAAAAATAATCTTATATTGTGTGTCAGTTACCAATAGGAAGCTTCTCTTGGGTTCTCTCAGACAGCAGTTACTGTATCTTATCGCTCCGCTACAATTAACCCCATTAGCGTTCCCTCTTATATTCTTCCCCCACTTCACGTCGCTCGTCTCTCTTTGGTGTCCTGTTGGCACGTTTTAAAACTGCAGCCTAATCTAACCAGTTCACCTGTCTGCATAATCCATTGGCAGGTTCTCTCTGTACTGTAAACCAGCCGCCCCGCTGAGGCTCCAGTCAGAGATACCAGACTCTGAGGGTTGAGAGCCCAAACACAGACGTTGGCATCTTTTACTTTACGAAGTTCCCGTGGGGAGTTTTTTGTTGGCTTTGAAATACACTCAAAGTAACTTTGCTGCCTCTTTATGATTTACAAAAACAAAAAACAAGAACATCAGCATGTCGACCGACTATTCAACAGCTGAATGTGTCTCTCGGACTTCACCAGGAGTTTCACCTGCCAGCACCCTAGTATTTTTTCCGCAGAACGTCCGAGTGAGCTGATATGAGAATGCAGCAGGATATAATCAGGAGAATTCACCTCGAACAATAGGAGGGGGAGTGACGTTTATATACTGTGACTGCTGCACGGTGCATAGACTGTATGTTATCTTCCACTTGTTTATTGATACTTTGAATACATCCAATAACAGGCAGCATTGATATGAAGGCGAAAACTGTCATTGTATTGTCGACTCTGTCGCTTTGACAGCTATCTTGGATTAAAGGAGCAATATGTAACTCTGACACCTAGTGTTTAAAATGGGTACAGCAGTCCAAATTCAAAACATTGCAGAGAGCTGTCTCCCCCCCGCCCTCCTCTCTAGAGTGGATGCTCATGCAGGTTGCCATGTGGTGGACACTGAAGCTTCAGTGTTTAGCCAGCTCTGCATCGGTCTGTAAACCTTTCTGCGTTCTAACCTCTCTCCATTTTTCAAAAGCATCTCCAATATTGATCCTAGTTTGAGCACGTTTCTGCTCGTGGAGCTTATTAGAAACATGCAGAGGCTTTTTAGGTCGGGTACAATCACTTCTATCTGAACCAGTTCTCTTGCCCGCTTCCATCGCTGCAACACCTGTTGGTTTGACCTGATAACTGCTCTCATATCTGGCAAACCGAGGGGCGTCCAAAACGGCCTTGTGGGGGTGCCTCAAAACCACCTACCTTCTCTGGTCCAAACAAATCCAGACCATTCAGGACCAGAATCTAAAGTTAGAAGGAGGACATACTGGCTGCTGCATTGTTGTCAGAGAAGCCAGCACTTCAACATAGCATGTTTCCTTAATGTCTGATCATAGAGTAAGGTCACTTTATCATTTCAGTCACTACTGATTGGTCCTTTAAAATAACTAAAATAAAATGTCAGATATTCTAACACCTGCAGGTTCTTGCCCAGAGGACTGTCAGTACATTTCTAAAGGCTGAGGCTGATAGCATGCAGAAGGCTATACAAAGTAAGATCTCATACTGTAAGGTTGTCACAGAGAGAAGCAGCCTTCACCAGAGAGACGAACACTGAGGTTCAAAAAGAGAAAACTGCTTCTTTTCTGTGAGCACATTTCTGAACTCACTTGTTCCTCGTCTCGCTGAGCATTAATAAAGTGTGACAGCACTCGTTCCTCATTGTCAGAGGGGAATTGAAAAAATTGTCAAGGCAAATATGAATCACATCAACAACCTGACTCCCCACCTTCATCTGTAATTTCCAGGTAGCATTTATTCATCAACAGCACCATCAGTAGATTTGGTGGGTTGAGGGCATGTCAGGCTGCACACACAGGCTGCCAGGCTTGAAGATTCATTATCGTGAAAGAATAATTAACTTTTGTTTGGACTGTCGAGAAAACGCTGGAGGTAAAAAAAAGTGCTGGAGTGACTCTGTTAAAAAGGAAAGAGGGGGACTTCATGCATGTGGCTTATTCATAGTAACAGACAGAAGTATGTTTCAAAGGTTCCCATAGTGATCTGAATTAGAATAAGATTCGGAGTTAGGCTCAGTTAGTCGTGAGAGGTACTCGGTGCATGTAGACGTTGCACACTGTGTCCTAACCTGAGTGTCTGTGGCGGACATGATTTGAAATGACACGTGATAAATCGTACATTTTTTAGTCCGAGCAGTTCATACAATGAATTCTGCTCTAGTCAGGAATTAATTTACTGATTGAATTCACACAAAAGGAGTAGAAAAAAGAAAGCTCTCCATGCAGCAGCAGCAGCCAGGCAGTGCAGAACCTGACACGTTTGATTTCAGCACTTTCTCCAAAATGCTGATGAAGAGCGAAAGTCCAAAAGTGCAGAGAGCCATTCGTTTCTGTCAGACAGCTCCTTTGCATTAAAAACGTATTGAGATTTATTTCTGTGAGGCTGCACTTCTTTATACCTCCGCTCTCTTTCTCTCTCTCTCTCTCTCTCTCTCTCTCTCTCTCTCTCTCTCTCTCTCTCTCTCTCTCTCTCTCTCTCTCTCTCACTCTCACTCTCTCTCTCAGCTCCGTCTCTGCACCTGTCAACAATTTTTCAGCTCATTTCATTCTCCAGGCCCTCTCTCTGCGGTTCACTCTGTTCTATTTAATCTCATTCATTCCCTCTTCTTTCTCATTTGTTCAGAACTCCGATGCCCGAGCTTTGAACCCAAAAAAACTTTGTTAATGATGATGTGTTTGAGGCACTCAATGAAAGAGTGGTCCACTGACATAAAGACCACTTTCTGGTCTTGCGTGCTCTCATGGACAAATTAAAAAGCAGCGTTTCATTCTGCCAACAATATAAGCGATCTGTCCTTGTGTAATGAACATTGAGGTTTTGACTTTTTTCCTCTAAATGGAAGAAGAGTCCCTGAAAACGCAGCTTAGAATTAAAAAATGATCATGAAATGAAAATAAAACCAAGGGACACATATTCAAGAGTTTTCCTGATAATGATACTGTCTCTCTCTCTCTCTCTCTCTCTCTCTCTCTCTCTCTCTCTCTCTCTCTCTCTCTCTCTCTCTCTACCCAGGATGAAGTATATATGGACGGGTCATATGTGTGCGGTGGCGGCCTACGGCGTGTGTGGGGCGGAGCTGTGGACTCTGCTGCTCAACACTCTCCGCTGCAACAGTAAAGTTCTGGTACGATTAGCAACATTTCCAGCTCCAAACATCTGCTACGCTGTTTTCTTTTCCCAACTTTCCTCAAACTTTCTCAAGTATGATGCTTGAGGTTTCAAACTTCTTTTCCACTCTACACTGCACACAATAACTTTCAGCTGGCTACACACAAGATGATTTGGGCTAAACTATCAGGGGGGGCGTGGTCCGATTCACGGCTTGCCACAACTGGTTATTTGTCCAAATAATCCTCACGTGTGTGGTGTCATTACGATTATTCTACTGCTGTTAAAGATCTGTTGAAACATGTCCGTGGTCTCCCACGTTTTTAAAATCTGTTAAGATTTAGAAACCTTGTAGTGTGTAGCCAGCTTTAGTCTAGATTTACTGTATCAATGTGAAAGACGCTGTGGTGTCTTTGTGTGCAACAGGATGTTCTTTCTGACCTCCTTTCCTAAATACCTAAAACATGAGCGCTTTGACCGACGAGCGCTGAAGAGCATTCGTCTTTACTTTAAAACGAACATGCAAAAAACCAGCAGAGGTAACAGACTGTGATGGTCTGCACAGATACATATTACGGCTCAGTTGGTAGAGTCGGTCGTCTCTCAACCAGAAGGTCGGGGGTTCGATCCCCAGCTCCTGCAGCCACATGTCCGATGTGTCCTTGGGCAAGAAACTTAACCCCAAGTTGTTCCCGCTGCTTCGTCAGGAGTGTGTATGAATGGGATTAGTTACTTCTGATGGACTCTTTACACAGCAGCCTCTACCATCAGTGTGTGAATGTGTAGGTGTGACCTGTCGTGTTAAAGTGCTTTGAGTAGTCAGAAGACTAAAAAGAAATATACCAGCTCCAGTCCATTTACCTTTAAACATCTTCAGCTCCTCTCAGCCTGAAAGAACATTTATCCCCGTGTTAGTAAAATGTTTTCAGTGTTGTTGCCCATTAATAATAAACTCTAGAGCTAATGCTCATGTTTCTCCGTGTTTGAAAGATGTCCTGCAAGAGTCAACAACCATTTAAATAAACATTCACATCTTCAGCGTCTTCTTATAGATAACAGTATAATCAGAATGAAGCACACGTTGTTAAAACAACAGCTCTGACTAATGTTTCTGAGAAAAGGTTCACTGATTATTTCCTCCTGATTATTAAACAGATCCCGTCTGACCTGAGGACGAGACGTAACAGACTTTTACTCAGAAACCAGATTTTAATGCAGATAGTGTTGTCATCTTTGTTTTTTATGTTTCAGTCGTGCAACGGACGAATCTCAATATTTGAGTTTCATATCATCCTGTATTCGTTTCCATAGTTTCAGGAATTGAATCAGGGTTTTCTATAAGACACTGCCTTCATTTAATAGTATTCTAAATTTGAGGCTTTATATCTCATATGTTTTCATATTTGTGATTTTGAAGAGTTTTTGTGCACCAGTTCAACGTCTAAAGACCCTGACACACCAAGCAGACGACAAAGAACTAGTGGCGATGAAGAAGATCATTTTCACACCGCTGTCTCGTCATATAGGTGCTTCTAATCGAGAATAATGCCTGATAAAAAGTTAAAGTTGTTTACTGGCTTTCGTCACTTCCGTTTTTCTCATGCACTGATACGCTTAGCTGAACAGCCAATCAGAGTGACTCCTCTCACCAACCGCGCAGACACCGACCAAACGAAAAAAGCAGACGGGGGCCGACAGGTAGCGACAAAGCTGGTGCTCCTTGCCTGGTGTGTCAGGGCATTTAGACGCACTTAAAGTACCTATTTCTCCTCGTGAAGGTTGTCTAAAGAAATGTCAGTATAAAAATGCCAACACATGCTCCGTCATGACGGCAAGTGCTTCTGCCACCATCGCCCTCTGCAAGCAACCTGACGTGATTGAAAATGGTCAATCATTGTGTGAAAGACGTGCTGGATATGTGCAGGATTGCAAACTGCATGTGGTGAAGAAACAGATGGTACTAGAAGGAGCTGCACAGCTGCATAGAAAACTGCACGCTGATTGAATGGAAACCAACACATAGGAAGAAAGACATTTTAAACTTATTTTCCTCTGGGAGAACCTCAGAAGCAGACTGCGTCTTATTTACTGCTGCAACTTACATATTTAGGATTTTACAGTAGGTGCCTTGAAAGAAGGATTACTGATGTAAGGTGGCTTTCTATTTTGAATTCTGCTTCCATGCATCCAAAACACAACACTGTGCAGTAGCTTGTAAACCTAGATTGCAAAAAAATCCACCTCTTACTCTGATTCTATTGAGCAACCAAAAGTCCATCAAGGGCAGAGTATAGTCCTGCACTTTGATCGCTCATCCTGAGGGAATCTGTAAAGCACTTTTTCCATCATTCTTGTATTTGACATGAAGGTAACCCCCTGCTTCATGTCCAGTTGTATTTGAATCCGCAGCCTCTGCTCTGCTGTGCTCTGGTGCTGACATGACTGCTGAGGCCACTAGGTGTCAGTGTGGTCATAATGTGCCATCAGCATGGATCAGATAAGAACAGAGACTTGTGAACAACTTTGCTCTGTCTGGTTATCTCTGTGTGTTATCTCATTCTGTGTTTGTCTTCATTTTTAGGTATATCTCCGTGTGACGCCGCCGTCTCTGCCTCTGATACGATTATATTCTCTCATTTCATTACGGCTGTTTTCTTTCTCTCATTTTGCAGTTGAGGCTTGTCAGATATGCCGTCCCCGTGGCCATGATCGCCTGCCTGTATTACAAGGTATGCTATTTACTCGCTGGGTTATGTTCATCACTGTATTGACGGTCTCATTACAAAGCTGAAGCCGCTTTGAACAAACTGCGTGCAGCGATATGAAAACAGGAAAATGCCTGAAATAGAAGTCTGGGAAGAAAATGATAAAAAGCGGCTGGATCATAACAGGATACCTTCCCTTTTATTTATTTTGCCATTTGAAAAGTCTAAACGGCAGTCATACATGCTGTTACGTTCAGTGCAGTGATGAGGTGTTGTTAAAGAAGCATCAGTATGTTTGCTGCTCTGCAGCCTCAATGATTTCTCGCACAGTCTTACTCGTGTCTGTCTGTTTCTCTGCAGTTCTGGCCCAAGCTGATGGTGGAGCTCTCAGAACTGAGGGAGTTTTATGATCCAGACACTGTGGAGCTCATGACCTGGATTAGGTACACACAAACACCCACGCATACAGCTGCACTGGTATCCAGAGCCTCCACCAAATGGAAGAAAATCTGATTAACTTGTTCCTGCAGATCAAGTTTCACTTTGCCTGATGTCCTTGATGAGTGTGTGTGCGTGCATTTGTGTGTGTACTCGTGTATCTCTGCTTGTTTTGCAGGGGAGTGAGTGTCTCCGAAATGTGATGAGAGCCGATGGGTTTGCATGAGGAAGACTCAGGGGGGTGCTGGAATGGTCCCAGCTGTTGGCAGAGCTGCAGCCCTCCTCGGGGTCTCTGCAGCCGGGCTTTCGATCAAGAGCGGCAGTACCGACGTGATCAGGGATGGGGCTGGGAATTTGGAACGGCTCCGTGCTGCGGCTGCTGTGTGTGTTTTTGTGTTTGCACATCTGTGTGTGTCTGACATTTTCCAGTCATCAGGTTGGATGTGGGGTGTCCGGGGTCCTGTTTGTTTAGTGGTGTATGGAACATACCGTGTGACGATGCAACCACAATATCTGGCCAAGGACACATCATATTTCTTGTTTCTTTTGTGTTGAGTTTCTCAATTCCAATCAGCATGGTGACGAGAGTTTAACCGGATATGGTAGACCATCTTAATGAGTTAGAGTTAAAAACAGTAGTCACACACTGAGCATCAGTGAGGAAGCCTGAAAGACTGAATGTGCCGGAGAGAAGGGTGGTCATGATACCAACATGTTCAATGTGAGAGTATAAAGATGCTGAGTTTTTGCAGGGAAGTGACTGAAGTGTTCTTTTCCCACCCAAAGCAAGCCAGAGCAGGACGATCTAAAGGAGGTTACAGATGCAGTAAACTGGTATATCACTCTGTCGTCAGTGTCCACTTGTTTTCTTCATTTTATTCTCTGCAAGATCTTTTAAAGAATGGTTTTTGATAAACAGCCACAGAAAGGCTAATTTAAAGCATTAGAGGCTAATTTAGAACCGGTTCAGATTTGGTCTTTCCCAGAGATGATCACTGTAGTCCTCTTGTACGCTTAATAAATCATAATCCAAAGCTCATTATTTCCATCCTCTCTTCAGCAGCATGATGACACTGAGTGGACCAGATGTGATGTTTAAGAAATGGCCCATTTTTAGTTTAATCCTATTAGACAGATAGAGGAATGGCTCAGAGAGAGGGAGGGAGGGAGGGAGGGAGATAGCGACACGGAGGAGGAGAGGTTGGGATTCTGAATGTACTTGTGCTCGTGACATGGGTTCCCTTCCCTCCGGAGCTAATCCCATTAGGCTGTGAGGATTAGGGGCTGCCTACAGTTACCTTGGTTGGGGATGAGAGCAGGGCGGAGCACTAAGCTTCTTGCTGCTGCGCTAATTACATTCCAGATGAAAGTGTTAAGATGGCAGAGGGAGGGGAGGGGGGGTCATTTTACACTGTTTTCTCTATCTCGCTGAGGTTATTTAGTTTTGTATGTTGAAATCACAGGACATTCTCAAACAGTTTTATATTGACAAACACACCAGATGAATATAGAAGAGAGCATATTTCTGTGCGGGCCGCGTATTTATGTAAAGCTGTCAGCGACCCGTCGTGGTAATTCTCGCTGCAGGGGATGTGTGCTCCATGTGTGATTCATGTATTACTCACAAAGGTTGCACATGTTCAGAAACTGAATGAATAAGGCTGAGGTCAAATCAGAAGGAGAGATATGGATATTTGTTGTTGTTGTTGTCGTGAAGATGATGTTGGAAGAACATTTACGACGTGTCACTTTTACTTATCACAGTCGTTCCTCACAGATTAATTTAAATAAAGAGTCTGTTTTAGGCTCGAGAGAGAGGACAGATGTGTTGGTTTTAAAAACGGATTCAGACTTGAGGTGTAATTGGAGGTTAGACGGTCCTGAAAAGTCTGATGGCCTCTTGAGTTTAGGGATACATCGAGTTTCTCCTTAAAGGTCTGTGACTCTGAATCATCAGTCGAGTGGACACAGAGTCTCCTTACACTTTGTCAGTCCAGTAAAATATTTCTCTTTAACTTCCTCCTCCGCTCCCCTTGTGTTCCCGTAGTTCACATCCTCCCCCCTCATTAACTTCCTACTGATTGGCTGGGTGGCACCAGGTGTGGTTGCTGCTCTGCCTCATCTTTACTTCTGCTGAACCCTGAAACTGCAAATTGCATTTTTAAAGACAAGTTAACAGCTCGCACTTTAATCCCTAAAGAGAGACGCAGGAGACTTTATAAATCCTCAAAGGCAAACTCAGTTTGCTTTTGTTGAATTGAATTGATAAAATAGTAATTTTTTTTGTCATTTCTATTTTTTTTCTGGGTTGGAAGGGTGGGGTTGGGGGGTAGATGAAATTCTTAAATCAAGTTTGGTCTGGAAAAAAATTAAGATTTTCTTTTAAGGCCATATCAGCAGGAGTAAGACCGTGTCCACCTTGCGTTTTTTTTCTGAGCGCCAGCGTTATTGTTTTTATTGTTTTCAATGAGTAGAGAGCGGTAGAAGCAGCGCTCCGCTCTGAGAACTTTGAATTTGAGAATCTTTGAACTTTTCAGAAAGGCGCTGTTGACGTCACCGGCGCTCTTTTCAAAATACAAGATATTTCCCGTATTTTTGCCTTCTACAGATCGTGTCGCAGGAGGGACTTGCAGTAAAAAGCAACGGAGCAGTGTCCGTCAAACAGCGGCGGTTGTCAACAGACGGTTGTCATAGAGACAGGACAGGCGTGCAGTGCTTTTGCAGCCGAGCGCACAACCCTTGTCTGCTTCCTTTAGTGTTCAATGCCTACAATGTTTTAACCAGGAGCTGAATTAATATCCTCTCTCACAAACAATCAGACTGCTTCATTAAAAGCTGTTAAAACACTGAATAAAACAGTTTCATTTCAAAATCAGACGCTCCTTCACATCCGGGCGAGGATCCAGAAGCTGTAAGCCAAGCTGTGGAAACATCGGCCTACGAGTGGAATCTTTTAACCCTTTAAGTGATGGAGTCAAACCATGGTGAAGTGACAAACTTAAAAAGAGTAGTCGACTGGAATTGTCATAATAGTCTTTTTCACATATGCACAAATGAAAATGTCTTAAAGATTTCAGACAGCCTGCCCCTGACATGTTCCTGAGTTAATTGTTCACATATGCACCTCACAGCGAGAGACAGAAGGGGGGGGGTCTCAGGAAGAAGGACATAAAAAGACAGATGAAGAAATGGTAAAAGGTAGAGCTGTCCCAAACGATTATTTTTCAAACAATTAATCTAGCGATTATTTTTTCGATTAATCGACTAATCTAACGATTAATTTTTCAGTTATCGATTATTTCACATTACTTGATCAATGTAACTCAGGGGTGCCCAACCTTTTTGAACCAAGATCTACTTTTAAAGTTGCCAGTCTGCCGAGATCTACCAGTCCACATAGAGAGCCATCTGTTCTTTTTAGGAGCGTGTCTTTTCTGTATCGACAGACTTCAAACACATTTGATACGCTCACAACAAACAGAAAATACAACAATAAATAGGCTACAATAAATCTACTGACACACTTTTTCTTTTCTTACTCTAATCTTAGGGTTTATTTTAACATTACATTTGTATTTATATCAAATGTGTTTTTCTCTCTAAATTAATTTAGTTTCTGCAACAAACCACTTTAATCTGCTCAATTTATCCACGCATGCGCACAGACACATACACTACGACTACGCCTCACGTTTTGAAGAGTTCTACTCGATGCTCCGTTATTTAAAGGAGTTCAGAACCGCATCAGCAGCAAGCAGCTGTACATTAACATTATTAAAACGAAGCATGAGAAGCTTCAGTTTTGATTGGAGTAAGGTGCATTTAAAGAGGGATGTACGGACAGAGGACCTTATCTCTCTCTCTCTCTGAAGCTGATGTGATTCTGCTCTCTTGGTTTAGTCTTATTTCTCCGCAGGAGTCGAGAGGGAATTTTTTTTTTAACGGGAGTTTTGCTCCTCACGGCTCTGTTCCCCGCGCGCCTGCACTCTCATGCGCTCTCTCTCTCCCCTGCTCTCTCTTTCTGTCACTCGCAATCTCTCTCTCTCTCTCTCTCTCTCGTTCTCTCGCGCACGCAGCAATTTTATGAATAAATTGTATTTTATAGTGACTAAACATCTCGCGATCGTCTGAGAATCATTCGGCGGTCTACTTGTCGATCTTGATCGACTGGTTGGGCACCCGTGATATAGTTGTTTGGGACGACGCGTCGACGCAAATTATTCATGTCGACGAATTTATGTCGTCGATTACGTCGACTATGTCGACGCGTCGTCCCAGCTCTAGTAAACGGAGCAATGGAGTCCAACACTATGACAATATTTGCTTTGCAATGTCATTTCTAACATATTCACTATATTAACAAAAAAACAGAGAAGGACATTTTGGCGAACCAAGAAAACCTAATGAAGCAGTTTCATTACATGCACACAGTTCCCATCAGTGCAGGTTGCAGGATAAAAACATCGCCCCCTCCCACTCGCTCACGGGCAGTTTTCCTGAATGTTTCATACTGCGTTCACACATCGGCTCACCCCGACTTCATGCAGAAAATTGACAAGATGGCTGGAAAGAAAAATCTGTGTGAAGACGGGTGAACATTTCCTCATTTGCGTTCAAACATTAAGCTGTCAGGATGTTTGTGTATCTGTGAAACCACTAAGTGTCTGTGCATGCTGCGAACTCCGGGCGTGTGTCTTTCAGGTAAATAACGAGACTCATGCAGTCAGATGTTGGAGTTTGGAGTGACGCTGAACAAAGAAATGAATGAATAGTCGAAAGGTTGATATTTAACAGCCAAGTCGGTTTCTCCTGACAGGTTAGTGAGGGGATTATCATAATGTGCAGTGCAATCATTCATGACCCTGGACTCTGTAGAACTGAGGCTCAGGTTAACACGATAACAAGCAGAGGAGCTTCATCTTTACTTTGCACCGCCATAACTCACAGCTCTGCACTTGATAACAGCAGAGACTCCCCGGCTCAGCTGTAGGCTGATACTCTGTTTAAATGGACAGTCAATAAATCAATAGCAGCGCCTGCTCGTTTCACTGCCTCCAACTCTGAGTTATAGTTGTGAGTGTGCAGTTTTTAAAGTCGCCGACATCGCTCCAGTGTCTCCATGAGTCTTCCCCAGCGTATTTCTTCACCTCTGTCTGATTCAGTTTGGTGTCAATCAATAAAGAAGAGATGATTAGGAAAAGCTGTAAGCCTCTGCTCTCTCACATATGAACTTGGATGTTTGGCATGCAGAGTTCAGTGCAGTGCAAGTGTTACATGTGCAGCATGGAGAGGAGCAGCTTAAGCTCAGGCACATGTTCATTATAAACTTCTGCTTCTCAGAGTATCAGGGCTCACAGGTAACCAGCGACCATGCTCAGCTCTGTTACACTGCACACTGCAGCTCAGTGCAGGCTGCAGCTGGAGCAGGGAAGAAAGCTTTAAGGTCACCAGAGACAGGAGCTGGATCATTCCTTTGCAAGATATTCAGAGATAAAATAACCTCTGTTCCAGTATTATTGATTTATTATTGGTTTAAGAACTCTCACTATACATGAGCTGTAGAATCAGTCAGCCTCTCCTTTCTTTCACACCCTCTCATTGTTTCTTCACCAAACACAGAGGTCATCATGGCGGGTACGTGAGAGTCTGCATTTCAAACATTTTGTTCTGAAATATTCCTCTTGAATTTTTCCTCTCCTCCTCCTCCTGCCGCCTCTCCTCGCCCGGGTCGAGATATACAATCTGTGGTGGAGAATTATGAAGGCTGCAGTGAAAATTATTAATGAGAGCTTTGACAGCTGTGCATTCAGGAGGCTCTTCCAGCTACTCAGCATGATGACCGGTGCTGAGGAGAACAGGCCTAAATGTAAAAGTCAGCGTATTGGAGTGAAACACACTGACTCTGTTTATTCCACAAATCCAGGCTCTTGTTTAAAGTGAGGTTTTTTAAATTGCCTTTAAAGATGAATATGATCGTTCCAGCTCTGTGAATGTTTTCAGACGATTAAAGGCACGATGAAGTCCCAACAAAAACACAATGGAGTTAAAAGCTACAAATCCAGATAACTGATGAATAAACGTGCTCAAACTAGGATCAATATTGGAGATGCTTTTAAAAAATGGAGAGAGGTTAGAACGATGCACAGCTGGCTAAACACTGCGAGACAGCGGGAGACAGCTCTCTGCAATGTTTTGAATTTGGACTGCAGTACTCATTTTAAACACTAGGGGTCAGAGTTACATATTGCTCCTTTAACTGCTCAAAATCATCGGACTTTTAAGGACCGTTCTGGAAACGGCTTACTTCAGCCGGTTTTATCCCCTGTTCTCAAATAACTCTGACGCTCTCGCTCAACCCCTGCTCTTACCCCTCCTTCAGAGGGACTCTCTCTTCTTTGCGCCTCCCATACTTTGTTTCCATGGAGATAAGCAATTCACTAGAATATTGCTAAACTAAACATATGGATTAACTTTCTTTTTTTTTACACAAATTATAAAATTCAATCTGTTGACATGTCATGACAAAGCTTGTGATGACTGTTGTTCTGCACACAGAGCGGAGTGAATACTTTTGATTTGCACACAGGTCATGTCATTCATTCGATATCGAAGGTCATTTTGGGGGATTTCTGTAGCCAACACGATACACAGGCTTCAGCTCTTGTCTCGAGCACCATGACTTCAGGCTTTCACAGAATCCGGCACGCTTCCTCGACTTTATTATCACAGGAGCTTTCCATTTTCCTGCCTAAACGCAGCCTGACAGTAATTACAGCTGTGATATTTCTGTGCGTCTGGAAGCGAATCCAAGATCTCTCCAAATGTTCAAGTTAATCACAGAGACAGATTGTGCTTTATTGAAAACATTTCATATAAAGAGAAATACATCATTATGTTTTGTTGTTAAATTAAGAGTTTATTCAACTATGAAAAAAGTCTTTAATTTCCTACCACTGACATGCTATGTGAGGCATTATTTTAAATAGTGTGTTTTGTATTTTTGTTTTTCTCACGGTCCACTTATGGGGGCAATTCAATCAATTCAGTGACCATCTTATGGGGTGAACTGGAAGGTCGGGGGTTTGATCCCCAGCTCCTGCAGCAACACGTCCCATGTGTCCTTGGGCAAGACACTTAACCCCAAGTTGCTCCCGCTGCTTCATCTGCGACGTGTGAATGTGTATGAATGTGCATGAATGTGATTATTTACTTCTGATGGTCACTTTACACAGCAGCCTCTACCATCAGTGTGTGAGTGTGTAGGTGTGACCTTCAGTGTCAAAGTGCTTTGAGTAGTCAGAAGACTAGAAAAGCTCAAGGCCATTTACCAAGTCAGTCAACGTATATGTTACGTGCACACAACCGGACACCATTAAGGAAGCAGTACTGAGAACAGTTTCTTTGAATTGAACCTTTTACACTTCACATTTAATATTTCACTTATATCTGATGTTCTGCTGTTTTACTTTTTAAGGTTATTTTGCAGCAATCCGGCGCTATAATATCCTTCAGGGTGTTCTATCTAATCACGTCTTGTTAAGCTACCTTGAAACCACGGTACGTCGGCCTTTACGCTTCCTGGGAGTCATTATAAAGAATCCCTTAACAGTAGGTGTTCGAGGTGTTTGAACAACCTAGAAAAATGACAGCAGTGGTAATTAGAACAACCAATAAGGAAGAAGGTTAAGATCCCGACTCATATGAGGTCCCCCGATAATTTCCGTCCAATTCAAATAATGCTCATCACTCCTATTAGCTTTGTAGATCTGTCTCATTGTGTCCATCTGTCTGTGTAATTCAAACACTTTATTTGATCCATTATTTGGAAATGTGTGCCACTGCTATTTTATCTTCACCATTTAAAAAAAAAAAAATAATCCTCAGCTTGTACTCGCTCTGCCTCACTCTCTCGCTCCCTTAATTGTCTCCCTGTCATCCTGCTCCTTGTCGTGTTTTAAATTGTCTAAATTAGCAGTATTTGGCCTGCTCCTTCGATGGGAGAGAGCAGCTCTCTGAGTGAGTGTGTGTGTGTATGTGTGTGTGTGTGTGTGTGTGTGTGTGTGTGTGTGTGTGTGTGTGTGTGTGTGTGTGTGTGTGTGTGTGTGACTTCCTCTCTCCTCTAACTCATCCAGAGGCAGTTCACAGAAGAATTGGAGGGGGAGAAAGATGTCCTTGATTGAACTACCAACCTCTCAATCAGCAGTCAGACTTCAGGAGGAAATTTATGGCCCTGCACACTCAGAACACTCCCACTCCATTTCTGAATCTTACCATTAGTTATCATCATTATTTCCACTCAGTACCACTTAACTGTGTGTGTTTGTGAGTGTGAGTGTGCACAGTCGGGAGTGTAATTGCATCTCTCTGCAGTAGGAAGTGACTAAAAGAATCATCTGAAAAGCAGCTGTTTGATTACAGAAGCTGCACACCCACACACTGTTTTAGTATTCAGCTATTCCGACTGGTAAGAGTGGTTTTAAGTCAGGTGAAGTTGTGCTGGGAATTATGTGAAGTTACCAAACACTGTGTACCAAAGAGCGTGCGTGTGTTGGAACTTTTTCATCAGCTAACACCCCCTCACTATCAGCAGAGACGTAGAGAAGCTGTTCCTACTGTCATTTCAACATTAGCTATGTTTGGGAATTTCAACTTCACTGATTACATTGACGCTGAATAAAACTCTCCGATCATGACGTGTGTGAACATGCATCAAACATGTAATAGCAGAATCACAAGTTGTTCCTTCCTGTTGACATGACAAAATGTACTTTAACTGAGAAATCTGTTCTTTGGTACGTCAGGTACATGTTTCTGTCAATGTGCATCAGTCGGTAACGTTTTTCTCTGGAGTGAGATCCATTTCAAGCAGAACTCGAGGCCGTCTGTCTGAATGTGTTGTCAACAAACATCGCTGTTACTGCACGTCTCCAGATGTTGCTCCTCCACTCTCCCCCTCGACCACTCTATGCAACAGAAACACTTTTCAGACTGCAGTAACTAAGCTTAGTCGTCGTCACGTCTTTGTTCATTCATATTGATTCCATGACTGCGTAATATTGGTGTCCCAGACATGCACACAGTGTTGCGCTCCCATGCTGGCTCTGCTGACTCCGCTAATCGCCTCAGTGACGCCTCTGTTACTATAGATAGATAGATAGATAGATAGATAGATAGATAGATAGATAGATAGATAGATAGATAGATAGATAGATGGATAGATAGATGGATAGACGGATGGATTTTAATTTGACATGGACATCACAATGACATTGGTAGAACCAGATGCATTGTTTGAGTGTTTAAGCACACATGCTAATTCCTAAAGGCCCTGACACACCAAGGAGATCATCGGCCGTCGGTCCTCATTGGACCGTTGGTGAGTGATCGTCGGCCTAGTCTTCGCGGTGTGTCCGGCTCCGCCGCTGCCCGTCTGCCTTTTTCCTAGCTAATTGGACATGTTGAATCGGCGTCGGCGTTAAGGGGTCGGTTGGGGGTAGGAATCTCTCTGATTGGCTCTTCAGCTAAGCGAAACAGGAGAGCCAGTGCACGCGCATCTTCTGTTTTTGTTCCACTAATAAAAGACCAAGGGGCTGACAATGCCAGTGCCATTTTCTACTTTTTATCAGACATTATTCTCGTTCAGAAGTACCTATATGGTGTGAAATAGTCTTCTCGTATCATAACAGAGGTTTATTTATCCGCATTCTTCCTCGTCCTATCCTGGTTTCGGTTTTGAAATGAAGATTACAGACTACCGCCGCCTGCTGGCATGGAGAGTTATTCCTCTCACGCATGTGCAGAACGTACGTGGTGGTTGGCCGTCGGCTGTAGTCTTTGCGGTGTGTTCAAGTGCAACTTTTTGGCCAAGACAAAAGGTGATGTGCGCCGACACCACAGGCGGCCTTCGTCATAACTAGTTCTTTGCCGTCTTCTTGGTGTGTCAGGACCTTAACACTTGTCCACGGGTTCAGTCATGTCCACATATCTTTGCACAATACGGAAAGCCAAATCAAATCATCAGGTCTTTTGAATCTCTTGAATTCGTGCAATATATGGAGAAATATACTTTGTTGCAGAGAGAAACTGCTGTTCTAACATTACTGAGTATAACTTCTCAATTCTTCTCCAAGTTTATGATAAGATGCTGGGGGCACCAAATCATGATCATGATGAGAGACGATGTGTAACTATTACTATTATCTGTTGATATCTTTTTGTTGCATGATGTCATATAACCTTCACGATATTGAAAAAAGTTTTCGCACATTGCAGGTTTGTATTGTATCAAAGGTCAACGTACACAGCAGCTTAGAAAACCTGCTTTTATGTTGCCTCAGTTTTATTTAGTCTCAAACAGTCTGCAAACTTAGAAATCTACTCAAAAGATATGTAATCTGTGAAAACACAGGTAAACACCTGTGTGGGTGGACCAAAGCCGTGCACCGTGCAAGGACTTTAAGATAAATGTAAGTCAGATACGCGTCTGGAATAAGGAACGTTATGAAGATGGTTTGGGGTGGTTGAGGACCTTTACAGTGTGCAGGTGATAAGCTCTGAAGGCAAACGTCTGAATGACTCAGAAAGGAGCCGTTGCACTTGTTATCACACACTCCAGGTATAAATCTGAACAAGTGTGTTGGTTTTGATTTTCTTTATAAAGTGACTTAAAAGTTTAATCACAGCAAACTTAAATTGACAAAAGCTGAAAAAACAAGGAAAACAGAAAAGCAAAAAGATCACACGAAATAATGAGAAATGTAAAAACCTTTAAAAAAAACTTTTTAAAAACGTGTAGCGGTTGCAATGAATCTTTCTTGGAAAGCGGACGATGCGAGGTGAGCTTTGATCGGCATCCATTGACTGAGTTGAAGGGGCAGATCTGATGTTGGGGGGGGGGGGGGCAGATTGATTTTAACAGCTTTAGATGTAGTTCTCTGAATGATCGGGGGACGTACAAAGCTCATTTCCAGGTTCAGCGTTGTTTTAAGAAAAGTTGTTCACAAACTCTTAGTCATTCTCTTCCGGGTCAACACTGCAACATCTCATGGGGCTGTGAGGCCATGAACGGGCTCAGCTAAGGAATCAAACTAGTATTTTATGTCACTGTTTCCTCCACGCTCTGCACAAAGCTGTGGAAGGTGGCAACCATAGACTTTATAAAACATGGACGTAGTCTCAGTGACGTCACCCATTGGTTACTGAAGCCCAAAGATGGTGTCGCCATGTTGAAAATGATGTCTCAACCTAACTTTGGATCAAACTAGAAACAGACAAAGGCTGTGTCTGAAATCACACGCTCATTCCCTACTCACTATTTAGTGAGTTATACGTAGTGGACTATATCGTGCTCTTCCTCGGCAAAATTATAAACCATTTTGGACACTACTCGCTCACTCGCCGGCTGCTGACAGTGACGTCATTGTTGTCTCGCAGCTAAAACGTGCAGCTTAACAACGGCGGAGGATCAAGAATAACAGTAAGAATTTCAGTGATAACTTTATTCTGAGAATAATTTCACAAAATATTGAATTTTAGAAATAATAAAACTCATGTATTGATGCTCACAGACTCTGGTCTCTGGTCTGTCGTCATCACGAGGACAAACTAACGTCACTAATGTTGACCAACTTTTACTCTTTATTAAAACAGATCAAAGGTTTCAGTCAAAACGCTCCAAATATGAACTTTATTGTGTTTCTGTGTTCACGCTGGTCGCTCCTCTCGTCCGTCTGAGAGCAGTCGAGTCAAACGCCACTCTCCGCTCGTAAAAATCTTTGAACCGCAATGCATGATGGTATATATTGCTCAGATAGTGACCATAGGCTGTACACTACTATTCCCTATACAATTTGGGATACATGGAGTGGAATATATTGGGTATGATCATGCTCACTCAGAATTCAGACTACAAAATGGCGTGTTCACTATATCGTGTACAATATATTGCATTGGCTTCATTTTTCAACACCTGTCTGACCTGCTGAAGTGGCAGCACTTATCAGGTTATAGTGTCAGGCTGGTTTGGTTTGGCCAAGCTCTCACTGCATGCTTGCCAAGATAAGGTCCTTCAGTTGCTACAATCTGAATCTAATTGGCAGGACGTTTGACTCATACAGTCCGTATCTAAGTGCAGGAGGCAGCTGCTTTGCATGCTCTGCTGGTCACTTCATGTCGGCATTAGCCCGAGGCGAGGTCCTATGTGCTGAACCGTAAACAGTGAGGAGGCTGCACACTGTGTCGAAGATGTTGGAGCAACAGGTGTGCGTCTTTGATTGGTGCAGCCACTTTTATGTGGTTGTTTGGTCTTAGAAGAGGCAACATTGACATTTCACCTCATCAAGTTGCTCTGGAAAACACTGGAGAAAGATGAACACACTGAGCATTACAAGCATTCATTTAGAGCTGTGTTCAGAGGAAGCTAACAAAGGAGAGTCCAAAGATCCCTCTCTGCTCTGCTTTTGTCTCCAACAACTCCAGAGTGAAGTATCTGTCTACATGCTCAGCTGTGTTTATCAGCGACTTCTCGTAGACCTGCACGATGTAAGACAATAAGCGATAACCCTGCTAAATATTTTTTGCCGCAGAGAAGTTATGAAGTAAAAAAGAAAAGAGTGTGTATTAGCTGTTAGTCACAGCTTGTAAGTCTATCTGCTGTTCTTAATGTTGCATGTTTCTTCTGAATCCAAAATAAATCAAAACTCTTTTTTTGCCGCTTTATTTGCAACAATAAATCTCTCGAGTCTAGCTAATAATACACAGATTCATCCGACTGCATCAAAATGGTGAAAGCATCGCTTGTATCAGGTAGAATATGAGCAAGCTGAGTGTGAAAGCAATGCTTGTTTAAAATCTGTTGTGATAGATTTACACTTTTGTGATGTGATTATTGCAAATGCTCATATTGCAACAACAAAATTACGATTCATGCGCCATCTGCCATTTAGTAGAGATACTCTGATATGATTGCCGACACTGTGCTTCAGTACTTGTACTCGTAAAACACACCAGTACTACTGACACCTATTTGCAGCGTGATGTTTGACTGTGTGGGCTGCACGGTGCTACAGTGGTTAGCGCTGTTGCCTCACAGCGAGGAGGTTCCTGGTTCGAATCCCCGTCTGACAGGAGCCTTTCTGTGTGGAGTTTGCATGTTCTCGGAAGTAGCTCAGTCTGTAGGGACTTGGAGGGTCGAACGTTCAAGAAACATTGGTTACAGCAGTTTCATGATATTAATTACACTTAAGAATTCCCATCTGGCAGCCAGTGAAGCTGAACAACATATTATTTAGTATCTTGGATTTACTGCTAACTCTGCCAAACGCAGGTGCATAAACTCAAACACCAGCACACACACAAAAAGGAAATCCTCATGCATCTCTTCTAGGTCTCAATATTGAGCCTATTAATGCCATATACCATTTCAGTATCCTCAGTGGGGAGCATGCCGGTATCTTTTGGCATTTAAATTTGACAATTTACACAGAGAGTAAAATGTAGGAAGGGGTGGAAGCTGCCCCCCTGGGAGGCAGTTAGCGTTAAATCCACACACTCAGAGATAGATGACAGTGGGGATAACCCGCTTCTTCTGCAGGTCAGGAGGTCAAGAAGACATCAGCACACAGCTCTGCCCCCAGAGCATGTATGAATACACATCACAGCATAAAGCACACCAAGCTTTTGTAAGAATGTTCTGTGCACACAGAGCATGCTGTATGTCTACAGGATGGCGTATGTTCAGCTTTACTTTGTAACTGTAACAGGGATGTTTGTCTATAGAAGGCTGTTACAGTGTGTGCACGTGTGTGCTGGGTTGCAGTTTGAAGCTACCTCTACTTCATCTATCCATTATCTTTACCGCTTTTCCTGTTTGGGGTTGCGGGGGGCTGGAGCCGCTCCCAGCTGTCAGTGGGCGAGAGGCGGGGTTACATCCTGGACTGGTCAATCACAGAGCTGACATATAGAGACAGACAACCAGCCACACTCACATTCACACATATGGACAATTAAGAGTCACCAGTTAACCTAACTAGCATGTCTTTGGACTGTGGGAGGAAGACGGAGTACCCGGAGAGAACCCACACATGCACGGGGAGAACATGCAAACTCCACACAACAATATTTTGGGATATTTTTCCGATAACGATACTTTACGATATTTAACATACTTGTGTTACTAGCTCGCTCTTGTTAAAAGTACATTAGATGTTGTTAAAGATATGAATGAAAACAACTTATAAAAACAGGTCTTAATCATTAACTTAAAACTGAGTCATTCATGTAAAATACCATTTAAAACACTGCTGAAATCAGCAGAGCAAGAACTGAGATCAAACAGTGCAGGTTTGAGTCAAACACTTCAAAATGGCCGACAGGATTTACTGTTAAATATTGCACAAAGAGCAACAAAAACTATGACGGCAGCATTTCAAACCAGGCTTGGCAGGGTGTATGTTGGGTCTAAAGTAGTTTGAAACCATCTCTGTCGACCACTTGATTTGGCAACATGTCCTTTGCAGTGTAATTGGTGACAGTGTTCGACATTTGTTGCCATCTGTTGCCCTTCCTGCTGAATGACTCTGCCACAGTTTGCTGAGAGTGTTTTTGTTTTGTACCTGAGCTGCTCGGTCGTGGTCATCTGCTCACTCCTGAAGCTTTTCATATTCTTCATGTTCTGTGAGCTGGTCAGTTATGGAGCTGTCTGATCACGGTCTAGCCACAGGTAGGATTCGAACCCAGGCCTTCCGCCTCAAGGACTACAGCCTCCCCACATGGTGCGCACAAGCTAGCCACTTAGCCATCGGCGCCCCAACATCCTTCTTTTCAAAGTCAAACCACCTCCATGCTAGTGAGGATGATCCACGTCTTAAAGATAAAGCTTGAAAGTAGCGGGTGCATTTATTTATTTATTTAAAAGGTGTCTGTTGTGAGGAACTGCTGTATGCCTTGCAGCCAATCAGATTTGAGAATTAATCCAAATTAATCTATATTGGGTGGCATCTTAGCAACAGGACTGCTAACATGTTTGTCGTTTCTGTAGTTAAAGGGATACTTCACCCATTTGCATTAAGCTTTGTATCAGTAGTAAACTTGTGTTTTTATTGAATGGTCTTGCATCCAGCCCTCATTTCCCCCTGAGACGGGAAAAATCTGTATTTTCTTTTCTGAGATGCCTCCTCAATAGACGCAAAATCGTCATATTGCGTCACTCGCGGAGGCTGTGGTTAGCACGGGTTAGCAGGGTAAAACTACATTGCTATTTCCTCATGTTTTCAACCACTGAAGCTACAGACCTATCACAGATCAGTGGGCGGGGCTTCACTGCCAGAATCGAAACTTAACATCCGCCATCTTGCTTGAAGGCTATGCTACCAGAAATCTAATATCTGCCGACAATGGTGAAAAAAGTATGTTTCAACTTCAAACTGATATGGATGAAGGGAATTTTGAAGGTCTTGTGCTCGAATCGGATGTTCGTGGCTCTTTCTACGAGCCGCCCGCAATATTGCTGCCAGGTGCCTTCTGCAGACAGACAGCGGCTGTGAGACAGGGACCCTGAGCCGGGCTCAAGCTGGGTGTCTCTACGGATAAGCTAATATGGACCGAGAATGAAGAAAAACGTATGTTTCAACTTCAAACTGATATGACTGAAGGGGATTTTGAAGGTCTTGTGCTTGAATCGGATGTGTGTGGCTCTTTCTACGAGCCGCAATATAGCGGCGAGCTGGCTGCTGAGTGCCGACAGGCAGGCTAGCTAGCCTAGCTGGCTAGGTCCGCGGCTGTGAGAGAAAAGAAGGAGCCGGGGCAGACTTGTGTTGTCGGTGCTGTCACGTGTTGTGTTGTCGGTGCTGTCACTGTTTGCCTATGGACACAGACATATAGTCTGTTTTCTGTCAGGAATTTCCAAGATGCCAATTCCTTATGGAAGAAATCTCTGAATCAGTTGTGGAAACTGCTGTATTATTGTCCGCGAGTAATGCTGCATTCAGGTGCTGCTCGGGTGGTTTAAGTTTCCGAGTTGGGAAGTCATTCTTCCAACTTCCCAACTCGGAGAAATCTTATTGTCAAGTTATATTTAAGCAAAAAGTTGATGTGCAATACGTGCCTGAATAAAAAGTATGTTAACAAAACACAAAACCGACTTGAGCAGGTATTTCATTTGCAGTTTACAACTCGGAATCTCATTTTTCCGATACCACATGAATGCACCTCTCCTTCAGCGGGAGTGTCCTGCGGTGCTGTGCATTCTGGGAGATGTGTCTTTGCAGAGAAAAGGCAAAAATACACTTTTTGCCTTTTTCTCTGTCAAGAAGGCACCAATTTCAAAATTTATTTCACATTTCTACTACATATATGACCCAATGTCACTACAGATTCATGTTTCAACGGGTGAAGTATCCCTTTAATCCAGCATTCTTCCATCAGGGAAGAATTTCTCTTCTTTTGATAACACTGCAAGCTTTGTGTCTCTTTCTTGTGCTCACAATATGAAACCTGAGGGTCAGAGTGCAAGTTCTTTTTTTGCACATACAATGAGTTTTGTGTGTCTCTGAGCTATGCTGTGTGTAGGCATGAGTTTAGATTAAAAATGACCCTGAGGTTAGCATGGATGTGTGCCTGTGTTCTCTCATAATAGAGGCCATGTAAGGTTACATTCGGTGAATCGGAAACAGCCACATATTGAAATGTTCACGCGGATGCACCACTTTGTCATCGAACTTGTCGACACACCAAGGCTTCTCCTCCTTTCTTGTCTTGTCCTTCTCTGCTGCACACCTTGTCTCATCTGAGTGATTACATCTGTACAGAGAAAGTTTGAGTGTTCGAGGTGAAGATGGCCGCTGTCCTTGGAACCACATCTCTGAACGAAACGTTTAACTTACATCAATATGTTCTGCAAATGCAAAAATCAGAGGCATGTGGACTGAATAACAAAGCTAGAAGAAAACTCAATCAAACTTTTGTAATGACTAGACGCACCTGTGAACACTCCAAAACTTTTGATCTCCTTCAAATTGTTCTTATTTGTGTTTTACAGAGTCCCAGAGCTCTCAACATAGCCGAGCTCTTCAGAATCCTTGTTATGGTGAACATTGTCTCTAGCTGTAAATAATGTGTCCTCCTCTCTCTCTCTCTCTCTGTCTGTTTGTCCACAGCACAAAGACCCCTAAGTGGGCTGTATTTGCAGGCAGCATGCAGCTGCTGGCCGGCATCAAGCTGTGCACGGGCCGAGTTCTCACCAACCACCCCCATTATGAAGATAAAGACCTGCGGGAGAGGACCAAACAGGTACTGTACGATGTGCTATACTGTCTAACATACACAGCGGAGGGGAGACTCCCAGAGGGGCTGTAGGATAACACACACACACACACAATGCGTGGAAAACTTGCCTTTCAAAGTAAATAAAAGGGTTCTCCAGTGTCGGCTTTAAAAGTGAGTCATGGTGATTTGAACGCCTATTAGCAGCTCGCTAAGAAAGGGAGTTATTAAAGTGTGTTCAGACATAACACTGGGGAAAATTAAGGGCCGTCCCTGCTGCATACAAATTCAATAAAGGAACCTGATTGGTTGTGTTCTTGCTTGAGGTAGTGGAAATTGATGCTAATAACTGTCTGAGCAAATAAATAAATGATGAGAATGTGGCCTTATGGTTTATAAATCTGAGTCATTAATGGTCAGAGATGAGAGGGAAAGTGAAACAGCAGGGAAGTAACAGAAAGAACAGACTTTCTGATATCAATCATGTTGCTGAACACAAACTAGAGAGCTTTGACTTTAATTACTGGTCCACACATGTTGAATATGTGGTTTCTTTTCTTTCTCGTTTAATTATTTTTCCTTTGCACCAACAAAATGGAGCGTACTAGCAAACAAATGTACGTACATAGCTCATGTCAGTGGGGTACATAGCTTCTGATGCTTTTTTCAAATCTCTCCGTTTTCATCCAGGTGTCCCTGTGAAGGGCAATGTAAGATGTCCACGTATCCCCCTTCTTTGTAAACTCTGATTGTTGAATTCTCAGAACATGTGTGAGTGTTATGTCCCCGGTCTAGGGGAACCAAGACACAACATAATAAGTGCCCCCACTCTTCCCACTCCCAAGAACAGCCAGCAGTCCAGGTCACTTCAGATGAACACACAGACATTTATTTTGCAGAGCAGAGAACAAAAGGCCCTAAAACAAACAAAAAGGTCTAAGGCAACCCCTTACTCTTACCTATCAAAAGGAATTAAAATAAAAGACAAAACTCTCCTAACAATGAAACATGAGAAAAGTATTCAACACAAATAGGGCTTCTCTCTCCTTATCACGCTGTGTTGTGCAATTATTTACAGTTTCTTATTTTCAACAATTTATCAACAACCAAAGAATCACAGTAACCTAGTTTCTCTCAAAGTACACAAAAGAAGTTGACGAGTGGCTGGCTGGGTTGGTAGTGGCAAGAGAAGGGGAGAGCAGGATGCAGCAGTTGGCTTTTAAACCCGGCTCCACCAATCGGGTCTCGATCATCTCCTTTCCTCTCTCCATTCAGCAGCAGCCTCTGCGTCACCACCTGATGCACCTAAGACACACGATCACGCCCACTGACAGAAACACTCACAGATACACAGACTGCTGAGGAGGAGACAGGGCTGCACATTTCACAATGTTATACATAAGACTCAGGGTCATAACAGCGAGTCATGTAATGTATCTCCTCAACGATTTCAACCCAGTGTCTCAAAGTAGGAGGGTCCTCTTTGCACCATTTCCTGGTGACGGCTTCCTCTGTTGATGTAAGCAAAATCTTTACCAGATATTCGTCTTCACAATGAACAATATCCCGTGAGGATCACCTGAATATCACACCACAAACTCTTTAGGTTGTTCATAGCCCAGTATGGCCTTCAAAGTCACCCGTGCATCCTCTCAGTACTTTCCCATTTTCGTACACTTCCAGAAAATATGAGTGTGATTTGCTTCTCCACAAAGTCTCCAGCATGACTGTCGAGTAGTGAAAAGTTATTTTCTGTCTGTGGTGTGATCGTTTCCTTGGAAGTCTGTCTTTCAGTAAATTGTTTCAATGCAACATCATTTTAACTTGAGTTTAATCTTTCAGACATTAAGTTAACATCATTACATCTGAACACATGCATGCACACTCTGTACTGACAGCCGTGCTCTGTCGTCCTGCTGCAGCGAGGCTCTTGTAGGTACGTTCAGAGCAGAGTAAAGACTCTAGCTCGTAGCTTTAGCTAGAAAGTTACAGAACCACCTCTAGCTTTGTTGTTCCAGCAAAGTTTTAATGAACGTCTCTTTTTATTAATATAACCAGAAAATATTTCCCCACAACTTTCAGAACTAAAGACTTCTGCAGGAACAAGTCAGTGTTTAGTAAACCTCCCTCTGCACTTGTTGAACTCTCTGACGGAGACTGCTTTAAAGTTTTCCTCAGTGATCTTCTGCTACATCACACCAGAGTTCCTCTTTACAATCAGGCTGTTATTCCTTTCTCTGTCCAGGTGGTCCAATGCTGCCCCTATTATATTTAGATTGGCCGGTCCATAACCCTCAGTGTATTTTCAGCTAGAATTACGATCACATTGCTCAAACAAAACTTATTGGTGGCCTTAGACTTTTGCATGTGTGAAAGATGAGACGGTTCATCCTTGTTCTTGTTGTAGCTCAGTGTTAGAGTCAATCGTCGATCCCAAGCTCTTGCAGCTACATGTCTGATGTGTCCTGGGCCAAGAGACACTTAACCCCAAGTTGCTCCAGCTGCTTCGTCAGTGGCGTGTGAATGGATTAGTTACTTCTGATGGTCAGCCTTTACCATCAGTGTGTGAATGTGTAGGTTTGACCTTCAGTTTAAAAGCGCTTTGAGTAATCAGAAGACTAGAAAAGCTCAAGTCCATTTACCATTATTAACCACTTTAAACTACTGTAGGAGTGAAAGGGTTCACAGAGGTCACGGTTCAGTACGTACCTCCGTTTCGGTACAATTTCAGTTCAACAGTAAAAATCAACAAAAAGTCTGGGATGCGTAATTCTAGGTTTCTCTCATTTATTTGAAAGTGACAGTAATAAGAGTCCATCTTGTGTTGATTAGAACGAGCTGTACTAGTTAGTTCAGTCTGTAGTGAAATAAACAATAAACAAAACAGAGAGGAAAACGACCCAAAATGGTGCAAAATAAAAAACACAGACGTGAAAAACAATTCCTGGCATGAAAATATAGATTCATTAGGATGTAAAAATATAAGCCAAAATATTAAATGTGCCTTTAGGAGCAAGTCTGTGAGATGATTATGGACCTCTTAAAGGTTCCTAATGATCACCGAGAGTTCATGAAGTGTGCGCTCACTGAGAGATAGCTTGTCTGTTGTCAGTGCGACGGTGATTACAGCCAACACCTTGGGCTCAGTCATCGCTGGTGGGCGCCAGTTTATTCCTACAGAGTAATGTATCTGAACTCAGGATGGGACATCGTAACGAGGCTCCTGCACTGTCACACACACTTGAAGCCGGGGTTCTCTACTACTGCATATGTGCACATAGCCTGATTAGCGTTGGTAATGTCTTCGACTCTCTCTGCTTTTACATCCAGAGGCTTTTCAAAAGCAGCGGAGATAAGTTGTTGGACGCCTGTTTTCCTTTTGTCTAGCTCCGGTGATTGGCACCTCCGAGTGATGTCGACTAATTTCCACGCTCATGTTCGATGACATACCGCGCTCTGTGAACCAGAAGTTTCCCCACACAACGGATTTGAAGAAGCAGACGGGTCTGTGAGCTCTGCAGGGTCATCTGGATACCTTTAATTACTCTTCTTCTTTGTGTGTCGGCTTCTTCTTCTTCATTTGTAGTTTAATATCAATTAGAAAACCGTTACAAGCATCACTGTTTCCTGGATTGGAGTGTGTCATGTGTGACTGCTGTTTCTCTCCACTCAGACGTATTCGGTATGAGTGCGTGAACCAAATACAAATACCATTCAACCCCTGCTTCGAACACATTCCCCTACTACAGTCTGCATATAGCATTAAAGCTAATGTAACCAGGCCAGTGTGCAGACTTCAGCGTGTGTGTGTTGTGAGGAAAAACAACCTTGATTAGGCATGCGGCGGGACTATCTTCTTATTTGGTTTGGACTTCACTTATTTGGCGTCTCACTTAAGATGGTTGAGCCGAGGTTAAAGTGAAGTGCTGAACAGGTCTGTGCAGTAATGATGCTATCAGGTAGCATGACTCAGCCAATCACTGGGGTACTTTCAGGTGAGTAGCAAACAGTAGAGCTGAAGGTCACAGCCAGCCTCTTACAGCAGTCCTGATAACACTGGACAGGTTCCGTTTCCAAGGAGACCGAGGTCATGAGAGAAACGCTGCACATCGCCCCAGACTCCACACTGTCTCCTCTTTGACATGAACCGAATGTGACCAGAGGAAACAAACAACATAACTCAGGTTAACCAGAGGAAACAAAGTTCCTTGTATAGAATCCAGGACACAAAAGAGACTTTATCAGCCTTATTTGGACAGGTCGGGTATCTCAGCGTGCCCCCAGCTCAGGTGTAAGTGCTCCTCTGACAGAACTCGGCAGGTTTTCTTCATCTCCAGTCTCCCCCGATCAAGCTGTAATAAATTCTTCTGTGTTCGACATCCAGTCCCCCAGAAATGTCTTAAATCAAGAGTTGACGAGCTCGCACATTTCCATCACCATCTGTATTTTATTCATGAAGTGTTTCACATCATTATCTCTTAATTAGCCTAATTAAGTTGTCTGTTATGAGATACTTCCAGTTAGATTAGTATCTGATTCAGCTGCTTGTGTTAACATATTGTAATCTTTTGATTGGAGGAGAGTTGACACTTTTTTGTTTTGTTTTTGTTTTGGGGCTTTTTGTGGATAGAGTCTGAAATCAGGGACAGAGAGAGAGAGAGAGAGAGAGAGAGAGAGAGAGAGAGAGAGAGAGAGAGAGAGAGACTGTCACTTATGTTGTAATAAAAATATGTCTTGTCATCTTGATAGGTCAACAGTTTTGTAGTTGTTATAATTTGATTTGCTAAGAGGGCTGCACAGTAAATCGGTCCGTGTACGAAGTATAATTCATTTGCAATAGTTCATGATGTATAATGAAACATGCCAGTTTAAGGGGTATTGCCTAATTTTAATGTCCGACTTGGCAATTGCAAATACACGTTTTCGCACGTTTACTCATTCTCCCACTGCCGACTCAGACTAACGTTGTTAACGCTTTGACTGTATTATTGTTTCATTGAGCGAGGACGTGCAAAGATATTCAGCGCAGCTTGTTGCATTATCCAACTTGTACAATGAAAATTGAACCAAGGAAGTCGACAGCCGGAAACAGACACATCTCGCCTTCAAAATAAAAGCTGTGCGTTTTGAATTTATTATTTACAGTCTATGGTTTTGAATCGTGTTAGTTGCGTATGTTTTCATTGAGGACAAACTTTTTTTATGTAAAGTTACTGTTTATTCTCGGTTTTGTTAATTTGGTAGAGATTGTGCAGGTGAGGTTAGGTATTAGTGGTTTAAAGAAGGTTTAAACTTTTTAATAAAGGGCGAAAGTTTTAACGTTGTTCAAGCCGTTCGGCGAAAATATTCACGGAAATGAGCAGTTTAAACAGAATTGAAAGACTGCGCTGCAATGCATTATTGAATCACGTTTTAATCTAAACTTCGTCTACTAAGTGGAAGTGTGCACTGCAGACGCCAGCATTTTTGATGATCTCCTGTCCAGTCCTTTCCTAATATATAGCCTACAGTTAAAAGTAGGCTATGTAGGCTAATATGCTACACTTTCTAGCAGTCACACTCTCTTAATCAAATAAGTAGACGAATACATTGACATAAATCAAATAACTAGGCTAATAAAAGTGTTCTCCCCGACTGGCGAATGAATTCATGACCAACAGATGGAAATTATCACGGCAACCAACGAAGCCCAACTTTTAAGGCGAGCTGTGTCTGTTTCCGGTTGTTGACTTCCTTGGTTCAATTTTCATTGTACAAGTTGGATAATGCAACAAGCTGCGCTGAATAGCTTTGCACGTCCTCGCTCAATGAAACAATAATACAGTCAAAGCGTTAACAACGTTAGACTGAGTCGGCTGTGGGAGAATGAGTAAACCTGCGAAAACGTGTATTTGCATTCGCCAAGTCGGACAATGAAATTAGGCAATACCCCTTAAACTGGCATGTTTAATTATAAAACATGAACTATTGCAAATGAATTATACTTCGTACACGGACCCAAATCACAATTTTATCGTTATCGCGATATCAGCTTTAGCAATTTACACATCGCAAATTTATCACAATAAATAAGAAAAACCGCGCTTCTTCCATGGACGGATGTCTGTCACCGAGCTCCAACTTTCTAAACTCAACAGTGACGTGAGGGTTCGAGTGGACACGGTTTTGTTCATGTATGATAAAACAGTAGCTGTACTACCGGGCTCTGTAAGGTTCATGTGTAGTTTGTGATAAACGACGAGCATTGTGGAAACCCCAGACACGTGTAGTGGTGCACTTTTAGCTAACTTCCTGTCTCTGACGCTCTCCAAACACCGCTTACCAAGAGGCACTGACCCAAACCGTTACAATGGCTAAAATAAAAAGTTAATTTTTTAAACATTGTCTTCTTCCTGCTCCCGTCTCAGAATTTTTGAACACATTTTCACAAATGGTTTTCAACTTGAGAAGATGATGGGGCTTCGACTCAGATGTGGCTCAGTGGTAGTCGGTCGTCTCTCAACCGGAAGGTCAGTGGTTCTTTCCCCAGCTCCTGCAGCAACATGTCCGATGTGTCCTTGTGCAAGACACGTGTATGAATGGGATTAGTTACTTCTGATGGTCTCTTTACACAGCAGCCTCTGCCATCAGTGTGTGAATGTGTAGGTGTGACCTGCGGTGTGAAAGCGCTCTGAGTAGTCAGAGGACTAGAAAAGGAATATACAAGCTCAAGTCTATTTACTGTTTTCTATCCTTCTCTGAAGGCGCTCAGAGAAAATGTTCCTGTAAGTCTGTCTTCCACTATTAGTTTGGATGTTTTTGCTTCTGTGTTGTTGTGTCGATTTCACGCTGTGCTGTTAAATATGATTCAGAAAGGCAGAAATCACTGTTTGTTTTTTCTTATTTTTAGTGGAAGGGGGGGTTTAAATGTTTTCTTTATATCCAAAAGAACATTTTCATTTTTCAGTTTAGTAACAGCTGATTTACCCAGTGTGGATATTTCCTGAATCATCTTCTGAGACTGACAGGGAGGTTAGTTGTGAGGTTAATCTGCGTGTTTAAATGTATTTGCACAATACTTGATTCTTCATCTCGGTTGTCTTTGTACATCATCTAGTAATGTTTTAGCATGACAATCAAGATCTGAATATTCTGCCTTTAACTTTCTGTTACCCCGGTGACAGCATGTCACAGTGTGATGTGTGTGTGTGTGTGTGTGTGTGTGTTAGTGTGTGTAGCTGAAGACTCACACACACATCCATCTCTCTCAGCTCTGTGCTCGTATCCTGCAGGGTGGGAGACGGGGGAACTCTGTGCATATGGGGGCCAGTGACCTGCAGTGATTGTGTGAATGAATATGAGATCAGAGGAAGCTCCTGCTGCATCCATTAACTCAGACTGAATAGTAATGGAGGAACAATGGAGCCTAAAAGTGCTGCACTGTCGGAAAAAGATGAGATGGTTGGGGTTTGCACTCTAGTGCATCTTACTGTAGTAATGTAAAGAAATGCATTATTAATGCACCGCCTCTTGTTTTGTTTTTACGTTGATGCATGATGCAGAGGAAACCACTTTTTAAAGCAGCCGGAGGAAGTTAAACATTTCAATTTGATTCTGTCTATTTTACATACACAGACTTTTCTTGTGTAAAAGTGTAACAAATCTTTTCAAGCTTTTTGGCTTTTGTAGTTTGAATACTTGTTTCATTTTGCCTTGATTCTATTTGTTGGTCCTTTAAACACATTAGCAGGTAAAACTTAATTTACACAATAAAGAAGCCGATTATAAGAACGCATGCAGGCTTTACACGCTGCAAACAACAGCACATGAAGCTGAAGAAAAACACGATAGCCAATTAGCTCGACTATTAATATTCATTTGGTTTTGATCTTTCTCCTCTGTGCATTTCCTTCTCACAACAAGCAGGACATAACGTGTGTGTGCGTGTGTTTTTGAGTGTGTGTGTGTGTGTTTCAGTGTGTTTAGGTCGTCTCATGGATAGCTGACTCCATGTTTTGCCTCCCAGCGGGGGAGTCCGCTGTGCTGAGCCGCTGGCCCGGCCTGAGCTGAGTGTGGAGCTCATTAATGATCCACGACACTGCTGCAGACCTTCTGGGCTCCAAGTGTGTGTGCGCGCGCATGTGTGTGTGTGTTATGTGCTAAGATCCTTAATGGTGATTTTGGTTCTTCTCTGGGTTCTTCTTTGTTTTGTTTTCTCTGCGTGTGGATTCAAAATGCTTCATTAGTGGACACAGAACATAATTATTTGTTTAACTTGTATCTGTGGGGAGAGTAATTTAAATTGGACATTCAACTAAAATAATGAGAATAAATGATGGAACTTAAAGCTGTGGTTTTAGTCAGAGATGCACGATCCACTTTTTTTCAGTTCCGATCTGATTACGATATTTTTACATCATAACTAAAAGTGTTGTTGTTTTTTTTATTATGTGTAAGGCTACACAAAGCTGCAGTAAACCTAGCATTGCATTGTGCTGCCTTCACATACATACAAACAGGAAGCAGCAACAACTGTCAGGTTTTTCAAATTAAAAGTTTCAATATGAAGTGTAAGAATTTGATTTTTGATCATATAGAAGGAGCTGTTCCATCTCGTCTGAACGTCGTCATGGAGACGGTTTGTAAACACTTCTTACAGTTCAGTCTGAACGTCTTCAAAGCGAGGGTGCACGAGCTGAGAATGTTTGAAGCGCCCAACCATCTTTCTTGATCGGTGACGTGGATAATTTGCCTGGCTTGGTGTTTATAGCTGATTTTGAAAAAGCATTTGATACAGTGAAGTGGGAGTTTTTATATCAGTGTTTACAATATTATAATTTTGGTGAGAGTTTTATTAAATGGGTACACGTACTTTATCAAAACCCTCTTAGTAGAATTATAAACAACGGGCACATTTCTGACCCAATTAAACTTTCTCGAGGTGTCAGGCAAGGCTGTCCTCTTTCAGCTTATCTCTTTCTTCTTGTTATAGAAGTATTAGCCATCAAAATAAGAAATAATGTTAACATAAAAGGTTTAGAGATAAATGGAGTCGAGTCAAAGGCCTCATTTTATGCAGATGATGCTTCCTTTCACCTGAAAGCAGATTGTCCCTCATTGAAGACCCTTATTGTTGAGTTGAATTGTTTTGCCTCTCTCTCTGGATTGAAACCAAACTATGAAAAATGTTGTATTCTTAAACTTGGATCATTGAAGGATCAAAATGTTCAAATACCGTGCCAGGCTCCGATCAAATGCTCAAATGGCCCAGTGAGTCTTTTAGGAATACATATCCCTGCTGATAAAACTCTGTTAGCAAAAACTAATTATGAATTGAAACTTAAGAAAGTTGATCGAATTCTCCAGACCTGGAGGGGCAAATATTTAACTCTTTATGGTAAAATTGAAATAATCAATTCCTTAGTAGTCTCACAGTTCACATATTGTCTATTGTCTTTACCCTCTCCTGATGCTGCTTTCTTTAAAACTTATGAGAAGAAAATGTTTTCTTTTGTTTGGGACAATAAACCAGAAAAAATAAAACGTAGGTATTTATATAATACACGTGAGAACGGAGGTTTAGGTTTAAAATGCCTTTCAGCTCTGGATCAAAGTCTGAAAGCTTCATGGGTACAAAGACTACATAATAACCCAAACTGGTTTTCATCCCAGCTCTTCTATTCAAAAAGTGATTCATTTGTAAGACAATGTTGTCCCTTTATTCAATTATCCCCATCTTTGATGAAAAATGTACGTAGTATCTTTCCACATTTTTCTACATTTTTTATGAATTCCTTGTCTCTATGGTTTCAGTTTCAGTCAGTATCTCCAAAAGATGGGCCAGAAACCAGACAACAGCTGTTATGGCTAAATAAAAACATTTGTATTGATAACAAACCAATATATTGGCCTCTATTTGCAAATAAATATATATATTTTTTGGATGAAATATTGGATGTCAATGGAGATTTCGTAACATATGATGCATTAGTTGCAAAATATGGTGATGTAGGCACAAGTCATTGCTATGCACAGCTGGTGTCTGCAATACCTATATCATGGAGGAACAGGATTAAAAAAACACAGAATAATTTACGCGTTTGTCGCCCTTGCATTAAAAATTATAAATGGATTATGAACTGGAAAATTAATTCTACCATGTATCATTACTTTATGTCTTCACAAAATATCACTTCTCCTCCATATCATTTTCAAACATATTGGAAAGATATTTTTGATGCTCCTCTTCCTTGGTTGAGAATGTTTCAGTGTATTTATGAATCATCGTGTTCTACTTATTTATGGGCCTTTCAGTTGAAACTATTTTACAAAATACTCCCAACTAGAAAAATGCTAAAAATATGGAACATAGGGGATGATAATAGATGTAGATTTTGTTGTGATGAAGAGGAGGACATTTTGCATTTATTTTGGTATTGTCCTGTTGTAGCATCCTTTTGGCAGCAGGTGGCAGATTGGCTGGCTGAACAAGCAATTGTTTTGCCTTTATCTCCTATTAATATCATTTGGGGTTTCCAAGAGGATCAAAACATGCTATTGAATATTATTGTAGTACTTGGTAAAATGTATATAATGAATTCTCCTAAAAAGCTGCTGTTAAGATCCCTTATTTTAAATCTCAAAGATTATTATCTTCAAGAAAAAATTATTATGAAAAGGAAAAAAACAATTACAAATAAATGGGAGATTCTGATGCTGAAAAAAACCTGGGATGCAGAGGCATGATTGTCCCTTTTTTACCATATAATATCAATTTTGACCTGAAATGAAGTAGACATTTTCTTATCATTGTGTTAAATATATTTTCTTAAACAAATGTATGTATGTGTGTATGTATGTATTGTCAGCTTGTGACTGTTTTTTTTTTGTTTGTAAAGTTTAAGTTTAATAAAAAAAAAAAAAAAAAAAAAAAAGCTGTGGTTTTAGTCAGAGATGCACGATCCACTTTTTTTCAGTTCCGATCTGATTACGATATTTTTACATCATAACTAAAAGTGTTGTTGTTTTTTTTATTATGTGTAAGGCTACACAAAGCTGCAGTAAACCCAGCATGGCATTGTGCTGCCTTCACATACAAACAGGAAGCAGCAACAACTGTCAGGTTTTTCAAATTAAAAGTTTCAATATGAAGTGTAAGAATTTGATTTTTGATCATATAGAAGGAGCTGTTCCATCTCGTCTGAACGTCGTCATGGAGACGGTTTGTAAACACTTCTTACAGTTCAGTCTGAACGTCTTCAAAGCGAGGGTGCACGAGCTGAGAATGTTTGAAGCGCCCAACCATCTTTCTTGATCGGTGACGTGGATCGGCGCCGTCAGTCCGATATCTGATTCGTAAATTAGGATATTAGATTGGATCGCTCCCATCTCTAGTTTTAGTGACATTAGAGGGTGTTTTTGGGGGTGTTGAAACTTGCACGTTGTTTTTTACTAACGTATACCGGCCCTCATTTAAACCGAAGCCCCTCCCACACTGCTGCTGAGTTCAGTGTCTCTCCTGATAAACATCTGTACGATGATTCAGTTATTACAGTACTTAGCGGTTGCATGATTTGTCCATTTAAATCTGTTTTTGCGTGAAATTAAAAGTCTTATTTCATCTGCGGATGATGAACCGTAACTGATTCCACAAAGTTCTGATCGGTTTTGTTTAACACTTGTTGTTTTGCCCTCTCTCTGATTTAGTTTCACCAATAATTGTTTTCATTCAGATTTCTTCAGTAAACATGTTTTAATAGAATCCAAAGCAGACTTTCATCAGAAAATAAATGTGGCTGGTAATGGAGTTCCAACAGAGAGGGTTTTTTTCTCCTTCCAACATTATTGGTGTAAATTAGAAAGCCAGAATATCTTTTTTTGCAGAGAAAAGCAATCATAAAATCCACACAATCCTAAATAAACCCACTTTCATTCTGTGCGTGTCTGTGTGTGAGAGAGCAGGTGTATCAGGTGTACGCTCGGCGGTCCCCGGAGGAGGTCTACGACATCCTGAGAGCCACCGGGGCCGATTACGTGGTTCTGGAAAACAGCATCTGTTACGAGCGGAGACACAGGCGAGGCTGCAGACTGAGAGACCTGCTCGACCTGGCCAACGGACATGTGGGTGGCATTTATTTAACATGGCTCATCCTGACTGACTGTGTGTGTGTGTGTGTGTGTGTGTGTGTGTGTGTGTGTGTGTGTGTCTGTGTTTTGTGTGTGTGTGTGTGTGTGTGTGTGTGTGTGTGTGTGTGTGTCTGTGTTTGTGTGTGTGTGTGTGTGTGTGCGTGTGTGTGTGTGTGTGTGTGTGTTTGTGTGTGTGTGTGTGTGTGTGTGTGTGTGTGTGTGTGTGTGTGTGTCTGTGTGTGTGTGTGTGTGTGTCTGTGTTTGTGTGTGTGTCTGTGTTTGTGTGTGTCTGTGTGTGTGTGTGTGTGTGTGTGTGTGTGTGTGTGTCTGTGTGTGTGTGTGTGTCTGTGTGTGTGTGTGTGTCTGTGTTTGTGTGTGTGTCTGTGTTTGTGTGTCTGTGTGTGTGTGTGTGTCTGTGTGTGTGTGTGTGTGTGTGTGTGTGTCTGTGTTTGTGTGTGTGTGTGTGTGTGTGTGTGTGTGTGTGTCTGTGTGTGTGTGTGTGTGTGTGTGTGTCTGTGTTTGTGTGTGTGTGTGTGTGTGTGTGTGTGTGTGTGTGTGTGTGTCTGTGTTTGTGTGTGTGTCTGTGTTTGTGTGTGTGTGTGTGTGTGTGTGTGTGTGTGTGTGTGTGTGTGTGTGTGTCATCTCCTCTGCCAGCTTGTGTAAAAGGGTGAAAGCTCCCAGCCTCCGCACAGATCAATACTCTTACTTCCGTCTGTCACGCTGTCACCGTCTTTTATTCCCCCCCTCCGCTCTCCCACATTTCTTCTTATTTTGATGATGTGTCGTGGCGTTTGGAAATATCAGAGGGCAGACAAGCATCAGTCTTACTTAGGCTCTGTGTGGTGTAAAACATATGAAACAGAGTGTGTCAGTGTGTACACGTCACACATCACCTTACACTGAGACAGCTTCATCGAAGGATCACAGTGTTTACGTCTGTCTGTCCTTTTCTTCCTCTCTGACTTCTGTTTTAATCTTAAATCCATATTTCTTATATTCCTTTTTACAAGTACCTGAGATACCCTCTGTCCAATCTTAAGTGAATGAATAAAATATGACAGCTTACACTTACCTGACTAGAAGTTTTATTATCTGTGTTTTTTTTATTTTATATCTTTGCTGTGGTTGTAAGTAGGGCCCGACCGATATGAACATTTTTGGGCCGATATCGATATTGGGGAGAGAAAAAAATCTGATACCGATATAACGGCCGATATCTTTCTTAGATCTATGTTTGTTTTGCATCTTTATGTGTAGTTTTACTTCCCTCTTAGGGGCTGCACCTTTACAACATGTTAGTGTTTAAATAATCAACCAACCAAGGAATCCATCACTGCAGAGTTTCTGTCAGAAGAGCAAAGTGAAATCAGAGCGTCTGACAGGCCGTCAATCACCCTGTTGGTGTTTATCTACATCTAGTTTATCTCGACTGTGTCCATGATGTGTTGATTGACACGTGGCCCCATTAAGACTATACATTAGTGTAAGCTGCCTGTCATTCTTGTAGCTGTTGATGATGACATGCTCGTTCTCTGTGCCTTCAGGTTATGGACGGGCCGGGAGAGAATGACCCCGACCTCGTCCCCGCCTCCCACCCTCGATTCTGCGAAGCCATCAAGACGGAGGATGCGGCCTACTCTGCCCTTTTCACCAGAACATTTCAAAACAAAACCTTCCACGTGTACAGAGTCAAACAGAAACGCAAGAAAAGCTCTAAGACATCATCAGAGGCCAGCGGGACTCAGTAGCAGGAGCGGAGCTGCAAGAAAGTAAAAAAAAAAAAAAAACTCCATCAGAGGCCGGAGGGGAGAGAGACGGAGGAGTAGAGAAGAGTCCTCGCTGTTCCTCTGTCTCCTCTCTGCACCGAGCCCAGCTGTGATCACAACCATTATTATTTTAACACTCGGCTCTGTGAACTGAGCTGTGAGAGCAGCGGGGCTGCTTCGAGCTCGGGGCCGCTCTGTTTCAGTGAGAGGAGTGTGGAAGCACCTGAAGGAGTCCTGCTCTGGGCTGTTCTGTCGAGACCCTTCCAACTTTTCAACCAGCTCTCCTCCTCCCAGCTCACACTGCTGCATACAAACAAACAAAAACATCAAGACGACCCCTCAGCAGGGTCCGAAACACCACGAGCAAACACTTATATTTTAGTTTCATCTGAACCACTCAGTGTTATCTTTCCACAGCATCTTCACAGCAACAAAGAGGAGTCATTGCTACTGAGTTTTTGTTTTCTATTGAAGCTGAGAAGCATTTAGAGAATGTAGGTCCATTAAAAAAACTATGTATTTAACAGATTAAATCACATCCTTAAAGCCGAGCCAGGGACAGGTTGCAAATGAGGGCGCACTCACACTAGGCAATCCGTACCGTGCCCAAGCACGCTTCACCCTCAAAGTCCAGTTCTTCTGACTAGTGTTAGTGCTCTGTTGCGTGCTCGAGAATGGTACGCTTCCTTGGCCCTGGCACGCTTGGACATGGTACAGTTCATGCACGAGCACAAGCACGGGTACACAACGTGGACAGCCTTCATTATGGAGACATCACGGAGTGTTCTGTCTGTATCTGACTTAACTCAAAATAAGACACAAAGTCAGTGAAGTAGCTGACATGTTCTCTGGGCTGTTCTCGGACGTGGACTTGACCGTGCGTCCCTTTTTTATTTTTTTATTTTTGAGTCCGCCTGTCTCGTAAACTAGCCATGCATGTGTTGTATTACGACGTTATGTACAAGAGCTCACCGTGTGCAGGCCCGGTTTGTCCTGGAGCAGTGTGAGTGCAGGCCAGTGGGGGAATCGTGCTTCAACACTGGCACCTTTGCCTAGTGTGAGTGCGCCTTTAGCCACGGCTAGAAACCCGTATGCGTGGCATCTACTCTGTATTTTAAATATGAAGCGATGTGCATTGCATGTGTCCCTGTTAGATAAAGAAAAACAATAAAACATTTAAGAAACAACAACAACAACAAACCTTTAACTTTAAAAGTTATCAAAAGTAAAACATATTTAAATGTCAGAGTTATAACTGAAAGTTGAACTCAATACACTGCAGTAAAAACACGTGTGCTCCTGAAATGTGATGAGCTTAACGGACGTGGAGATCTGAAAGGATTTAAACCTTAACAGACCTTTCTGTTAGCTTTGAGTTCGGACTTATAGTTGTTCTAAAGGTCTTAAATATTTCTGAATTAGGGAGCAAACAAAGCTTTCATGAGCAAAATGTAGAAACAATGTAGATTTAATTGGATTTGAGTGCGAGGCTATATCCTTCTTGGACCAAACAGTGCCAGCTCGGGGCATTGGTGGGACAGTGGTTAGTGCACGCACCCCATGTACGGAGGCTGTAGCCCTCCAAGCGGGCGGCCCGGGTTCGAATCCGACCTCTGGCTTCTTTCCACATGTCATTCCCCACTCTCTCTCCCTGATTTTCGACTCTATACACTGTCCTATCTCTCCAAAAAAGAGCCCAAAAATACATCTTCAAAAACATAAAAAAACAGTGCTTGCTCGATGAGGACTAAAGAAGTCAAAGAACCGGATCAGTTGAAAGTCTCAGCAGCTGTTTAGTCCAGGTCGCAGGTCATTCACACCATATTCACACACTGATGCCAGAGGCTGCTACGGAAAGTGTTAGAGCTACACCTTATCTGCATCATAGAGAGGCCGACCCTTACGCATGTTACGAATGTAGGCCTAAAGAAACATCGGGATGAGGGATCTAACTCCAGACCTTCCGTTTGAGAGACGACCAACTCTACAGACTTTATTTCTAGCTTATATTTGTCTGCAGAGTATGCCCCTCATATTGAGCAGGTTATACTTAAAGGTGCACTTTGTAGATTTGGTCGTGAAATTTGAGTGAAACAATTCTCTGCTATGTTTTCTGAACTAAATACACAAAACAAAATGGGTCCCTGGACACTGTTTGGAGATAAAAAAGCTACCAGGAGAGTTACGGTTTCACAGTTGCGGGCCACCACTATAACTTCTCGCGTAGCATTTTATCTTCAAACAGTTTTCCAGGGACCAAATGTTCCTCTGAGGACAGTTTGTGTATAGAGTTATGAACATATACCACACAATCTGTACACTTCTCCAACGTTCACATTTCTCTACTAAAACTCCAGAGTGCACCTTTAAAAATGGATTCAACTCGACCCAGCCACATGTCCGCTGTGTGTGGGCAAGACACGTAACCCATCTGTCATCAGTGTGTGAATGTGTCGGTGTGACCTGCGGTGTAAAAGCGCTGTGAGTAGTCAGAAACACGAGGAAAGAAATATACAAGCTCAAATCCATTTACCGTTTAAATGTGTTTTGACTTTTTTCAAGTTTCATCCATGTCTTTTAAAAGTTTACTAAAGGTTTCTCTCGACCTTGCCGATGTTTAAGTGATGACCATCTCTGGTGAAATTGTTGAACAATCTAGAAATGATCAGACTTCGTTCACCAGGGTCCGATGGTTTTGGTTTGAAGCTCCTGAAAATATTTGAAATGCAACTTGAGTCTTGGTGAGGTTTAGACTTCTTCTTCTTCTTCTTCTGTTACAAATAGTCCTCGCAGATATTTCCTGTTTTTCTTTCCTTTTTTTCCAACAAGCACACTTCCTGTAGAAACTTTGACTGTGAGCTTTTGTCCTGTGGATATTTCTTTGTCGGCTGTTGGAGTTTACACTGTTTGTTTAACTTTGACCACTGGCTTGAATCAGATCAGTAAGCACTATTTGACGAGAGGTGTATTAGGCTTTGCTGTGATACATTTGATCGGTTACCCCTTTAAAAGAAAGACAGAAATTATTTAGTCACTTTGATTGCTGCTGAGGTTGTAACCGCTGCTAAAACGTGTTTTGGGCGTTAAAAGTGAGGTCAAAGCTGGTACCAAGTGATATTATTGACGGTGTTGTTTTGTTTTGATTGCTGTCGGCTCTGTGATTCTCATCAGCAGCAGCCTCCACCTTTCCACTCTCTCTTCTCTCTCACACACACACGGAGCTACAAACACACATGAATAATGTAAGTGGCGAGGAAATTGCGGCTGGCTGACGACGATGCTGATTCCCCGCCGCAATCCAAAATAGTTTGTAAGAGAGTGAGAGGGAGGGAGGGAGGGGGGCAACACTCGCATATCAAACTGGGGCTTTGTGGTTAGAGCAGAAAGTGAGGAGGAGCGGTAGGGGGGGCGGGGAGGACAGAAAAGACTCATGTTTAAACAGCAGCAGATGAGAGTGCATCAAAACACGGATTCACAATGATCTGAGCCACTTCCTCGCTTTTCTTTGTCTTCCTTCAAAGAAAGAAGAAGAAGAAGAAGGAGGAGAGGAGGTGATTGAAAGGCTGGAGCTGTGTCGGTAATTATGGACCGGCCAGTCACAGCGGCCTGCTACAAAGAGCTGTTGTGTGGGTACAACGCACGCACACACCTTCGTACACATTTCCCCCCTCGCTCCCTTAGTCTCAGTCTGCCTATATTTGTACTCTTGTTAATAAGGACCTCTGTCTTTGATAACCCGCACACTCGCAGATGCATGAACCCCCCTGCAGCGGTTGTTGTGGGGCTTTTGATAACGTGTTGTTCGTTAGCCGCGGCCTCGTTGTAATGCATACCAATCAGATCAGTGTGCCACAGCTACGACTCCCTGCTCCTGCCTTTATTATTGGATGTTTAATTTAGGAGATGTGTGATTGCTTTATCCGGGGGAGAGAAGTGATTCCATTATGTCTGCCTAATAAGAGTTTACTAATGTCATATTCTTTCAGCATTCTTAATTTCCATACATATTGGGATTAGTAGTTCATAACGCAGCCTGCTCGTGTGTTTTTTTTCTTAATGAAGGAGGGGTGAAGAAAACCATTTGTGTGCTCATGAAGAATTCAGATCAACACTTCATTTATGTTTTTTTCTATAACTGAGCAGTGGATGTTTCAAAAAGAAATGAGGCCACTTAAATTCATATTTTGCTCGAGAAATGAAGAGTTCGTATTGACAGAGAGAGAGAGACAGAGAGAGCACATGTGCCAGAAACCTGACTAAAAGCCAAACTCACAGCCGTGTCTGAATTCTGCAACATATAAAGACTTCTCTCCTTTTTTAAATCTATGATTTTTCAGCTTTTCTTTCTTCCTAACACATTCGATCTTTTAACAGAAGTATTTGGAATCCCTGTTTACTGACAAAACAATCCTAAATCAGGGTCCAAACGGAGTGATCCCCCTTCTTTAGGCATTTTGAAGACCAGACTGAAGACACACTTCAGTGTCCTTAAGATGACCTACCATTCCACCCCTCAGAGGCGCTGCTCGTCAACAGGCAAGGCAGATAGCTGCTTGGTGCCCCATACCAGTAGGGGGCCGGAAAAGTGCCCTGAGTCCTGAGTCAACCAAAACAAACCAGAACAGTAAAATCCAGTCAGAGGACAGGGTCTGTGCAGACACAGTCACCACCATATATGTACTGAAGCCCAGAAGTGAGGATTAAGCAGCATTACTTTTGTATAAGTCTATAGTCGTCGTTTTTGTTTTTTATGTAAAAGCTACTGACTCCATCTTTTAATTGTGCAAATCCAATTTTGACAACATCAGAGCAGACAAAGCCTCTCAGGGCCCGGACCCCCAGATTAGGACCACGTTGACCCCATGATGTTCCTTTAGTATTTCTAGCTTTACACAATGCAAAATGATCGTCTTTCCTTTTGTGTGAACTGTGGCATTCATTGTCTGTAACTGTTGTTGAAAATTGTTCTGCTGGAGTGAGCCGAGCTGTGGGGAAGTTGTGGCTTGGTCATCCGTGTTAAAAAAATGTTTTAATTAACCCAGAGTTCATAGTAATTTAGTTCCACTTAAAATAGTGAGCAACAAGGTAGATGTAGAACTTTTCTGGTTTGGAAGAAGAGTTTGGAGAGAGTTTCCGTGTCCACTTCTGGTGTTTGAGATAAGACCGAGCTCTCGCATGTCGCTCAGAGATATCCTAAAGGTAATGGATGGGGTTGAGGTGAGGTGAGGGCTCTGTGCAGGCCGACGACATTTGAAAAAAAAGAATTAGGACCAGAGACTATAAATTATACTAACCTCTGTGACATCACTCATTGGTTTGTAGACAACCACTCTGCAGCCTTGACTTTGGCATTATAGCCGCTGTTTGGAGCCAGAAATATAAAACCATATGTTGAAACATGACAGCTCTTTATTGGTTGAAAGGTTGCCATGGTAGCTAATTGTCAGAGGAAAGACAGAGGCGTTATTTGCACCCTGCTTTCATATGTGGTCCCCATCGTATAGGTATAGAATGAAACTGTCTCTGCTGCAGGACATGAGTATTCAGGGTGTTTCTGTCGGCTGGTTTATTTACTGTCTCGCTCTTCATGGTTATCGCTCACTATGCTCTGTAGCTCTAAAGATTGAGCTGATGTTTTTCAGCATCTGCTTCTAGAATTTCAAACAGAGATGGAAAAGTGAAAGAGTATCCTCGGTGACACTTGATATGTATTGACTCGATTGATGAGCAGACACATTACAACGCACACTGAAGCTGCCAGAGTCCGAGTTGAGGTCAGGTGTCACTCAGATCGATGTCTGGGTGCATGTCGGAGCTGAAGTCGAAGTAAATATAGTTCCACATTTTGTTACATTCACTGTAAGATCATTTGTGTTCATGACAGAGTGCAGCTATGAAGCATGTGCCAATCTTTAAAAAATCTGCTGTTCTCTGGAAGCGGCCAAACAGAAAATGCCACTGAGCCAGCGCCGTGTAAATACAATGAATGAATGTGAAGTATAGGGTGGGGGGGGGCTCTATATACTGTACACAGACTGAGGCTTTTCATTAAAGGAAGAATGTGCGACTTTTTGATCCAGTAAATGTCGCCCTTGAGCACCAGCAATAAACCAAAACAAACTGCTGTTTGGCCACACCTCCTCCACTCTGAATCCTCCGCTCTCCTCCAGCGGCACACCTCCTGCATTGTTGTGTTAGTTGTGTCATAGCTTCATATTGCACATACATTGACACAGAATGACCGTGATCTAAAAACACTTACGTGACATTCAAATAAGCAGTGAGTTTGTTACTCCTCTTTTCTCTAGTCCTTGACTAAAACAGCTTTATGTGCAAGGCCGTCCCGTCCATGTAAACACGGCTCTGACAACAACACAGCCAGCGGGACTCGAGCTTCTCACTCATTGTAGACAGTCATGACTCAGAGAGATGTTTACAGAGGATAGACTGGATTTCTCACATATTTATATATAAAATGTTGCACATTCTTCTTTTAAATAAAACTCCAGGTACATTTTGATTGGCCAGCATGTCGGGCGCTCTTCTCAACAAACTGATGCACCTTAAAGGCTGTTATTGCTGAAGAGCAGCGTGTGACCCTGAGCTTCTTCCATTAAAACAATCTGTATTTTCTATCAACAAGGAAACTTTGTATTGTTTAAACCAGTGTTTCTCAACTGGTGGGTTGGGACCCAAAAGTGGGTCGCAGAGCCATTTTCAGTGGGTAGGGTTAGGGTGCCTGGAAAAAATATTGTGTCAAAAAAGTCTATGAAGCACTTTTCCAACATGTTTGTTTTGTTTAGTTTCTTTGTTGTCTGAGGTCCAAACTGCACTATTTCACATTGAGCAAAATCAGCAAATCTGATTGGCTGAAACATATCTGAAATTCGGGCCGCCATTTTTCATGAAGGAGCTGGTGGTGGGTCCTGAGGCTAGACCAGTTGAGAACCACTGGTTTAAACCATCTTCTTCTGTGACTGAGAGGAATATAGTGAAATGAATGTGAGTGCCTTTGGTCCTTTTTCCCCCCTAAATGTTTCTCTGTTATTTTTTTTTACCTAAATGAATCCACTAACATGCTGTACAGCTGCAGAACATTTCTCATATCAGACATCATACAAAGTGTTAAATGTTCATTCAGCAGTAAAAACTGTTCTCATTGCACGTTACTGGTCAAGTGGATATGTGAGATCCCTGACACCCGTCGGACTCTTCTCCAATGGCAGTGTTAGATATTAGACACGTCTATGTTCAATGGCAGTATGATTAATAAAAGTCTTTTCTTTCCCAAACAATGTCAGTCCCTCGTTTTTTCATGTTTATTTTCTTTCAGATGCAGTCACGACTCGGCATTCACCGGTGCAAATAAATGAATTTATTGAGAAAAAAAGATCGAAGCAAATACAAAACACTCACATAACTGTCCAAAGCTCGTCGCCGCCGTCAGGATGATAAAACAGATATGTTTGGTTTGATGTGTTTTCTCAGAAGCTGCACAGTTTCAACCTAGGCTGCTTTTCTTGACATAAAAAGCAATAATTAATTCATCTCTTTATTTACAAATGAGGTAAAAACATTAACTTTGTTCACAACATGTCTGCACCCGGAACACAACATTTAAGAAGCCGTTTTATGGTACAAATGAATAAATGGTGGTGGTGGGGAGAGAAAGGCTGCTCCTTACAGCTGCAGAAAGAGAAAGAGACGAAGCATAAAGCGTCTTCACCCTTTGTTTCTCTGCGTGCTTCCGGCTCGGCCCGTCTCTGCAGAGGAATACAAAACAAGCATCCCTCTCTAGGAAATCCCAACTGTCCGTAAAAAAAAACAAGCGTGTCTGACTTTCAGGCATCATCCTTCAGCCGAGTCTTTTAGTTTTAAAAGACACATTGTTTCCTCTGCTTATGAGAAAATAGCTTTTTTTTCTGGAAAGCCACAATCTTGAAATCAACTCCTGTAGCTTTTCTTTTTTCTTTTTAAGTACCCACAACCCTTTGGTTTCTGCAGCATGACAGCCAGCCCCATCAGCTCCCATTAGGATTAGAGGCCTGACATGTTTTCGCACACTCCCACACTTTAACTGCTCTTTGCAGACGGGCTCTGCTCTGCCAGCGTGAGGACGAGTAAAAGAGGGCGTGATGATGCTACTTTCTGCAAGATGCAGCGCCCTGAAACTCAAAGGGGAAGCCAGGTTGGTGCTTTGGAGGGGGACGGGATGGGGTGAGGGCAAATTCATTTTTTATTTGTGTTATTCTCTGTGCAACAAACCATTACTCCCAGCAACCTGACTCTTGAGCTACCTGTGGAGCTACCGAGCAGCTACTTTTACAACAGAGCCAGGCACTTGATCAGATGATTCCTCTCTGCCTCCCCCTCATCTCACCTCCCTTAACACGAGACAAAAGAGATCAGGTACTCTTTAGACTCTGCCTCTTCCCCTTCTTTTTTCGTTCTTTTTAGACAAATTGTTCTCAGTGGTTCCACAAAAATATGGGAGAGGTTTTATTCTTCTGTTCAGGGATGATGTGACGAGAACGCCAAGTAAGAGGAACGCTTTCCACTGTGCCGACAATTCACAGCTCGGATAATAGCTGCAGAGTTATTATTTCCCTTGCAATTTTCTATCAGTCAATTTTGCAACAATTATACCTTCTCAGCTAAGAGTCGATATTTTAGCAAGGAGCAATAGATAAATGTGTGAGAGAATTGTGTATGGCACAGGTAGGACAGCTCAGAGCCACATGAATAATCATTATAAATCTCCCTGCTCCTCCTCCTCTGTTTGTATTTCTTGAGTAGTCACCTTGGAAAGCTGTTTGACATAGTTTGTATTCTACCAAGCAATTGTCTGTTAAAGCGGTCTCTCGCAGCCACCACATTTGGTATGCCTGAGGAAGAGCGTACGCGGAACAGAGCAACAGAGCAAGTATTTCCTCCCTCCCGCGGTCCGCACGTCCGCTCCTATTTCTTTGTAACAAAGCTGTTTGAATTTTTCTGCAGCCTCCCTCGGGTGAGGAGGAGCGAGCTCGAATGAGAATAGGAAATCACATGAAGACGAGGGCGCAGTAGTAAGTAGAAAGCTTGATGTCTAACAACCCACAGAGCGTTGCAACTTGAAATACCCAACCAATACAGAATTACTGAACCCAGCGAAACACACATTACCAAGAAAGAAAAAAAAACAGAAAAATAAAATCTCAATCTGCAACCCAGTGATGGTCAAAGCACTTTTTTTTCAAACATTGACAGAAGCTGTGTACAGCCAGGCAGCAAGAACACAAAGTGTCCATTATATACTGAAAATCCAGACTCTGTGTTTTAAGGGCTACTCAGTATGATCCCTCTCATCTTCACTGTTCTCTCATGTAACATCACATAAAGCATCTTATTTACAAAGATTGAATTCAGCAGCAAGGTGCTAAAAAACACATTTCATGTGGCATTGATTTGCTCAGCTATAAAAAAAACATTTTTATTCCATATTTCAGGCCTTCATCTGACACTCGGCTCACAGTGAGTGTTAGAAAATAGAGGAAATTTGTGGTATTATTGGCTGTGACTGGAACAGATGTGTCTGACAGTGAAGCTGAGCTCCATCATGATGAGTAGCCCAGGTAGAGAGTGACGTTCTGAAGCCTTTAAGGTGAGTGGCAGGTTTGATAACGTCTGCTCCGAGGAAGAGGAGCGCAGAGCGACAGCCTCTTTTCTCAGGGACGCTTTCATCTGTCTGTTAGGCCCCCGTGTTGATTGACGGTGCTCATCATCCAGTAAATACAACACATCCTGTGTCAGGGCGAGGGGAGCGAGGGGTGTGGAGCGAGTCTCTCTGTCACTCACTCTCTCGCTGTCGTCGTTGAGCGTCTGCTAATAGATTGTTTGGGGTCGGCCCGTTTTTAGGGTCCCAATGAGTCTGTGTGCATCTGAGCTCAGAGGTCGCTCGCCTCTGCTCGCTCATACAGCGCCCGCAGCTTTTCAAAGCGAGGACCCCACTCCCCCAGAGTCTCCTCCCTTCTCCCCTCCCCTCCACCTCCTCCGTCTGCACTGCTCCCTCCATCCAGCCCTGCAGAGCTGAAGGAGCTGAGGGAGCCAGCGGGTGAGCCCCCTCCCTCGGTGGAGAAGACCTGCAGAGAGTCGAAAGGTCCTGTGTCCGGATGCTGGTCTGCATCACGGATGATCTCGCACAGGTAGCGGGCGAGGTCCTGGCTAGAGAAAGAGAGGGAGCGACGGGCCAACTGGGAGGGGCGGGCCTGGCCCTGGGCGGGGAGTCTGGTGGGGGGGACGTCTCTACGCAGGCTTGTGGTGCCGGTGGAGGAGGTGGAGGCTGCTGAAGGAGGCAGAGTGGTGGAGCTAGTTGTCCGGCTGAGGGATTCTAGTGTTTGGGTTGAGGGTGGGGCAGGATGGGCCTGGTGCAGGAGGTGGTGGTGGTGGTGTGGAGGTGGTGGAGGGTGGTGCAGGGCTCTGGAGCGGCAGTACTGCACCGACTGGGCCGGGCTCGGCTGGAGGGACTTCTGCAGCTCCGCCATGTCGTATGCATTCTGCACACACAAAAAAACACATGAAGAATTAAACACTAGGTGCAAAAACAGAGGAAGAATAGCAGCTAGCAGAGAAGCTCTACAAAAAGGACAGAAGAGCAAGATGGAGGGAAAGAATCAATGTTCATGGGAGACAGGAGGGAAAAAAAATGAAATGTGACAGAGAGAAAGCAGAAAAATGAAAAGAGAGCAGAAAAACAATCAGCTCTCCCCATAACGTTTACTGTGAATGTTCCACCTGTTTAAGTTTCCAATCCATCTCCATTTACTGTCTCAGAGAAGTCACTGTAATGTTGAGGATCTGTGTATACGTGTGAGACCAAGAAGATAAAACATCTGAGTGGCGGTGATTCAGAGCAGAGATGAAGCGCGACTCTCTTTTCAGCCATCTCTTCTGTGCACTGGTGCATCGAGTTTAGGAGCCGCTGTTAGCTTCACATTTACTGGGAGACGCAATAACTCCAGTGCTAATGTGATTCCACCAAAACTGTAACCACGACAGCCGAGATGAGGAATGGAGGGATGTAGGAGGAGGAGGAGGAAGAAAAGATACACATGGAGGAGGTGTGGGCTGTTATGTTAAACTGATTATGTGATGAGTGGAGAGAGCTTTCAAACAAGACTCTTGAGAATAATCTGCAGCACATGCTCTGCTATAGGGGATCTGGACAGTGTGTGTGTGTGTGTGTGTGTGTGTGTGTGTGTGTGTGTGTGTGTGCGTGCGTGCGTGCGTGCGTGCGTGCGTGCGTGTTTGTTTGTTTGTTTGTTTGTTTGTTTGGCTGCCGGTAATGAACAAGGACTAGACCTTGAGGGTTTTGGGGTATTGACAAGGTGTGACAACAATCTATGGTTGCAGGTCTTTTGTAAGGTGTGTGTTTGTGTGTGTGTTTGTGTTTGTGTTTGTGTGTGTGTGCATGATCTTGTGGCCAGCTGTGTTTGCTTCGATCAAAGGCGTGATATTATGCAAGTTCTTAAGTACTGCTGAGTGCTCGTGGGTTATTGTGGCCGTTGGAGAGAGTAGATAAGGATATCGTGTGGGCCTAATTGAAACGCTGGTGCAAACACACACACACGCACACACATACAAACACACACACACACACACACACACACACACACACACACACACACACACACACACACACACACACACACACACACACACAGGAGGATGTGTATTGACAGAATCCAATGTAAAGCTGCAGCATTGCCTCAACAGCTACGTTTTTTCAGACTACATAAACTGTCGCGGGGAGGCTGGAGCTTTTCCCAGCTGTCATTGGGCGAGAGGCGAGGTACACCTTGTGTTGTTTAAATCAATGTACACCACAACATAATGGTGTGTATCATATGATACAGTGTGTTCTTGCAAAGAGTTTGCCTCTAAATGTAAATGAAGTGTGTACATTTTTTGACCAGACTTGATTCTCAATGTCCCTCGTTCATTAGTGTTTTTAAATCATATCTTAAAGTCTTAATCGTTGTTTTCCTTATATTTTTCGCCTTGAGGCAATATCTCCTCGTTCTTGCCATTTCCACATCTTCTTCTCTCTAACTAATAATGTAGATTTGATAAAGTATTCATGTCTCTGTTAAAGTCAATCTAAAATTCAAGACCTCTCACAGGTAAAGACTTTTGTATGACCTCGGGTCTAATCAATCTAATCGCTTAATACCTTTTTTTCCAAATCAAAAGTGGGCTGTAGCCTATAAACTTGCTCTGACACTATACCAGTACAACATACTGAGACATGTGTCACCATTGTGTTTTACAAGCTGCTATGCTGTGCAAAGCGTAATGGGATATGGAATTAGATTGAATATGCTCTATATGTGTGTGATATGATACTGTACACTTGTGAGTGTGCGTGTGTTGTACCTGGTCCTCCTCCCCTCCTCCCTCCTCGTCATAGTTGAGGACGTTCTCTCGGATATCCTCCCAGCCATCGTGGTGGGCCGACACGTGGTAGACCCCCTCCTTCAGCCCTTTGTAGCTCCTCCAGCGCGTGTAGAGGAAAATGCCCAGCAGCAGCACTGCAGGTAACACACATACACACACACACAGAGGTTCATCAGTGCATAGTATTAGCATTACATATTACCTGATTAACATCCTTCAGGCAATTAAGGTGTGGTCCCAGAGAGAGGTGCAGTTCGATGGAGTTGGCCTCGAGCATCATTTGCCAAAAAATGTGAGTGATGAGATTTATGGTTCAACTGATAATGATGCCTGAGGGTTTAGACAAGTTGACAGGTTATATTTCAGGGATCTTAAGGGGTTTCCACATTAGGCACAATTGTTTCGCACCGTGCACGGTTGCATTCACATCTCCCACGGACCGTACTCAAGTACAAATGAATCGGGCCAAGACCACCTCTTGCAGTGGACTCTGGCACACTACCCGAGTACGGTGTGTTTGTGTTCACACTGATCAAATGAACCAGACTTTGGGGTCAAGCGTTTTCGAATCTGGGCCCGGGTCCCCAATGTGAAACCGCCCAAAATGGGTTAGGGAACTAGTGTCTGGAATACACCTTGAACAGCTCCATAGCCACACATACTGTATGGGTGTATAGTGAAAACATTTTTAAATCGGGGGCACTTTTGTTAGCCGTCTAATTCTTCCTCTGCTTAATTGTAGTCCCTGCTTGGTGACATCCAGGTGTTACCTCCTTTTCCATATGCTATGTTGAGGCTGAAGCTTTGCCGTATTAATACTGCCAGGTCTGGCTTTCTGTGGTTGTCTTTTGTGTTATCCATGTGTTGTTTTTTCATTTTTTTTTCATGTGGAGTATTTTTGTCTATTAGTTTAGTAGTTGCATTGTGTTTTGTCTTAATGACGAAAACTAAATATATATATATTTTTTAAGTGTTCTTGGATCCGTCACGTCAGCGACAAAATCAGCCTGATTCGATTGTTTCCTATTGGAGTGTCTTAACAGCCAGCTATTTTACATTTCTGTACTTCTCTGTCATTCCCGTAGTCGGATGAAGGGAGGGGGCTCTACGAGGCAGTGTCACTCGCTTTTCTCACTCAACAGAGCTTGTTAGCTTGTTTTACAAAGTGGACATAACGGTGCATAAATAATATCCACATCCGTTATTGAAATGTTGTGCTTTGACTTGTGTCAACACAGGAGAATAACTTTTTTTCAGCCCAAAGTTCCTGGACCTTTAGAAAGTATTCCCCCCCTAGCAGGGTCTCTTTTAGGGGTAGATCTTTTACCCCAGAACTAAATGTAGACCCTGCTTCCTGTGGTGGAAGTGCACATAGTACCTCTAAAGCAGGGGTTCTTAACCTTTTTGACCTCGGGGCCCAACTTTTCCAGTTCAAATATTAACACTGTATTAGTATAATAATTGAACCTCAGTCTTGGTTTGATTCGTATTCAATAACTAAATCAAATACATTTACAGTTTAACAAGCTAAAAGCTTGTGAAATAAATTACATTATACAATGTAAGCTGCGTGAGCTTCAGCACCAGAAGCAGGCTCACATTGAAAAGGAACAATTTAGAGCTCAGATCCAGCATGAGAGGAGCAACGCCAACCTTTTCAAGGAAAAGCTGCAGAGGTTAGGAGCTAATTATCAGGAGCTGAACCAGAGGTATCAGTCCGAAGTTTCCACTCTGCAACACCAGGCTAAGAGCCAGCTGTGTCAGTTTGATACTGAAACCAAAACTCACTCGGGCAAGCTGACACAGAGCCAGGAAGTTACCTTGAAGCTGAGGGCTGAACAGGACGCCATGCAACAGAAGTACCAGGAGAAGGAGAGCTTCTATGTGAGACAGCTGGAAGAGCTGGGCACTCAGAGAGCTCCAAAGAACCATGGAGCTCTCTGAGCAGCTGCAGGCGGACAGAGAGGAGCACATGCCTCCCAAGAGGAAAAGACCCCGGCGTGAGGAGAGGGCAGAGGACGAGCAACTCCTGGTGAAGACCTTCACGAGCCTGAGGCAGGGAGTGAATGAACCAAACAAACTGTCTACCTGGATGGTTCTCCCCTCCTCCTCTGCACCTCAATAGGCCTTTTTTTTTTTCACAGAAGTCATTTTTTAATTGCCATAGTTCAAATTATGGTAGACATAATTCAAAAATGTCCACTGTTGAAAAATATGTCCATAAAATGTCCATTGAAGTAACATAAATAAATAAACATTATATTCCTGCACATAGAGTTGTAGATTGTCTCTCTTCTGCATTTTACATACAAATGTTTCTACGTCATCCGGTGTACAAAGACAAAAATATAAGTACCTACAAGGCAGATAGACATGATAACGATATTTTCGTTTAGGCTGCAGGCGCTGGGGATCGAACCCCGACCTTCTGGTTGAGACGACCGACTCTACCAACTGGGCCACAGCCGCCCCTCAAGATGTGTCAGAGGAATATTCAAAATAGCGTCTCAATTAAATTGACTGGAATGTAATGTCTGTAACCTGCATAAGGTGTAAGGAAATGTTCATGTACATATGTCATGCAATAATAACAGAATTTGTGATACCGTTTAGATCATCTCTCTCTCTCTCTCTTGCTCTTCAGGTGCTGCTCTCAGCTTGGTGCAGCTGCTGATTGAGCTCACCTGTGTCCAATTACCAATCAAGGCTGGAATATAGCGAGCAGGAGGAAGGAGGCAGGCACTTTGTGTGTGTGGGAGTGTGTGTGAGAGAGAGAGAGAGAGAGAGAGAGAGAGAGAGAGAGAGAGAGAGAGAGAGAATGTGTGTGTGTGTGTCATGTAGATTTGCAAAGCGCTTACTTCTACTCAGAAGGTTTATTTTTCTGACATCAGAGTTTTGTCCTTTTCTGCGATGTTAGTTTACAGTGTTTGAATGAAAGACTGTGATATGATCGAAGCCTATTCAGTTCTATTCGTCTCCCCCTCTTAGGTGAAACTACAGACCGTATCCCATAATGTCGCCTCTGTGAGATAAAAGCCAAACTTCAGTGGCAACTGTCCTACTCAGTTTTGAGTAATGTCCCAGGCCCCAATGATTCTGGACAGATCTCTTCTGCATCATGTCTGAGGTCTTCAATACGTGCATTGATCCAGAGCCTCCGCTCATCATTCTTACGACTACCATGGAATATATACATATCGTATTGCTAAGTGGCTTCATTTGAAGTTCTTCTTCTGCTGTCTCTTTGATTAGTTGATTATCAATCATGAAGCATCATCAAATCACAGCCTGACATGACTGGCTTCTCTGGGCAGTACCATATTTTCAATAACAGACTAATTCCAACAAGACGACATTAAAAAACGGAGATCCACATCCTCCGTTTTTACATCTGCCAATATCTGTGCGGTTAGGAGTAATTATAACTGTGTGAGTGCGTGACGGGCCCTGTAGGCAGAGAACATCCTCCAGATTATTGCCGCCTCAGTCTGCTGGATTCAAAGAATACTAATGATGCCCTAACCAACGGAAGCACAGACAATTAGTGGCCTGACGTTTTACGAGAGCGACCTACTCTTCCGTTACTAATTGACAGCTTTGAAAAGTGAACTGTTCACACTGAAACACGGATCCTCTGCGAGACACGAGGAGGTGTTCACGTTAATTAAAAAACAATGTATGCTCGGAGAGAAAGTGGAGGAAAAAGAGGACTGCTTCAGTTTCACTTCGGGGGAAAGTGTTGAGGTGATTTGACTTCATTTGGAAGTAGATTGTAGGCACACACACACACACACACTGACACACACTGACACGTACACACACAGTTCATCTGATCTGAATGTATTTCTCACTGTAGCGCTGCTGTGACCTTTTCATATGTCTAACAAAGCCCCTGTGCCTTCTCTCATCTCTGTCCCCTCTTGCCGTACTCTGACACTTCATATCTCACTTGTCTTCTATAACATTAACCTGCTTTACACCCACCTCACTGTTTCACAGCCATTAAGTTATCCTTTCACTTTCATTCAGCCATGCCTTCTTTGACTTAACTCGTACAAAGGAATCAAGAGGCTCCCAGTCGCTCTGAGAAAGCAGAAGCAGGTATGATACGGAGCGCAGTGTTGAGATAATAATAAATAACTGATGTCATTAATTGAGTTTGACTGGATTAACGTCTAAGTCTCTTCAATTGTGTTTGTGTGAAGGCTATACATAGAAAGTTGTGTTTAATCAGAAAAGAATAGCAGCAGTCACATACTGCAAACGATTTCAACCAGCAGTGCTATAAATACCTCGGCTATTCAGATCTTCTCTCTCATTCTAATCTGAGGCTTCACATCTGAAAACTCTGATCTTAACGTTCTCCTTCTCAATCAAGCAGTGCTTTTTTCCCCTTTTTTTAAAATCCATACGTCTCCCACATCCCAACTAAAACTCAACAGCCCATCCATCATGTACGCACAGCAACAGACGGCGCTCAAACTCCCTGTGAATTGATAACACCCCATTAAACAGCCCACCCTCTGACAACTCTGTAAGAGTAAATCCATTCAGCCAGAAACCAGCTGCACGGAACGGGAGGAAAAATCAATATTCATTTACTGTCAACTTGTCCCCCTCGCCACAACTCCAGCGTCTGGCAGATTTATGAGATGAAATTGTTTTGAGAGATTCACTGTTTCATTTTGAGAGTGGCATTATGGCTTTTAATGACAGAGAACAAGAGGGGATAAAAAGACAAAGAAAGTGAAAGGCAGACTTTTTTGTTCTGTCAGGAAACACACGTGGTTGTCTGTCTGCTGCAGAGTGGGTCGGGTGTTAGAGCAGCAGTGAAAAGGCAGAAACAAAGGTCACAGGTTCAGTCTTATTCCCTGACTGCAATGCTCCTCATTTACTGAGGGTCTGCCCCGAGCTTCCAAAGACTGAGAGACAAAAACAAAGCAGTGATGAGAAGCAGCCTGGAGGTTTCTAAAGCCAGTGATAATATGAGGCTTAAGGCTTGAAAGCTCAGTGATAAAACACCAGAGCTTCAAGCTACTGCCTGCTGGCAGAATTTGTTTTAATTTCATTTAAAATCTTCTCCCTTTCATCTTCCTATCTGCAGGAAAATGCACAATACCAAAAATCTGGAAAAAAAGAATAACTTACTGAATATGCATGAGTCTACTTAAAGAAGACGTGCAAGAAACTGGCCGGCTTTCACACAACTTCACAGATTCTCATGAAAAACAAAGCCTAAATGGAGCAGTCACAAGCACATTGAAAGCCATTTTTAATCGAATAATTAAACTACAAAACCAGTTAAGGCACAAAATAATTAGGGGCGGCAGTAGCTACGTTCATAAGAATCGGGTTGCTGGTTCAATTCAACTTTATCTCCATTTTCTAGATCAACATACTGCAAAACCTCTCTGCTCCTACAGGATGCTCTCTGTTCACTGTGCTTGTTTACATCCAGGTAGTAGAGCAGAGAGAGCAGGTCCATTGACCAGAGCTACAGCCAGTCTATGGATATAGCTCCAACAAGTGGCGGCTGGCGAATTGCAGTTTGAGGAAAACAATTTGATCGGCATCCAGGGCCAACATATAACTGACGAATAATTCTGGAGCTGATTAGCGAGGGTGACCATTTTAACTTCTTACTGACTAAACTTTCAGCAAGGTGATCTGGCACTACTACCACCCGATGACCCTGACACACAGCCACCACCATCAGACTGTGTCGTCCCCACAACCACCGTTGTCCTCATTCATGCACGGCCTGCTCCGACCTCCACCTCAGCGGCGAGGAAGTGTGGACAACAGGAACGCGAGGAATACAATGGAGAAATCCTTCCTGCATATTATCCCATAAGCTCTTTTGTAAAGCGTCTCGAGATAACACTTATTATGAATTGGCGCTAAACACACAATGATTGATAAACACACATTACTACCACAAACAAACAATATCAAGCAGAAAAAGGGCTGCACAGTTTTCATACAACGTAAAATACACACACACACACACACACACACACACACACACACACACACACACACACACACACACACACACACACACACACACACACACACACACACACACACACACACACGGCACTATGTTGCCTAGCAGCAACTTTTATTTATTTTTTTTCCGTGCTGAATTAAAATAATGACCCAACTGAAAATGAATGTCACCCCAATGTTCTTCTTTTTTATTTTTAAATGTTTACCTCGTTCTCTTTGTAAACGCATTTCTCTCAGTCTTATTGTTGTGTATGTTTATCTGTGTTTACGCCTTGAAGCTTAACTGGACTTATTTGTTCCGGTTTAGTTTTCCTCCGAGAAGTAGTTTGTGATTCTGTTTTTAAAACAGTGAAAGATTATTAATGCATCAAAATGTAGAGAAACTTTTTAAAATTCTCAAAACTCCAAATCTCCAGAGGGATTGTCTGCAATGATCAAAAATAAAAAAAGTTTTCTTTTCCAGTGTGATTGGCACACAACTGACAAAGACAGAACGGTTAGAAATAAAGTTCTGCTATGAGATACATGTTCAAACACTCCTGAGGGCTATGTGGATGTGCAAACAAGCAACAGACTTCGTTAAGACGTTTTCTTTTACACTTGGGTGGAAAAATCTACAGCAAAAAAAGTTCGGATGGATGTGAACAGAGGCCCACAAAGAACCGTGATGATGAGCTGCTGTGAGAAGACTGCAGTTTACTGCATGGATCGATATCCTCTGTGTATTAGGGCTTGCGCTTACAGGAGGGGAGAGACGGCCTATAGTCTGTCTAAAGCAAAGAAACAGCAAATATAAAAACTGTTGAGAGTGTATGCTGCTGGAGTTTATTACTCTGTGTGTTTACAGCTGCTTTCTGCAGAGCGGCGTGTGTGTGTGTTTGTATTTGAATGTGTGTGTGAAAAGAAGTGGCTGGTGTTGGCTCCATGGGGAAGTGAGCGAGGAAGCTGCAGGTCAGGGTGTACAAGATGAATCTACTCTGCTCAAAGGACTACTCTAGAGGGCAAACTGAGAAATGGAGGATTTCATCGGTATTTCAGACTGTCTGACTCTGCATGTGTGTGTGTGTGTGTGTGTGTGTGTGTGTGTGTGTGTGTGTGTGTTAGAGAGAGCGTGAAGAGCGAGCCTGAAAAGAGAGATGATGTGTTTATTTGTTTACACTGCCTCCAAGGCCCTGTGGTCTCTTTGACCGTTGCTCCTTCTTGTTGTTTAACTTTCTTGCTCCCTCTGCTTAACTCGTACTCCTGACGTATATTTACCCCGTCTCTGTTCCGCAGCTTTCCTATGTTTTTTCTTTTTCCTATAGATCAAACCCCAGAGCTCCTCCTGGAACAGGAGCAGACGCCTCTGGCTATCAGCACCACGCTGGAATTAAAACATACTACACAAAATTGTAGTGATAAAAACACTTGAGCTGTTTCTGATTAAAGGTTTAATATGTAGAATTTAAGACAATGTTTACATTCAAATATCTTAATTAATTAAAAATGGACTAAACCTGTGCTATATATTTTGTTGAGTACTTACATCACCTCAAATATTTCCAACAGTTATCAAAGCCAGAGAAATCCGTTATGTTAAAGTTGTTGGACGTGTTTTGACGAGTTCACTTGCTGCCTTACATATCACACCAAGTGCCAGGAGCCTTTTCAAGGAGATAATCAATGTGATCCACTTCACTGGTCAGTGGTCATAATGTTTATGGCTGATTGAAATTTCAAAGTGTTTTTCACAACTAAAGGGAAAATGTGTCAACCAGAATTACCTTCTGCAGGCTGTATGCGTCCATCAACCAGTTAAGAGTGACAGTGAAACTGTGACCAGCACAGGGGAGGATATATTTGCTTATCAAACATATTATAAAGAATGAATACATTACCCCCAAAAAAAAATCTAAAACAAGGACACAAGAGATTTATCTCTGTGTTTTCTGCAGACTATTTGTGGGTCAGTCGACCCTTCAGTGACAGAAGAACAGATGGTATGCTGGAAGTAATGCGAGAGGTAGTGTTGTAGTCAAGACCACACTAAACGAGACCAAGACATACCCGAGACCAGAGTGCTCCGAGACAGAGACAGGGCCAAGACATTTAGGGATCGAGACAGAGTCAAGACCAGGCCAGTGGCAGGACGAGACAGAGACAAGATCAAGACCATAAATATATGACAGACAAATCATCATCTTGTGTGCAGCGGGCGTGTCACTCACTTAGACCGTAACACCGGGAAGGTTGCGGCTTCTCTTGGACAGATACAACATTCAAAATTTCAATTGTAGTTCAATTTCCTCCAGAATTTACAGATTTGATATTACCAAGAAAGACCAAATCTAATCTGTTAGTCCTGAGTCCAAGGTGGTGATTCTGCTGTAATTGAAGAAATTCCCGCCTGTCGTTCCTGACAAAATGGTGTTTACAGAAATGGGACGGACAGATGGACAACTGAGAAACAAAAAATCCTCTGATGAGGAGTAGAGGTTATTGATCGTCCTGCTGAGGCCTCTCATATCTTCTGCACTGCCCCTTTAACTCAGAGTAGAGTCACACAGTGATGCAGCAATGCCGCTGCGTGATGATGAGCAGGGTAATCCATTGTTTCTTGAGCAGTTCCAATGATGCTGAATGAGTGTGCGTGTAATGGAATTTCCAGTCAGACGATCAATACCCGAGCTTCCAAGCAATGAGATCAGCGTCTCTGCGTACATCAACACACGCCAATAATATGGCATGGATATTACCCTCACCACACTATAACTCTATTTACTGCAGCCATCTTTCTCCAAACAATCGATACATCACGACTCGTCTTCTCACTGCACTTTTGTCTCCGCCATCTCTGGACCCATACAGGGTGTTTAAGGCCGGCAACAATGGGACGCTGCTGATAACCTTCTTAAATCCCAGCAGGTGCTGGGAGTGTTTGTCATTGTTTTCTAGCTTTAAATCACTGCATCTGCAGGGAAGTTGAACAATAACTCACTGATTACTAGCAGGTGTTGAATGTTTGTTTTTCTGCTTTCATGGTTATTAGGAACACAACTGAAATCCATCCACACTGACTGTTCGCATGCCAAAACAAAAAAAGGCAAGTGAGGGCCAGTGTCCGACTAGCGTTTGGACGCATCTTTTTAAAAATTGTCCCAAATGAGGAGTGAGCGTTTGCAGCAGCAGGGAGAAAAAATGCAGCGTCTTTTTCCGAATGCTTCGCCTTTTTGAGTTGAAAATCTTTAACATTTTAATGAAGGCGCTGTTGATGTCACCAGCGCTCCTTTTTTAAAATACAAGATAATTCCCCGTATTTTTGCCTCCTACGGATCGTGTTTTGTACCCACATCCTCTTTGCTCCGTGTCTGCTGGGGTAGAAACAATCTCAAATATAAAACATAAAATAATAAGCAATGGAGCAGTGTCGGTCATACAAGCAACAGAATGTCGTCATGGAGACAGGACGGACGTGCAGCGCTTTTATTTTCAGCACACAAACGTTTCATGCAAGCTCTTCTGAGCACACAGACAGCGCTTCTCTGCCTGGAAAAAAAACGCTAGGTGTTTTTTTTCTTTTGCTTTTAATTCGTTGCCATTATTCAGGCAGGGCTGTGAAAGCCTCCATGGAGTAGGTTATTCAAGCTCATTTACTGTCCAATATGTGGACTTCTAGGCTCTACCTTTTACTCTGTTGTTTGTTCTCTCAAGGTAAAAAGCGTCTTATCTTTTCCTCTCTCCATTGGTCCATTATTGATCTGTCTATTCTTTAACACACTGCTCCCTCTCCTCTTGTGAAGATGAAGTCACCAGAGCTACACTTCAGTCTCGTTGTATCTCAGCCACTTGGCTCTGGTCATTGAACTCTTTTGTAGATCTGCATCTGTAAATTGAGCTGCATGTCAGATACTACAGTGGAAATAGAACTGTAACCTTGTTCACAGTGGCGATTCCAGAGTCTGTTGGGGACCCAGGCAAAAATTCATTAGGAAGGGGCCCCTCCAACCAGCATTCATCACCAGTATGTCTACCAGTTGCCGGACGCTTACTCGTCTTCCTCTTTCTTTTTTTGACTCTCAGATGGATAATGCCTCTTCATTTTCTTTCGGTGACTATTATCACTTCCGTCATAATGCATGCCACACTTAGCAGGGCAACGAGAGAGAGTGCAGTCAGATGGGGCCCCCTTAGGGAGGTCACTGCCAAATTTGCATAGTTTGAGCCACTGCTGTGGTTTAAAGTTTATCAGCCCCTGGGGGCCCCAAGCAGTTGCCTGTCTTGCCTATTGACACACAGCGCCTCTGCGTGTTCAGTCCACAAACTTTTTAATGACAGTAATCTTGTAAAGTAACAACTTTCTCTTAAAGTAACGTTACGTGACAATTATTATATATTAAGTGTGTTTGCATGTGAGCGTGTGTGACAGTGTTTGTATTTGAGCCGTGCATATGAGACAACTGAATACACAGATGTGACTTCAACATCCGTCTGTGTGAGTTTTTAAAGCAAACGTTTTACTCCGTCCTCATTTAACAAGTTCAGTGTGAGCTTTCAGGTTGTGCCTGACAATCGGGTCGTACAGTGTGAGCAATATTGATATTATATTATTATGTTATCGCATAATCGCTGTGTCGTAACATTAGCGTTATCGTGAATTTCTCTGCCTTCCCCCCCGCTAATGTTCACTTGGCTTTTTTACCTTCATTGGAGAGACAGGACAGTGGATGGAGTTGGAAATTGGGGCAAGAGAGAGAGTGTGAAATGAGCAATGTGCAACTCTGGTCTTCCTCCGTAAAAAGGAAGCCAATGTAGAAGTGCAAAATCCCACAGTTCGTGAAGTGTCCACTGGAGGCTGGCTCCAAGAACACATGGAAGTCACATACATATGACGGACAAAAAAGCCGTTTTTACAGCATGAATAAATGTGTTTACAGCCTGGTACAAAAAACTAAATAGATCTGATTAGTTATTGTCATCACTGGCACACACTGGGTTAATTCTTTAAAAACGGCTTGATTTTGAAAATGATATGTGTTATCCACAGTTAGGCACGCAACTCATATGATTGACAGGTGGGCGCGATGTAACGTGAAGAGGCTTAAAGCCCGCCTCAGCTCCAGCTCTCAGCCTGTCGTTAGGTTGAATGAAAGTTAGGCTGAGTCAGCATTTCCAGCATGGCGGCTGCTGCCGATGAGCCTCCGGAGCCCCCTGCAGGAACACATGGCTGACGTCACTCAGGCTTCGTACATTAATATTTACAGTCTGTGGGAGGGACATGTGGGAAAGTAGCCACAGTTCGAACTCGGGTCGCGCGCTTCGAAGACTACTGCCTCTGTACATGGGGCACACGAACTAACCTCTTAGCCATCGGCGCCCCAGAAGAGTTGTTTTGAACTGAACAGGCATGATTATAAAAGATACAAAGAAATATGAAATGTATGCTTCTTTACTGCTACTAAATAAAACATGTTTTCTTTAATAATATATGGCAGATTATAAATTCAACACATAGAAAGCTACATGAAGATCTAAATTGAATGCTTTATTCAAATTTGTATGTCCATGTCGAATGCAATGTTAAAAAAGTCGACCTTATTCTCATCTGTTCAGTTTGTTTTTGAAAGCTTTAATAAAGTAGATTGATACTGATTGTGTCTGTGTAAGGGGGTGAAAGGGTCAAGGTTTTCAGCATGCATCTTCTTCTTCTTCTTTGTCTCACAGTGTGTAAATGATGTGAAGAAAACATGAACTACTTCACCCTCCTTCAGAAGAGAAAAAACAGACCCGATCAGCCTTTTTATGTTTGACTCACAAAGCTCGGGTGGATCATTATGTTCTTTCGCCTTCCTCAGCGGCAGTACATCCAGCTCCACGTGACTTAAGTAGCTGTTGATGTACTTTCTGTACTGCTGGAGAGATACGGGTATGCTACAGAATATGAGAACAGATCTGGCGGAGGATTTAATGAGAGGCTGTCTATTCTGTGTTTAGTCAGGACTAAAGAGGGTTTGGGCCTCTGAGCCTGCTGCTGCGCTGTCGGACCTCTGCTGTTTGAGGCACTTACACAGAAAGACTTTAATCATATCAGATAAATTGACTCTTTTCCTTTTGATATTTCTGATTGTTTGCATTTACTGCCTTTTTTTCTCTTGCACAAACTGTTACTCCTCAATCTCCTCTGAAAACACACTCTCATAAAATGACTTTTCATCATATCTTCCTTTTTGAACGTTATTTTGCAGCAGTAATCTCTGCGTTGACCATTCTTACTTTTTTCTCTAACATTGGTCCAGTCCCTGTCAATAACTTAAGGGTCTTGCCATCCATTCCATGTGTTGTTGCTATGGTTACTTTTGGTAAATGAATATAAATGGAGCAAGAGTCTGTCGTCTCTCAACAGGAAGGTTGTGGGTTCAATCCCCAGCTCCTGCAGCCACACGCTTAATGTGTCCTTGGGCAAGACACTCAACCCTGAGATGCTCCCACTGCCACGTCAGCGCCATATGAAGGTGCGTTTATGTGATTAGTTACTACTGATGGTCACTTATAGCAGCCTCTACCATCAGAGTGTGAATGTGTAGGTGTGACCTGCGGTGTAAAAGCGCTTTGAGTAGACGTGCAGTGCTGATGTGCAGACCGACTGCTTGCATCCAACTTCCAAGATTTCAGACCCTATCAGGGACTTTTAATGCAAGAAGATATTCATTTATAAATGAACCTTTGGCCTTTATGTTTGAGTTTCAGTAGTTTGTTTCAGATTCTGGAGCTTTTCTCTTAATGCAATAAGTGAATTTATTTCCATACAGCTTCTACCTGCAGCCTAATGATTACAGATATGAATACTTTCACTGGGATGGATTCTGAATCTCCGATTAGCTACAGGAGGATTAGCTTTCCCTGCATGTGATAGGTTTGAAGCATGCAAAACTATCTGCATAGTCCTTAAAGAGTGTCCAGTGAGCTCGAGGTGAAATACTTTAAAGATTTTATTTAGATTTCTCAGTCTGTACAACATGCACATACAGTATGTACAATAATCACATAGACAAGAACAAAGACTCACCAACGTAGCGATGAAACAGAACAAGACAAACAGACATGTGACTCACACTTAAAACAACCTCAGTGTCTTCAGATCTGATCCACTGACATTATAACATGTTTTATACAAAGAAACATGAACTTACATTATATCTATCACTATAATAATGTTCCCCTCATCTTTTATCCTAACTGAAGTTTAACAACCTTCAGGTTCTGACCTCTCAATAGTTCATCATCGTCCTTCTGTCCTCCTTCAAAGGACACAAACAGAAAAAAACTAAGAAAATAACCAAAAACCTTAAACCAAATGTAACGCCCAAGATAGTTTTTTATGTAATAAATACTCATATTATCTACGTGTGATTTAAAATGGAATAAATTGCTCTTTTTGATTGCGTTTGTCTTACAATGGTCAAATATTCCCACGTCTTTATTCAAGTGTAAATATGAGGGGATCAGTCGGGCTTCTGGTCGCTGCTTTCTGCTCTTAACTTTGATAATGATTTTTTTCTAGAAGCATTTTTGGGGCTTTTTTATGCCTTTATTTAGAGACAGGGCATTGGACAGAGTCAGGAGCCACAGGTGAGAATTGAACCCGGGTCGTTCGCTCTTGAGGACCTAAGCCTCCTTACATGGGGCGCACGCACTAACCGCTAGACTACTGACGCCCTGATAATGATTTTTTTTTTAAAGAAAAGAAAAAAGCCTTTACAGCTGCTGTGGGACTCGGACCTGAGTCTGTCTCAAGCAATGATTTTCAGGCCCCCGTGACTTGACTTAAACTGGACTGGAGCACCGATGACTCCGACTTAGACTCAATCATTAACGGCATTCAGACTTTAGACGAGGGAGAGGAGGACTTGGAGATTGCAAGTGCAGATGAAGGGAGTTACAGAAAGTAGCAAAGCCCCTCTTTGCTTGATTTACATAAAAAAACACACAGGAACTTCAACAAATACACAACAGTGTAAATGTGAACTTTATACTGTTTATATTTGTTTGCCAATTTTCAAAATGATCTTTCTTGATTCTTTTTGTTTTACATTAGCTGAAGCTAAATGAACCACAGATCAGTTTTTAGACACTTTGATTTGAAAATAATACAACACAATATCTATTGTGCTAGAATAGATTAAGAACAGTTTGTACGGTGTTTTTTTCCACACTGACAAACAAAGAAGCATTAATGGATCAACAGAGATGGCATGAAAAATAAACTGACAGAAACACAGATGATGATGATGTTAATGAAATTCAACAGAAATACATGATATTAACTAAACAAGGAAACAATGCTGACAGAGAGAAATGGCCAAAAAACAAACAGACACAAATGAAGAGAGGAAGAGGTGGGTGGTATTTACACACAGCTGCAAACATGTTACACTAAGATAACTACACATAATAAATCTATTGCTTTGTTTGAGTGGCAAACTCAGAGGGCTCAGAGAGTTAGCCAATCAGAATCTGTGTGTAGCCGTGCTGACATTTCTCAACTAAGCTTTGTTCTGGACACATAACCCCAGAGGAGCACCCAAAGGAGCACCTTGAGGAGCATCCAGAGGATCACCCAGAGGAGCACCCATTGGAGCACCCAGAGGAGCACCCAGAGGAGCACCTAGAGGAGATCCCAGAGGAGCACCCAGAGGAGATCCCAGAGGAGCACCCAGAGGAGCTCCCAGAGGAGCACCTAGAGGAGATCCCAGAGGATCACCCATTGGAGCACCCAGAGGAGATCCCTGAGGAGCACCTAGAGGAGATCCTAGAGAAGCACCCAAAGGAGCACCCAGAGGAGATCCCAGAGGAGCACCCAGAGGAGCACCTAGAGGAGATCCCAGAGGAGCACATACAGGAGCACCCAGAGGAGCACATAGAGGAGCACCCATTGGAGTACCCAGAGGAGATCACAGAGGAGCAACCAAAGGAGCACCCAGAGGAGCACCTAGAGGAGCACCCAAAGGAGCACCCAGAGGAGCACCCAAAGGAGCACCCAGAGGAGCACCCAAAGGAGCACCTAAAGGAGCACCCAAAGGAGCACCCAGAGGAGCACCTAGAGGAGCACCCAAAGGAGCACCTAGAGGAGCACCCAAAGGAGCACCCAGAGGAGCACCTAGAGGAGCACCCAAAGGAGCACCCAGAGGAGCACACATTGGAGCACAGAGAGGAGCACATAGAGGAGCACCCATTGGAGTACCCAGAGGAGATCACAGAGGAGCAACCAAAGGAGCACCCAGAGGAGCACCTAGAGGAGCACCCAAAGGAGCACCCAGAGGAGCACCCAAAGGAGCACCCAGAGGAGCACCCAGAGGAGCACACATTGGAGCACAGAGAGGAGCACAGAGAGGAGCACCCAGAGGATCACCCATTGGAGCAACCAGAGGAGCACCCAGATAAGCAACCAGAGGAGCACCCAGATAAGCAACCAGAGGAGCACCCATTGGAGCATTGGATCAACCAGAGGAGCACCCATGGCAGTGTCACTGAGCTGGCTCTGCACACTCATACGGTGGGAGGTGACATTCTACCACAACAACTGCACAGCGTTTGGCCTTGGTTTGATTTGTAATCTGGTGGTAAACTGACCCTTGGCATATTACAATGAACTGGTGTTTGAAGGCTTTGATTCTAGCCTTCTGTCACTACCTGATCAGGACCATGGATGTCACATATTTCTATCATTCTGTCAAACAGTAAGGGGCTTGTACAATTCTCAGCAGAGAACAGAGAGAAGTTAGACGTCTCAATTCTGGCTACTACAATCAATCTGAAGACTGCCTGTCATTTTGACGAATTAGACAACTGGGGGTGATCTGTCATATCATTCTGTCTGGCACTTAAAATCAAGACAATTCTGCACAAATGCACATAATGAAAACAATGACACTGAACAACACACAGCAACAATTTCTGAAAGGTCGTATACATGTCACACTGGCTCGGGAAGCCGCATCAGCCTGGATCGCTTAAATGGTAAATGGACTTGAGCTTGTATAGTTCTTCTCTAGTCTTCTGACTACTCAAAGCACTTTTTACACTGCAGGTCACATTCACACTACATCTACCCATTAAGAGTCCATAACATGTGGGAGCAACTTGGGGTTTAGTGTCTACCCAGCAAACTGGGTCCAAATGCAACGCTGTTCAACTCTCCTCAGCCACATGGCCATGAAATATACATAGCCAAAATTGTTGCTGCATTAAAGCCAGCTCCACATCCTCACTTTTATCATTCTCTTTGTTGTTGTCCAGTTATTTTTGTGGTTGACTTTAAAAGTTGATTCTCTTTTATCTCACAGTCAGTTTGGTCTTTAATCCTCATAATATTCTCAAAGAACAGCCCAAGTCTTCTTAGGTCGGCATCTGGAGAGTTCCTTCCCTCTTTTTGTTCTTGCTCTTCAACATTTTGGAGTCTGTGTGAGCAACGTCTGAAGAAGGCATTTAAAAAGTCTCTCTTGCTGCTACTTAAATGTCAGAGTCAGGAACGCTTGACCGATAGAGCACGGAAAGCTACCGATTGAAATTACTACCAAAGCCTCCGGAGCATTGATCTCAATTTCTGCAGGTTTGGGTAAACAGCGCCCTGAACGACTACAAATCAAGTAATTAACACTTAAAACAGGACTGAGCCTCGGCAGGATCAAGGTCGAATGCCGCATTCAATATGAGCACAGAGCTGAGCATGGAGGGAGATAATGTGGAATGGAGGGGGGAGAAGACGGGAAGTAGGAATGAACATTTGAACTGTGTCTGTCTGCTCTCATGATGAGAAGCAGGTGCCCTGTGGATCACCAATGAGACAGCAGACATGGCCGGCAGCAGTGTGACATTGACACCATCTTTCTCAGCATTATGTTTCTCATGCTCTCCCTTCTCGGGCTGCGTAACTCGCTGCTACAGCTTTGTCATCTCTTTCAGCTCCTGCTTGTTTTTCTTCCTCTGGTTTTGTTTCCGTGTCCTGTATTGATCTTGTTTCTCTGATCTTTCTTGCATCTCTTGTAGTCTGCTCTGTCTCTTACTTCTCTTTACAGTTCTGTTTTATTTCCCTAAATTAAACAAGGGGAACATGTCGTTGTACTGACAACTCGTTCTCCGTGTACGACTGTGCCCGAGGCGCTTTCCCTGCAAAGCATCCTTTAGGAATAGCAACACACAGCTAAAGGTACAGGCGCATGAATATTCAACAAGTGAGAACAGACGCGCAGAGAGACAGAGGAGAGTGGATTTTAGACCAAAGACAAACACATAAACGTGTACAGTTACACTTCATCCAACTTAAAGCCAGAGGAAACACCAGAGAAGTTTAGAGGATAAAGTCATAACCTCTGATTCTGAGACTTTTCCGACCTTTCGGCAAAGAAAGCCTGACTGTAGTGAAAACTGTGACTGGTTCATTTGTAGCTTTGAGCGATATAATAAAGTTCATAAAGAAAGGGGAAGAGGGCTCTGATTCAAAAAGCTTTTTATAGACTCTGAAACAAACAAACAAACACCGGCAAAGACAAACTGAAACTCCTCAGCCTCAACTGAGCTCTCCACGTTTAGAAAACCAGACAACTCAACTTCAGATCCGTCAGTCGTCTTCATCTGACAAAATAAATCTTCCTAACCGTGCATTAAAAACTCTGTCCAGTCCTGAGTCAAATATCTCTAACTGTCTTTTTATAGATCAATGTTGCAGATGGTGGCTCTGCAGTTTTAAATACAGTTGAAACGATACAACCTCCAATATTTTAATGGTCGGTAGTTTTGAACAGCACCAAATCTTGAATTTATGTAATTTTTGAAAACTAGCCTGATTTTGGAAGTAGCATTCCCTCAGTGCTCCGTCTACACCCACCCCCTCCCCTCTGTGCTCGCTCAAAAGCCACGCCCCTCACTTACATGCACAAGCTCCGTTGCTCCAGAAGCGGATCTCAGCTCATCGCTTGCATTGTACAGAAACTACGTCGTCTCATGTCTCATTCAGCGGTAAGTAAACACTAAACTTTATCATCATACATGGAGAGAAAAAACTACTCACAATGGCCAACGACAAACTCGCAGTATAAACTCTGTCATCGGTGACGTGCTTTGAGTGTGGGCTAGAGCACGCAAGGTGTAGAGAACGAGCAGAGAGACATAGAGGCGTGATTGGTTCATCAGATTGGTGCCTCGTAGCAGACAGTGGTCGAAGTTTTTTTCAAAGGTGCTCTAGGTCTAAAGAATGTTCAGGTCACTAACATTGGGCTGTGTGAAATAGCCACTGCTTACTGGTTACCATGTTTGTGAATGGGCCCCAGCAACAGGACCTCCTAACGACGGTGCATCCTGTTCTCCTCCCACAGCAGAGTTTGTCCTCAGCACCATGTTAAGATTTAACAAAAGCGCAATGATAATGATGTGTTGGAAAGAGATGTAAACATGAAATGCTGGAGCTAAAGCGAGTGTCACACTAATTGTTCAATCAAAGTGACAGCGCTGTACGTTGTCAGGTCACTGTTACTACGAGTGTGTTCATAAAGTCCCTGAGGTGCTATATTATTATATACGTCAACATGTCCTTGGGTGAGGCACTGAACCCCAAATGGCAGTAGCTCAGGCTGTAGGGACTTGGGCTGGGAACGGGAGGGTCGCCGGTTCAATTCACGGTGCGTACCAAATCTGGAAATTGGTCTGGTAGCTGGAGAGATGCCACTTTACTTCCTGAGCACTGCAGAGGTGCCCTAGAGCAAGGCACTAAACCCCACCAGTTGAGGGGTGCTCGCTGTGAGCAGCCCCCTCTGACATCTCTCCATTAGTCCATATAGGATCCTGTCAGTGCATGTGTGTATTTCAGCGTATGCGTGAGTAGCATGTTCAACAACAGAGTGTAAAATGAACCTCCAGTCAGTGTGGATGAGTAAGAAATCTGCAGTTTCTCTAATGTCCACTCGAGGCTTGCTGCAAAAGCCCCGGAGGTCACATACACATCCGTTTAACAATGCCAGTTTTTACAGCAGAAATAACCATGTTTACAGCCTGGTTGGAAAACTGAACATGTTCTGCCTGGGTCATTTCTTCATCAGCACACACTGTTTCTGTTATAACTCTTCTGTTTTGTTTTTATGAAGGCTACGACTTATGCATAATTAAGGGTGTGGCTGATCTGACTGACAGGTGGGCACACTAGCTGTTTGTCAGGAGGCTTAAGGCCCGCCTCTGCTCCACCTAATATGTTACAATATGGCGAATGCCATTGATGGGCTGCAGAAGTTCACTTTTTTTTTTTTCTGTCCTTGCAACCCAGTTTGACTATGAAAATAGTCTTTATGACAGAAGTGATGGAGTCATTTGCTGTGCTGGGTGGAGTTTTTCTTTTACACTTTGCTTCTTTACCATCTTTTTGTCATTGAAGTAGCAAGATGCATATTTCCCCACATTCACACACAAAGACACATAGATGAGATATTCAGCCATCGCCGCGTCATTGATCTCCTCAAAACCGTGTATGCAGCATGCAGTGGACGAAGTAGCTACCTAGTAAGGCCATGAAGCAGATACAGATGGCAAAGAGGGAGCTGAAGCTCAAGCCCACGTCATCTCGGTAGATGGCCAGTGTCGTCTCACAGTGGCGTCCTCTGTAACCTTCCGGGCAGTGGCAGGTGAATTTGGACGGTGAATGTGCCACACAGGTCCCCCGGTGACAAGGACGCGTAGCACAGAGGGTGTAGACGCAGGACTTCTTCGTCCCGTTCACGCGGATCATGTGGCCAGGAGGACATCTAAACAAAAGTGTTTCCCAACAGAGGAGAGAAGAAAACAAAGAGGCGGAAAACGTAAACAAGAGAATAACACATCATGTAAAATGAAAACAGCTCGATGTGATTGGCTCCAGATGAACGTGTAATAATCTCTGTGAGAAAATATACAGAGGCAGATATTAAAGCATCTGTCAATAAAAAAAGGAAGAGGGGGAATAAAACCGATCATGTTGGAAATGTTTATTACTATTTCCTGCAGCTAAAAAAAGTTAATTACTCTCCTTTAATCCGTGATCTTGCACGTGTTCACCTCAGTACAGAAAACACTGGAGGAGATGGAAGTGCTGACAGAGACACTGGCAATAACTAGGATGATTTTATGCACAGAGGGGCAGATTTTCTGCATCACTTCAGAAAGCGCCACTATAATTAAAAGCTCATTTGGGCGTAACAGCTCAAACAAACATTTTATGAGCCCATTAGTTCAGACTCACACTCTGCTCTGGGCTGTACATTTTGATGACGTCAGAGATGAGTTTCGCCTCCGGTCTATAAGGAGATTTGTTCACGCTTGTAAGTATTGACTCAACTTTACCGTGAAATGGGAACGTTAACTTTAAAATGGTAATGATATTTATCTTGAGACTATGAAACCAATCAGGACAAGACACTAAAGGGTTAATGTACTGTATCTTCCGCCAGACTCCTGCCAAATGAGAAGACATTAATAAGTAGATTTTCTTTATTCGTGTAAAGAAAATCTACTCTAGTGATTCCCATTCACTGGCAGCATGTTGGATGTTTGAGATGTTGTGTGTCTGAGTCTCAGAGCCGTCCTCTCCTCTGTGTGTCATTCTTAACAATAATCTCCGCTAAGGCTGGGCGGTATGACCTCAAATCAATATCACGATTAATTGAACATTTTAACTCGATGACGATTAATGAACGATTATTTAGTTTTTGTTTTTTGCCCTCATAGTTCACTGACATGGTCTCTACTGTAAATATGCTCCACTATTAAAGCTGGGATATTGTTTCTAAAGACAGAGTGAATATCTGATGAACTATTTTGTGGTTATTTATTGAATATTTCAAACTGAAATCAAAGCATCGCTTGAAATGAAAACGACACATTTTAGTTTTAAAGAAGAAATGAACTTCTCTAAAACTGTAGAAAATAAATAACTTGCATTTATTGCAAACAGTTTTTCAGCAGTGTTTACATTTGTCTTCTTTTTGTTCGGTGTCGTCTTCCCTAAAGACAAAATGTGTCCAAACGACGGAGATTGCTTCCATGTCGCTGATTGGACGTGTGGTCACGTGACTCTGAAAATAATCTAGATAATCGACATGAGCAATATTACGTCGGTTAGAGGTTCTGCCCAGCCCTAATCTCCGCCTCAAAGTAAATTAATCTTGAGTTATAAAAATGTTTATATATATTTTACTGCCATGCATAAAGTTGCAGATGCATGTACAACATTGCATCTGCAATAAGATAGTATGCACACACAGGAGGACATGATATTAAACATATGTGGGTCGCCAATAGCCTAGCGGTTATGTTGCATGCCCCATGTGCGGAGACTATAGTCCTAGTCGCAGCAGCCATGGGTTTGAATCCGACCTCTGCCCTTTGCTGCATGTCATCCCCCCCTCATGTCTCCCAACGTTTCCTGTCTCTCTTCAGTCGTACTATCTAAGGCCTCGTGTCCACCTTACGTTTTTGCTGAGCGCCAGCGTCTCTTTTTAATTGTTTTCAAAGAGGAGAGAGCGTTCGCAGCAGAAAGCGGCCGCCTTGAGATAAAGCGCAGCGCCCAGCGTCGTTTCTCTGAGCGCTCCGCCATTTTTGTGCTGCGGCTCCGAGCGCTCAAGTTGAAAGCCGCTGTTGACGTCACTGCGATATTTTCCAAATGTATGATATTCCCCGTAGTTTTGCTGCCTACGGATCGTGTCTTGTACCCACATCCTCTGTGCTCCGTGTCTGATCGGGAAATAAACGATCTCAAATATAAAACATGCAGTAAAAAGTAACGGAGCAGTGTCGTTCATACAGCGACCGCTATCAACAGACTGTTGTCATAGAGACAGGACGGACGTGGAATGCTTTTCTTCTCAGCGCACAAATGCTTCATGGAAGCGCTCCTGAGCGCACAGCCAGCACTTTTCTGCCCGGACAAACAAATGTTTGCAGACAGTAGAGGGGACTTTTGGTGATAATGTGTCACATGTCATGTCACTTTTTGATGCTTTAACTATGATTCTGCGTTATGTTACTTTAATTGACCTTGTTATTCAGACCCCTGATGGTTTTTGCACCCCATGTGTGGAAGCTATAGGCCTCGTTGCAGCAACCGTGGGTCCGAATCTGACCTCTGCCCTTTGCTGCATGTCTCCCCCCCCCTCTTGTCTCCCGCCCTATGGGTGACGTTACTTTGATTGACCTTATTATTCAGACCCCTGATGGTTCAAACACATACTGGCAGCTTACGTTAATGTATATCACCTTACATGATTACGAGGAGACACTTTCCTTATCATGTACTTTTCATTCATTCTAAGCTAAGGGCACAGGTTGTTTTAAACCCTTTTTTTGGCTCGTGACCCCACATTGACTTCGGTAGAGGCTGCTATGAAAAGTGACCATCAGTATTTACTAATCTCAGTGTCTTGATAGACATGATCAAACACAGGATCAGAGTGGATTTACAACAAGAAACTTCACACACATGCTTTGAGGAGCTCTGAGACTTATTGATACGGGTTGAAAAGGAGGAGAATATGTGACCTTTGACTTTCAGTGGTTTCGTGAACTGTTTTCCTTTTGTATTTTGATTGTGATGTTTGCTGGTTATGATTCCATGTCTTTGCTGCACACAGATAAATATCCAGATCTACTGTATGAAGCTCATTTTACAAAAGACACATCAGAAGGCAAAGTTTGGTTTAATAAGCTGAATGTAATGAAAGGGATTCTCTTTGTTAACCGAGGACTTATTATTTATTAAAACTCAGCTTCTTTACAATTTTCATCATGCTGATTTTTAATTAATGCAACAAGAAGGAACAAAGTGTAAAAGGGTTTTTCTTCAGAGCTTAACATCCGTAGCAGAATTGATTTGAGGTTTTGCTTGGTTCAGTTCCCAGCTCTTCAACATGCAGACACATTGAAGCCGGTCTCGAGACAGGCTGGCTGTTTGAGTCCAGATCTGAGCATCACTGTGATTTTATTTTTGTGATGAGGCCCAACACAAGTGTAAACATTCGCCCAAGAAACAAAAGATGGTCTCCTCTGGAAAATGCTTTCATTGAAGGAACATTTCTGTCTCTCTGTCTGTGAGTTCTGATGTTGACTTTCTTGATAGATTAAGGTAAAAACTCAGACATAGCCTTTTGAAGCACAACATTTTTAAAGGCAATTAACCGTGGGTGGTATTATTCTGCCATAACAAAGGGCTCAGTGTTCAGTAGTCATTATGCCTGGTGGGAGTCTGTGTAGGTGTTGAATATTGGAAGTCTGTCAGTCAGCAAGACAGCAGTGCTTCTTGTCCTCTTATCTTTGCCATTAGCAACGACAACAATCAGTACTTTGACGAGGAGCGTCTTATTACCTGCATGAGTGTACACACGCACACGCGGTGATAAGAGACTGCTCAGAGGATGAGAAGAAGGATGATTGATTTTGGTTTAGACCAAATGAAAATAAAAACACAAGAATGAATGCAAACAAAATGCTTCTGATTGCTATATGATGTTATCTTTATATTCCATGCTCTTTATTCTCCCTTTATAATAGAACAACGTCAAAGCAACAAAACCATGGTAATCATTTTGTAAGTGTTTTTTTCCTCATCTCTACATTGGTGTTTCAGGTTATATCACTCTCAGAGCCTATCTGCAATCGTCGTCTATCATCGTCCGTTCGACAAAATGTGCCTCTGGTAATGGACGCCCATATCTTGGAGTCCGGTGTAGCCCAGTTAGTGTGACTCGGGGTTTATCCCATGCCATTGACATTTTTTGCAATTGTTCATAAAATCTGGTCTTGGCTCTCTCATTTCTAAAACAAGTGTCTCTATCAAGTCTGTGATGATTAGAAACTTATATTGGGCAAAGATTTGAATCTTTAGATGAGAGTGAAATTAATATAAATAGCAACGAGATTTCAAGACAAATATAATAGCTCAGTATTTTTACTGAAAATGCAATTCAGATTTTATTGTCCCCATGGGGAAATTCCTTATCACAGCATGGTTTCTGTCCAACAGACAAAACCCACCAAAGAACAAAATGTACAGAACAAACAATAACAAGCAGAAGTCTGTTCTGTTCAGCGAGGCCTGTTTGACAGGGCAGCTATGACAGCTGGGATCAGGCTCTTCAAGGCGAGCCCCTCTGCACCTCAGTGCTCTGTACCCCCGTCCAGAGGGAAGTGGGGTGAGGTGGATGTTTTGTGGATGTGTTATGTCCTGTTTTATTGAATAAAACGCCATTCTTTATTGTAAAAACGGCCTGTCCAGGTTAGTATTTTGTATTTTGTTCTGCATATCTCATTTCTAAGCGCACCTGAATGCATCCCCCATTGTCTAAGCACCCCTGAAGGCAGCATGCTCACAGCGCATCCCCTGAACATGCCCAGACAAGTTTTGGAGTTAGCTAAAAGGACGTGTATTTTCTGACGGACTTTTTATTATTGTGTGCGTCCGTGAGACAAGTGAGTTGATTATTGCAGGAAAGTTGTTTTTGTAACCTTGTTCTACTACCTCACTTAAGAAACATGTCTGTGTACAGGGAATATGAGACAGAACATAATAACATAATAACACGTTCATTGGAAAACATAATAGTCTTGCATGGACAGGGTTAGCACAAGCAAAATCTTCCCTAAGTTAAATTGAAGGCAACCACAACTGCTATAATTATTTGAACTGAGATTTTTTTCTAAAATAACTTCACATAATGCAGATGGTTAATAATATCCCAACTCAAACTAGTAAACAAGTTTGAGTTTAGTTTTCATGTTTGGGTTTGTTTTGGTTGACTCTGGATGTTTCTGGGCGGGGAGCTGGTGTGTTTCCTCCAGCCAATGAGAGCGCAGCAGGTGAGTTTAGGAGTGGATACAATTCAGCGTTTGGATGCGATTCAAATTGGTGAATATGACGGACGTGGACGTAGCGGCAAAGAAGAGAAAATATAATGGTAGTGAGTTGAAATGCAAGCAGATGAAGCTCATCCTAACACGAGGGTGAACATTGTGTTGGCTTTTAACCAATGTGGGTACGGCAGGTGCCAAACACTGCATGTTAGCCTGTGCTAGTGTGCGGTATCTTGCAATGTATGTACAAGCAACACAAGTCGTGCAGTGAGTTTGAGCTTCTGGGGGTGACGTGCCTGGGGAGGAGGGGCCCAGTTTGAATGTTTATGAATGTTTTGTTTACAAGCGGCAACGAACAATTCTACTGACTCTACCTTTAAAGACGATGTTACTAATACAAAAAAATCTATTTCTGTTTGTTAATTTGATCACAGAGGAGAAAAGAATCCAATCTGCAGTGTGTAATTATTGGATTATTAGAGTGTTGACCCTGAACACTGGATGTCAAACACTAGTGCTTTAAGGACTCGCTTCCAACACGTAATGCTCTCCTCATTTTCCAAGCTGCAGGTCAAGTGGTGAGAAGAGAACAAGGTGGTGGAAGTGGAGCTGTTAACTGTGAGTGTGTGTATGTTGGAGGTAGGTTGTTTTTGTGTGCGTGTTGCAGCGTCATAGAGGTTAAAAAACGAGCAGGTGTGAGCAAGATGAGAGCCATACAAACCGAGAAATGAGGGGCAGATTGCGAGAACGAGAGCCATTGTACACAAATAAAGGTTGTTGGATGGATGATGTGGGTGAGTGGATCAGAGGAGTGAAAAAGAGGGAAGGGGAATATTAAAAGCGAGAAGGCTGCACTCCCTGAATGGAGGCTGATGTTTTCCAAGGCAGAAAAATTGCTGAGATTACTGTATGTGGCTAAGAGCGCTGGGTGTGTTTGATTCGGTCCGTGCCACAGGAGAGGGTTGTTAGTTTTCAGCGGCTTTTCAACGACAACATTTCCCATTTCCAGCTGACAAACAAACTAGCCCTCATACATAAAGTCATACAGCAGTGCATGTGAAATGTTGATCAAGCAAAAGTGTGGATCCTGACAGGGTCAAAGGGCTGGGCAAATGTATTATTTTCACCTTCCTCAGTTGATGCATTTAGCTCAGTCACTGAGCAGATGGGGTTCACTTCCTTATTCATTGCCTTTTAACAGGAGATGTGGCTCTTGCAAAAACCGCTGGCTCTGGTGGGGTTTTAACTTTGAAAAGTCTCTCTGAGGCCATGTTTGGACTGACAATAACACTGCATCCTCATTCATTATGGATGACACCATAGAGAGCAGAGAGTACGCGGGCTTTTGTGGCAAAATGTTAATCCTGGCTCAACTTGTGCTGCAATTTAGTTTAAAGTTCACCATGAAGACACTGGTCCTGTTTACCACAAAAATAATTGAAAAGGATAAGACACCTCTATGCCCTGCTGAAAAGTTACACAACCAATACCTATTGACAACATAGTTCCTGGTTGTATTCATGTTGTAGAGGCCTTACCCACATGTCAGGAATTGACTCAAATACTGTGGAGACACCACTAGGATATCTAAGCACAGACCTACCTGAGTTTAGGACGCAAGAAAAAACAAATTTGTTAAGTTACTTGTTACTGTAAGTGTCAGCACCAAGTGACTTGGTATAAATAGATTATAGGAGGGGACCCAGAATAGAACCCTGAGGAACCTCAGTTTAACAGTAACACACTGGTTCTCTCTATGTTACCGTATAGGGGCAGACTTTGAAGAAGGATCGGAACAAGGATAGAACAAAGCCTTTGGCTTAGTTTGTTGAGGGTGAAAAGGAGGATCTGCGATTCACAGTATCTGTTCACAGTCATTTAACGGTCCCAACTATGCCCCTAAGCCCTGCTGAAAAGTTACACAACCAATACTCTATGCCCTTAGTTGACAATGCAAGCAAAACAATCCTCCCTTAAAGGAGATCTATTCTGCTGATCCATATTTAAATACATACGTAACATGTTAACATTTTGTATATCGGATTTGGTTTCCTGCTGCTCTGAACAAGATGTTATGGGAACTTTGATTCTGCCGACGTATGAGAGCAAAGCATGGAGCAAAATGTAGGACTTGCCCACCCCGGCAGCTCTTTCAAGGACACGCCCACCCAGATGCTCACTCAAGTTTCCCTGCGACTGCAAACAGAGCTGGCCAATGAGAGAAAAGTGGAGGGGGGGCCTTAAAGAGACAGCAGCTGAAATTAACCGTTTTAGGGAGAGGCTGAAATGAGGGATTTTATTGACGCCAGCATCAGATAAATAAGGAGGTTTTTGAGCAACACATCTCGCAACTCTACTCAACAGGTGTCCCAGACTGACATCATTAATGGTGAGAGGGAGTATACTGCTGTAGGTCTCCTTTAAATGTATAAACTGCCCCAATAATGTCATTATCTTTGAATAATCTTTAAATGTTTTGTATTTTGACCCTGAATAAATAAACCAAAGCCAAACGCCAACAGCATATCCTGCAAAAACATCAATTGGCCTTTTTCTGTGAATGCTGTAAAATGATCCAAATTATTCGTTTGATGTTTTTGTGTTCATTTAGACATTTTTTCCCCCAAAATTGATGAGACTTTACACACACACACAAGTGTGTGCAGTGGCTAGTTAACATAAATGTGTGACACCACATGAGGTCCAGTGAAGCTGACTTTGAAGCGGATCCACAGTACTCGACTGCTCCACAGCGCTGATATCAGTTAACGTGACAGCAGGCCCGCGACTCAGAGGCTAAATGAGTTTTCTTGCTCATTTGTTTTTCAAAGAGCAGATATCCTTTTCAAAATAAACGGAATAAACATGTAAATTGCGATGACCTTCAAGCAGTTTGGCAGTTTGAGATTTGCTTGCAGTCACCTAGGGTTTTAATCAAGAAAAGTGAGCAGCCAGGCACAAATAAAAACATGTTAATTGAACTCAAGGAACAGATAGTTACCTAGGCAATCAAGCGAGCAGAAAATAAAGTAGACAGAGGTCAGAAAGAGAGAATTTTGCATATTTAAGATCAAATTTGCTCATCGCAATTCATCTTTTCTTGTTTGTAATTAGTTCCCTGTAAAGTTGTTGATGTATTTATCATGTAACATTAGAGAGCAACATCTGCTGCATGTTTTATGTTATCCTGCAGCTGGTTGAGGATTGAATGACGGACTTTGGGACAAAGCTACAACCTCTGGTTTTGAAAAATGAAGCCAATGCCTAAGTGCAGTTCTTCGAATGTCCCCTTGAGGCAGATTGCAAAAGCCAAGGTATCCCCATTGGGTCCCTTAATAACGTCCTCATTTTGACAGCAGGAATAAACATATTTAAAGCCTGGTTTAAGAAAGGAATTGGTATCAAAAGCTTCTTCTAATTGGTGCACACTGTATGAGGGTGGATTCTTTTTTATAACTGTTTTGATTTCATTGAGACAAACAGTTATTCATTTATTTGCAGAATTTGTGGTGCAGATGTGTTGTAGCTGTTTGCCAGGAGGATAAAGGCCGACCTCAGCTTCTCCTCTTTGTCTGTTAGAAGTTTGACAGAAAGTTAGGTAGTCTCAGTATTTCCAATACGGCGACCGCCATCATTCACCAATGAGAGATGTCACTGTTTTATACAGTCCAGTATTGGAGCTCTGTTTGATTCCTTCTGTATTAAAATGTGTGTTGTGTATTAACATGTCGTCATAAAGTAAAACAAACAATGTGCAGGAATGTAAATATATAGAGGCAGTGCTGGTCAGAGTGCTATACAGCTTAACAGTGTGGTTCCAGAATTTAAAGTCCCGTTCATTTTCTCCAAAACAAATTTGATTATTAGCCATAATGTCATAACCATTCAAGGTAGACTGACCATGAGCTACCTGAGTGTGAACGATGGTTTGTGCTCCTGTAGCAGACACTAGTTCTCAAGATATCAACCTCGTTTTAATTTAAAAAACATGGTTTATTCACGAAATCGGGGGAAAAAACTACCCTATCCACAGCGCCGTCCCTCAGCACCGTACATGAACGGATAGTTATGCTACCAGGCTAGCTAGTCAGTTAGCCAACACAAAATGTACTAATAACTTTGTAATGCCGTAGTGAATGTGGTAACATATATTTCATAACACAAACTACAAGATAGCACAACACTTGTATTGACAGTATAAACACTGAAGAAGAAGAAGAAGCAATATCATTCGCAATGGATTGTGGGATGGGTAGTTCCACGACTCCAGAAAAGGCGACTTTGATACTGATGATTAATGTTGACATGATTTGTTATTTTATTCAGACCCACATTTTAAATTGCCATCACATTAATATAAACAGCAGCAGGTCTTATTCCATGAACTGGCTGTATGATTTATCTGATGTTTTCAATAATTCAGTTGTGTTGTGTTCCCGACGATTGCTTCCAATCATGGCAGCCTGGCCCTTTTTTTTCTGGTTGTTGTCAACATCTATTGGATGGTAATTGGCTGCCACATTTCCCTGCTTGCAGCCCAATTTCTCTATGCACATGACACTTTTTATGTTCGACAAAATGGTTGCCATGGAATCGGCAGTCATTCCCCCAGCTTTGGAGCAAATAGAGGCTCAGGCTTTTTTTTAAATTTCTTTTTAATGTTTTACCGTGTTCTCCACTGGGTCAAGGCCAATCCATTTTAAAGCACAGTTAAGTGGTTAAGAAGAAAAACTATACCAAGGTCAAAAGCTGAAGAATGACTTCAGAGGTTGACTGAGTTTGTTTAAATGTGAGTCTTCATGCCTTTGTGTCAAAAATGACGAGTGTGTATGACGCACATTAACTCAACTGTGCAGCTTCATCTGACGCGTATTGATTTGTGTGTGTACCTGCACTCGTGTACTCTCCACAGGTCCACACAGGTGAAGGGGGGGCTACACTGGTTCCTTTTGCAGGAGTCAGACGAGCACCCAGGGGAGAGGCCTTGCATGCTGACCTGGGAAACCCCATCTCTGGGCTGGCTGTCCAGCGCCATGTAGCGACCATTGAGGCGTAAATCCCTCATGCAGCCTGCAGGGAGAAAAGTGGAAAAGAGTTAAGTGATACAATAAATACACTGTTATCTACTTTCACGTACACAGATGCAGAATTGAATTAGCCTGAGTTTTACCTCATGTACCTGGTGAGCAAAGCAACCACATGTCCCCGCTAGATTACTGGCTCCATTTCTATACCACATAAATCCATCCTGGTTTTTAAGACTCAGACTGCTCGGGCATAATCAGTGGTTTCTACGGTTAGTATATAAAATTTCTTGTGTAAAAAATGTTACACTGAGTTTCTTGTTGTAAGGTTTTTATCTCTTGCAGGGTCTTAAAATGCAATTCAAGCACAAGAGGAAGCTCTCACAATGCTGACAGCCTGATTTGCAAACATGTTGGAAACTGTATAATGTGCTCCCCGTTGCAATGATAGCTGTGCTGTTTACACATGTCACTGCTTCCCTGGCTACATGCCTGAGACACTTACAAAAAGGAGTAAACATATCAGAAAGGCTGTTTACAGAACTGCAGAAAATAGGAAGGAAACATGTTATTTATCCAAAGAAATAGCTCAATTAGAGGGGTTTGTGTTTGCTTGGAATAAGACCAGGTGTGACAATTTTTCTCTGCCTTTCTTAGGTATTGTAGCAGACAGGGTACAGACTTCATCCTGCTGCACAGCAGAGCTTGGGTCAGGGAGTGGATGTGGCAAAGCAGACGAGAGAGAGAGATGATGCTGGCACCTGTGACCTGTGTGAGTGTGTGAGGAGACATTTCAGAAGGAGTGTTACAGTCAAATTAAAGTGAATTATTGTAAGGTTAAGAGTCTCAAGACTGCCCAAGATTGATACTCGTGGATACCAAGAGAGGGTGGATTGTTATTTTTGCTCTTGACATGTTTTGAACTGTTAGTTGTCGGATAAAAGTGCAGCTGTGGGATCCTCCCTTCAACGCCTCTCTGCCACCAAATAATCTGGACAGGTGATATAAATCCCCCCTTAACCTCTCCTCATTTACATTCATACTTTTTTTCTTTATTTTTCTGCATTGGGACATCAGACTGGTTTAACAATTGATGATGGACTCAAAGTTATGGGACATTTTCAGTTTTTTTACTTTCACATGAATCGATGAAAAGTAATTTTTTTTGTACAAGCGTAACTTTTTTTCAGTGGTGTTTCTTTTGTCCTGAACTTACATTGAAAATGGGTGAAGATAAATGAAGCTTGCTTTAATTTCCTTTTGGATTTAGCTTTTAATTAGGGCCTCAATTGTCTAACTTCTGCCCTGAGATTTTGAATGACAGACTAAGCTGTCTGTCTGGCGCCCATTTTTGATAAACCTAATAATCTCCGGCCTTCAGTTATGCTACAGTAGGCCATCATTTCCATCACTTTTTATGACAACCTTTACTGCTCATGAGTAACTACTGATGCAGGGTCCTGGGGTTGTGCTAAAAGCAGACTGAACGGTCAGATTATTAATCAGACGGGTTATTAACAATCATATAGGGTAACAATAATTATTAGAAAGAGAAAACAAAGGGGAAAAGTTTAAATACCTGATCTGTTCATTGTAAAAAAATGTTGTTGTCTAAGCATTAGAGGACCAGAGCCTAGACAAGAACCTGTGTCACCTTACATGTAATAAGTGGACATACTGAAGTGATTTTGGTGTGACAGCCATGTCAGCATTGAAACACAGTCACAACACAGAGTTCCTGGTTGTATTCATGTTGAAGATGCCTAATCCACAGGTAAGGTAGTGACTCAAATACTGTGCAAACATCACTAGGATATCTAAGCCAGGTACACAGAGATATGTGCTGCTACCTGAGTTTAGGATGCAAGAAAGAAACTGATTTGTTACTGTAAGTGTCAGAGCCAAGTGACAGGTGTACAAATACAATATAGGAGGGGACCCAGAACAGAACCCTGAGGAACCTCAGTTTAACTTTTAAACTTAATTAACATACTGGACCGCTCCAGGTTACCCTGTAGGGGCAGACTTTGAAGAAGGATGGGAACAAGGATAGAGCATAACCATTGATTTAGTTTCTTGACGGTGAATAGGAGGACCTGGCGGTTCACAGTATCTGTTCACAGTCATTTAAGGGTTTCAATGCTGCTAAAATGTCAAGCAGAAGAGAAGCTGCAAGGAGAATACAATTGTGTCTGTTGAATGGACTGCCTTGAATACAGACTCTGAGGGGGTCAAGAATATGTTTTTTGTGGAGATATGAATGGAGTTGATTGGCGGCAGCATGCGTAAGTGTTTTATAAAGATAAAGAAGAAAAGACAGGGGTCTGTAAAACTACTGAAATTGCTTTACTCCAGCTGATTTTTGAGTTTAAGGAGCGCAACCAATTCCAAGGTATAGTTGGATGTTGGATTTTTGGATTGTAAAATAAAGATTTTAGCTGCAGATAAGGAGACAGAGAATGAGTCAAGAATAGAGTGATAAGAAAGCACATCCATCAAGTGCCTGGAACATTTTCTTGGTTGGTTCTGTAAGCATGCAATGAGTCATACAACCATGGACATGGAAGGGTCAACAGAGCCTGCTGAGAGGTGAAAGAACAAGGTCAAAAGAGAAGGATATATACAGATGGGGATATCTGAAGCAATGGTAGAAGTCATGGATAAGATGGAGAGAAGTGGGGAAGGCTGCAGCAGCTAAGGTTAACATAATCAGTATAAAAAAAGAAGGTTTGAGGGATTGACAGAAATGGGAAGTATGTTATTAAAAAAGAGGATTTACAAGCAAGGCTAGCAGTAGAACATATCCTTTTTGAAGGAAGAAAAAAATAATTTGAAAGAGGATGGATGCAGGGTATTATAATTGACACCCCCCTCTGCTCGCTGGTCTGGATGTGTGGGTGAAAGAGTTTGCTATGGTTAGAGCTACAGGGCTAAAAGTGATCTGTGTGTGATCCAAGTCTAAGTTGGAGCAACAAAGTTCAGAGATTGCAGGGAGACACAGCCAGACATGAACTGCTGTGGGAAGCAGACTGCAATTCCACAGGCCAACAGTGATAAGGTCTTTCATTGTGTGGAGCCCGAGGGGTAGGTAAGTGCAGAGGTGACAGTGATGTCGAGAGTAGCTGTGTGGCCTTTAGTATCTAAGAGAGGATTGTTGTCCAGGAATGAAAATTACACATACAAGTTTAGAAAAAGCAGGGAAAATACACAAAGCTCACAAAGGAGTTCTGTGAATGTCTCCTTCAGTCCCAGTAAAACAAAGACTGACTCACAGCAGAAACTCCTTCTAAAGCTAAACAAACGAACACTAAGAAATGGGAAAGGGTCTCTTAGACCCAGACTGGTGTCACTGCATTCTGCACGTTTAAGCACTACAAAGTTGTCCACAATGCTCAACGTACAACATCGCTGATCATTCTTAATATATTATAATCACTCCACTAAACAAGAAATATGTTTTATGTGAACACATATCCCCCGAAAGATAAATCATGATTATTTTAATACTGAGCATCCACTATCGTTTTTTTTGCCACTCATCATTGTTTGTATTTTTGATTTTTGCCTCCAGATGTTCACAGTGGTTGGTACATTAAAGATCACATATTGTGCAAAATACACTTCACCATGTTTCTCTAATAATAAGTTCCTAGCCCGTCTACAAATCCCCCAAATCAAAAGAAAAGTCCATCCTCTCCATCTTTTGTCTACTTAAACAGACTGTTTGGAGATTTTTCCTTTGTGACATCACAAAGGGCAGTAACTCCTCCCCCCCGGGTGGGTGAATCTCCCACAGCTAGGTGTTTGTTCTGCCCTTTTTAATTCGCCTTCTCAAAGTAAACAATAGGGCATGGAGCAAGAAAGCCCAAGCTACATCCCCTTCCAGAGAGGGGTGTGGTCAGACACAGCTCATTTGCATTTTAAGCTACAGAAAGAGCCTGTTCTGAGCAGGGCTGAAATAGAGGGGTTCATAGGCATGATCAAATACAGGATCAGTGTGGAATATCAGCTTTTATTTATTATGCTGAAATAGGCGGACTCTTTTGGCACAAAAACAGGACATGGTGGAGCGCATGTGCCTCACACCGCACGCTAACAGTGCTGTAAAGTTGTGTAAACGTATGGAAGATAAAATAGAGGTCTCAAGTGTGCACCCCTGGTCGTGCTACCAAATCGAGAGCCCTGTCACTTGAAAAAAACATCTAAAATCAAATAAACTATCAACATGCCTTTACATGACATTTCAGTGAAAAGCAGAGCTCCTAAGTTTTGTTTCAGACTCTGAGGTAATGCTTAAATTGGTTCTAAAATTCATGGTGTGTAACTCAGCGTTGCTAGTGCGTTAATAAAGAGCAACAGAGGCAATAAACTCCAGAGGACACATATATTTATCGTGTTTATATTTTCATCGCTTAATTGCTTACTTAGTGTAGTCAGTTAGCATTTAATTCCCCACTCTGTCCCTTTGAAAATACATTAATGAAATCAAAAGCAAACACACCCAAGTGCACACACATTAACACACACACAAACACACCGAGTACACTTTCCCTGCCACAATCCATCACGTCTACCTCTTCTGAAGGAAAATGCTTTTAAAGTCCATTTAATAAACATGCAGTCATTTACCGCCTGAGGCACAGCTGTCTACACCTCTAACTGTCCAACTCCAGGGAGCGCTCTCTCTTTCACTTTAACCCACATATGTACACAGTTCAGACCTCTTTTTCTCTGTTATCATATAGTATCCCCTTCTTTTACTGCAATGCATTCCTACCAGACCTTCTTCCTCTGCCTGAATCTTTGTATGAGCCAACATTTAGGGTCACCCACCTTTTGTCTGCCTTGTAGAGGGGTTACGAGACAGCTCAAAAATAAAACTGTACAAGACTCTTTCACAACCTTAACAAAGCAAAGACAGTCTATTTTGTCAATTTGAGACTGGCTGTCACGTATCCCGACCCAGAGAGAACAAGCCCTCAGTTAGTGTAGGACTGTGTTTGACTGTTCCTTACACTGATCAGCCATAACACTACGAGTACTGACAGTTAACATTAATAACATTGATTATCGCCATACAATGATGCCTGTCAGTTGGTGGAATATGTAAGGCAACAAGCGAACATTTTGTCTTTGAAGTTGATGTGTTGGAAGCAGGAAACATGGTCAAGGTTTAGGATGTGAGCGACTTTCAGGAGGACCAAAATGTGACAGCTGGACGTCTGGGTCAAAGCATCTTAAAGCTGCAGCTCTTGTGGGACGTTCCCGGTCAGCAGGGGTCAGTACCAAGGAAAAGAGGGCCAAGAAAGGAATACTGGGGAGGCGTTGATGAGGTCGTGGGTAGCCATGGCCAAGGTGGGGGGCCAATGAAAGGTGTCAGAACTACCGTAAATATTGATGGATGAAGCCTGAGTCACATGTTTGTTACTGCAGGAGGCTCCGGAGGCTCACCAGCGGCGGCCGCCTTAATGGAAATGCTGTCTCAGCCTAACTTTCAGTCAACCTTCAGTATAACGACAGGCTGAGAGCTGGAGATGAGGCGAGTTTTAAGCTTCCTGACAAACCTCAAGTGGACCCTTGACAAACTGCAGGAATTTACACTTCCACATTGGCTTTATTTTTCAACCCCGGAGGTTGCCGCTTGGTCAGAACACACATTAAAAACATTAAAACACAGTTTGTTGCGTCACTACAGACTGGTCTGGGTGCTCATGCTGACCTCGCTACAACGGGAAAGTAAGCATCAAAACTGAACCATGGAGCATGTGGATAACTTAAAGGTTCAAACACTTTCTGCAGGGAACTCAAGAAGGTGATAACCATTGTAGTGTATGGACTATTTATTCATGCGGAGTTATATCACCCCTTGTGCCTTACAGCGCACTTCATAGTTAATTACATTGGCGCAGTGATATGTGTTGCCGATCTTCTTGTAACCTGCCGTTCTACAGTAAAGCATCATACAGAGTTGAAGCTCCGTCTCCGTCTTTATATTTAAGTTGTACAGACCCAACAAATTGGCGACGAGCACAAACCAACATGCAAGTGAATGATCCCGGCTGCACTGACAGTTGAGGGAGACGGCGGAGCTCGGCAGGGAGAGGAAAAAGAGCTCGTGAGTGACAAGCTAAACGAACTTCTCAGTGGTACACTGACTGATCAAACGGTGTTTAAATGGTGACATAACACTGTGTCACTGTATGTAACCTGTGGGAGACTAAGATAATGTGAAGTGTGTTATGTGTCACAATGTGAAAAGGAACAAATGGTCCAATCGCATCAAACTGATCAAACAGATCCCAGACACCCGAGAAGTAAATGAGTACATAAGTATATCAAAATGATTTGGTACTTGTGTTTTTATCTTTCAGTTAAGCTTCTATCAAGAGACGACCCTGATGAAATCCTCCGCCATGTCCTTGTGTCTTTGAGAAAAACTCATTTAAATCCATTCAACCCTTTTTAACACTGTGAAGATTCACGTTGGTAAAAGAAAGACATTTGTAGGACTGAGGACAGGACCAAGGTTTTAAAAAGAAAAAAAGTAAAGAGAGGTTAAAGAGTAACTTGCAGGTTCATATATATTTTTTAAATTAATATAAATCCCTTTTAGGTATGGCTGTTGACAAGGCTAAAAACTTGTACATTTTACAAAACATAAGGGCACAGATTGAGAGGAACACGTTTCTGTTTTCATTGAAGCAGCTAAATAAGCTTTTTGTGTTTTTGTACAACATCACGTCAATTAGGGTCACTTGGGGGATTCAGTGTCTCTGATCCTACCTTGACTCTACTTTAAGGCAGGGTTGGTAATTTTCGAAAACTAGCATGATTTTGAAAGTAGCATTCTCTCCGTGCTCCGTCTTCACCCACCCCCCTCCCCTCTGTGCTCCCTCAAAAGCTGCGCCCCTCACTTACATGCACGAGCGCCATTGGTCCAGAAGTGGATTTCAGCTCATGCTTTGAGTTTGGGCTCGTGCATGCATGGGGTAGAGAACGAGCAGGGAGACAGGGAGGCATGATTGGTTCATAAAACTGAACTGAACCGAGTGCAGACATTGGTCGAAGTTTTTACAGGCTACTCCACAACTGCTACAGATGACAGATTTTCTTTGTTCCTCTTTCAGAGCACATGAGTTATTAATTTCTGTCAGGACCTAAAGACAATTTCAACCAAAATCTTAAAAAGTGGATCTGGAGGAAATTACCAACCCTGCCTTTAATGTAGAAAGTGTATCAGGAAACTGTCCTCTATTTACACCTCTTTGTCTGTCACACTCGCTCTTTCTGTCTCTGCGGGAAGTTATAGTCACATTTGCATGCTTTACTGAAAAGTTTAAAATGTAAAATATGTAGTGAGTGAAATGATAAAGTGAGCTTACTCTATGATCAGACATTAAGGAAACATGCTATGTTGAATTGCTGGCTTCTCTGACAACAATGCAGCAGCCAGTATGTCCTCCTTCTAACTTTAGATTCTGGTCCTGAATGGTCTGGATTTGTTTGGACCAGAGAAGGTAGGCGGTTTTAAGGCACCCCCACACGGCTGAAGCAGACACGATGTGGATCATGTTCATGGGTCCAGATATTCAAGTATTAAAGTTACACAATGTGTATTGAAGGAGCAAACGAGAACGTGTGAGATGCTGATATCACGGAGGGTAGGATGACCTCTCACTCAGCAAACTGAGGTTTTCCTTCCAAATGAAAGCTTTTTGGCAATAACAAAGTCAATACGTTTTCTAGGTTGGGATGAAGTTATCCTGTTGTTGTATTGCTGTTACGTCAATGGAGTGATCAGGTTTTCAGAGGTGGGCAAAACCCAACTATTGAATTATCAAGGTGAGTGACAGATATCATGCTCATGTTATTTGGTTGGAGAAGAGTGTTAATAGGATCCACCAGGGGAGGAAAATCATAACGATGTGCACATGTATTTAAGATCATGTATGTGTGTATTATTCAGTGCTGGACTCTGCTGTACTCATTGTTTAACCAACTAAAGAAGGCTGTCTCCTAGAAGTCATTGAAGATGCCACATTTGTACATTTTAAATTGGAATCAAATGAGTTAAAGGCAAAACAGAGACAAGCAGAAAAGAATAAAAGCAGCTGCACTCTGAAAAGCCTTCAACATTAACACTTGCTCTCTGTGGAGTTTGCAGACATGTTGCTGCTTTGTTGACACATCACACAGTCCTTGAACCAGGGAGCATGCAGGGTATGGTGTCTTTAAGGTTTATTAAAACTCATTCAGACATTTGATTTCTTACATGCTGCTCTGTCTAGAAAAGTTCAATGTTCAAGTGCAATTGTGCAAAGAAGGAAACCAGGACTAGCAGAGCACAAAGAAGCCTGCAAAGTCCCGTGCTGTCGTCTTTTATCGAAATAGACTGCGGTCCAGAAAGAAACATGGAGGTTTTGTCAGAGGTGACAGCACCTGGCCAAGGGATTGCGCAAACATTGTTATGATTTTCGTGCTAGGTGGAAGAAAATGTTCTCATTGTATTTTGAACAAGTTGTCCTTCAGCCTCCAGCGTCTGCAGCTGCTCCCATGCAGACTTTCTGAGCATGAATGAAAAGTGTAGGGAACTACACTGACACAATAAAGTGCTGCATAGAGCTTGGCATTCTGTCCATAGTACATCGAACTCACAAAACCTGTCCTTAAGACCAGACGTTTGAAAGGGCTTCATGAAAATAATAAATCAGATGGATAAGCAATAAAAATGCTTGCAAATGGTGAATGGGCTCGAGCTTGTATAGTGCTTTTCTCGTCTTCTGACTACTCAAAGCACTTTTACCGGGTGTACTCATTCACACTCATTCACACACTGATGGCAGAGGCTGCTCTGTAAAGTGTAAGTCAGTGTTAACTAATCCCATTCATACGCCGCCGACGAAGCAGCAGGAGCAACTTGGGGTGAAGTGCCTGTCCAAGGACACATCAGACGTGTGGCTGCAGGAGTCTCTAGCTAGACTCTTCTCCTCTGTCGCCCCCTGGTGGTGGAATGAACTCCCAAACTCCATTTGATCTGCAGAGTCCCTTTGCACCTTTAAGAAAAAGCTAAAGACCCAGCTCTTTATGAACACCTACGACCTTAATGATGATGATGATGACGATGGTTTTGTTTGATAATTACATTATTTAGGATGGTTTTGATGCTGATTAGAACTCTTAAGATCAGCTGTCGATGTTGTGCTTTGCCTCTTGTCACTTCCTGTCAGCACCTGTGTGTCCAATCAGACTTAAAGTTGTTTGTTTGCACTTCCTGACGTTGTTTCCTCCTCTCCACATCCTTGCTTGTGTTGTTCTTACTCTCTGATGTACGCCGCTTTCGTCTGCTAAATGAATTGTAGAATTGAACCCCAGATCTTTCAGGTAAGAGATGCCGACTCTACAAACTAAGACACAGACCATTTCTTAATTTAGAAATCAAAGAACACGTCTTATAGCGTGTCCCCGTTCTAGTCCAATTTTAATGAACTCAAAGCTTACGAGAGCCAATTGCAGGTTTAATTATGAGTATAATAAACGTAATCACTTACCCGTGAAGCTCTTGTTGACTCCAGAGGGGAAGCTGTTTCCCAGCATCACAACAGTCGGGTCAATGATGATTTCTCTGCTCCGGCCTCTCATTCCTGTGACCTCCCTCTGCCCTCCGCCGCCGTCCAGCCGCAGCGTCAGCTCATTGTCATGCCGATCTAGCAAGACCTCGTGCCATTCACCGTTGTCGAGGCGATAAGTGGGCAGGGTCAGGTTGTAGTCCCCATCGCCAAGGTTGAAGAAAACACAGAGGAGGCCCTGGAAGACCTTTAAAGAGAAGAGAGGCCATTTCAGTGTGACGTTTATTCAGTTTAGCTTCAAGATTTTGGTCTGGAAACACAAAATGTGTCAAATATTAATTAAATCATTGCACATCGAGACATTTCAACTCAACTCACGTTCAACCACGCCAAGAAAGTGTTTAATCCCATTAATCATCATGAATAACATTAGCTTATTGAGCTTAATTGAAATGCGCTGGGCTAACACATAATGTTAGGGCTCGACATCAACACGAACCACAAGAAGAGCAGTGACAAAGTGGCTGCAGCCAGGCTTTTTAATAAATTACCATGATGTCTCATTTGGATCTTTGCCAGGGAACTCATTAGTATTTAAAGTTTTCTGTTTGGAGCGTTTGTCGAAGCAGCAACATTCATGCTTCTTCTTTACAGTTCACTTTATTTTTACATTCTCTTTTTAACAAGGTACGATGCCTGAACAGGGAATATTACTTCCTTTTCAAAGGTACATAACTGAAGCTGAAGAAAACGTTTCCTTCTTCGTGTCATTTATTATTAGCATTTGCCAAAATATCAAACAAATGACCCCGGTTTCCTTTCTGTTGACGTCTCTTAGAGTTTGTGTCTTTATTCAGTTGTGTTGTGAAGATAATGAACTTACTTCACAGCCGAGTACAGTTCTGAGAACACATTGCAGGTTTCAAGATAAATATAAAGAAGTCAAAATACAAGTCTCTTAAAATGCATAATAAACATCATTACAATGTTGTGACAACAGTTCAAGATATCGCCTGTTTTTACTCTTTGGAAATCTTGTGCTGGAAGGCGCTGCTTTTCAACAGGTAAGGCAGGCGACTGCTTGGGGCCCCAGGCTAGTAAGGGGCCCTCAAGGGATGACAAACTTAAAATGGCTTAAAATGTGCATATTTTGCAATGACAGTGGGAAACCTCCCTAAGGCCCTGTGTCCACCTAGCGTTTTTTTCCGGGCAGAAAAGTGCTGGCTGTGCACTCGGGAGTGTTTGCATGAAGTGTTGAGAAGAAAAGCGTTGCACAACTGTCCTGTCTCTATGACAACAGTGTGTTGACAACGGCCGCTGTATGACAGACACTGCTGCGTTACTTTTTCCTGCATGTTTCATATTTGAGATCGTTTATTTCCCGATGAGACACGGAGCAAAGAGGATGCGGATACAAGACACGATCCGTAGGAGGCTAAAATACAGGGAATATCATACATTTTCAAAAGAGCGCCGGCGTTGTCAACAGCGCCTTTCTGAAAAGTTGAAAGATTTTCAACTTGAGCGCTCGGAGCGGCCGCACAAAAAATGGCAGAGTGCTCGTTAAAAAGACGCTGGGCGCTGCACTCCTCATCCAGGCGAACGCTCTCTACCCATTGAAAACAACTGAAAAAAGACACTGGCACTGAGAAAAAAACACTAGGTGGACACGGGGCCTAAGAGGGCCCCATATGACAGCAATCACTCTCATTGCTCTGTTAAGTGTTACATGCATTATCCCTGTGAAAACTTAAGTTTGTCAAAGCCACCGAAGAAAAATGAAAAGGTATTTATCCATCTAGGAGTTAAAAAAAAGGATGAGGAGAAAAGAATGCAAGACACTGGATCATTGCTCACACTTCTGGCACCAGCAGAAGAGAAGAAGAGAATATACCCCCTCCAAATGCTGATAATGGTAACTATTATTTCTAACATGAAGGTGATGAATGTTGGTTGACGGGCCTCTGTACATTTTTGCCCGAACAGACTCTTGAACCACCCCTGTAACCTCGGCTTTCCTTACAAATACGGCTTCCCATCAGCAGTGCCTGACAGTCACAGGCGGATCTACGCATCGGCAAAGTGGGCAAGTGTCCATGGCCCTAGCAAAAGAGCATCTTAGCCCTAAGATTGATTATTATGTATATCTTTCACTTTGGTTTCTTAGTGCTGTTGATCGTGTATGGGCGGCTATAGAGAAGCTGAAACACAAAAAGTAACAGACTACTTCAGTAAACGGATAAAATGTTTTCATAATCTGAGGGCTTTGTGCCTGATTTGAGGAGGCACTGCAGCACCCTCTGCACACCTTTACTTCCTGCTCTATGAATTCTTAAATACTCCACTTTATTCGCCTCGAACGGATAACACTTTGAAATTTAATTGCCAGCTGTCCTCCAGTCGAATGGGGCTTCATAGCATTCATGTTTTAGTGCTGATTGTTTTCAGAATCACATCTGAAACTTTCTACTTCTCTAAAAGCTCACACACACTGACCTGTTTTATTAGAATGATCTCCACACCAACCTGTGAACTGTTTTCATTGAGGGCCATTCCCCCCAAAAATACACCGTCTTCTATCAATCTCTGAGCTTCACACAATGAACCAATACATTGTTTCAGTGTTTTCAGATGAAAAACCAAATGACATCCTCGTCTTAAGTTTTAGGACAGAGGCTGAAGTCTTGGCAACACAGGTGTTTGAAACCTACGGGAAAAATACTAACGGGAGGAGGGGGGGGGGGGAATCTGTTCAACTGACCCGAGTCCAAGTCTCTTGTTTTCAAGCTAATTGGGACAGGAGAAAGAAAAGGTTTTACTTGGTTGGTAAAAGGCTGGATCAATAGACCAATTTAGCCACTTGGCCAATAAGCCAGATTAACTCCCTGGAGGTTAGCAAACAGAGAAAATAAGAAAACCAGTTGTTGACAACATACATTTCTACTGTTTTATGTTCCCGACCTGCAGACCACACCTTCATTTATCCTTCTATTCTACAGATAATTTAACACGAGCACTTGGGGGGAACGCTAATTGTCATTCGTGCAATTGACATCGGCTTGAAATGTATTCTAAATAAGGCAGTGTTCTGGGAAAGCTGACATTTTAACTAGTGATTTGTTGACTTGCACACTTTGAGACACACACAGAGGCATGCTGCTGAAGGACATCTTGTTGAGTGTCTTGTGAGAAGTGACGTGGGGACACCGAGAAAGAAAGAGAGAATTTATGGATGAGAGGTGACAATGAGGGAGAAAAAAAAAATCACTCATCTCATGTTTAGACAACAAGCTGTTTTTTCTCTGTCGTCAGATCTAGTGATGAAAACTGTTCCATTTTAGGATTGGCTGTGATTCCAACCCGTATGTCTATCATATAGTGATTTGTGTGAGTGTGTGAGTGTGTGAGTGTGTGTGTGTGAATGACAGAGAGTAAGGGGGAGAGTCAGAGAGGGAGATAAGTCCAAAGGCCGTTTTAAGAAGGATATGGTGGTGTGGGGTTCTTCCTCATTTCAATTTCAAACCGTTTCCTCCAAGTGTCCCACTGAGCATAATTTTCTCCCCTCCATCTCCCTCTGCCACCGCTGCCACGTAAACAGAGGAACTAGATGAGAAGGGCAGAGTCTCAGAGAGAGAGAGGGATGAGAGGAGGAAGAAAAAGTGGGTGGCTGAAAATGATCTCCTTCTTGACTTATAAAGACAAAAAAAGTTTTCAGTCATGAACTTTGTCAAAAAAGACAAAGAAACCATCACGTGTCACCTCTCAATTGTCCTGCCTTCTTTTCTTTCTTTCTTTCATTTCCACCACGTCCAGCCCTTCTCTGAATCTAGCTTTCCATCTGCCAGCCCTCAGTTGCTTCTCAAAGCAGCCAGTTAAAGTGCTGGACAGCTCCAAGGTTGCGTAGTCGGAGAAGCATGGCTCATTTCAAGGCTCTGTGATGAAGTATTAATTATATTTAGAATCCACTGGGGCAGCGCTTTTTAACCAGGCGCTCTCACAGCCACCTGATTTTACCCCCAATTAAAGTTGAACGGAGCAGAGCAATTTGGCTCCTGCTCTGCTCCCTCAGTGCTGTGTGAGAGAAAGTGTTCAATGGCGTGTGCGTCTTTGCAGGGGCGTCTAGGTGTGTGTGACTCCATTTTAGAGTAAACAGTCCCACTGCTGGGACGGTTTGGTTCCCCCAGATGCTTCCTGTGACAGACTGCCTGCGATGCTGCAGCCTTTTGGAAGTGCAGGCATGTGCAGATGATGTGTTAATCTCCCCTTCTTCTCATGATTAAATAATGGCGTGCAAATGGAGATTATGCGCTCGTATAAGAGTCTCATGCATTTTTCCTTCACCTTAAATTATCCTGGGAAATGAAAAGAAACCACGCTCATTAGGAGAAATATTCTGCGTTACATTTATACATGTGTTTCTGACTTTATTCCCTGAATAGTTTCCCACCCCTCGACATTTGAGCTGTAGTCTACAAATATACAGACTATTGATTTGTTCATAAGAAAGAACATGCACTGCTGAACAAATAGCCCTGCTTTCTTACCAGCCTAAAGGCAAATGAGTGTAATTTATGTTAAATACTTTGGCATTAAGCCAGGCATTGAAAGAGTGACGCCTCAACCTAGAGGGGCCAATTTGATGAACCAGCTCTTAAGAAGGGAGGCATTTGGATTTATGAACTGAACACAACTGAACCACATGGACTCTGTGTCCTCCCAGCCTCCACCATCGGACTGAATCGTCCCCGACAACCACCGCCGTCCTCATTCATGCACAGCCTGCTCCGACCTCCACCTCAGCGGCGAGGAAGTGTGGACAACATGAACGCGAGGAATACAAAGGAGAGATCCTTCCTGTTGAGTTGAGTCACTAGGTTCCCTCACACTGCCCCCTTCCCGTGTAGCTGGAAAGGGACAGCTGCAGTATTGAGTTTGCATTCAGCTTCGTGAAAGAGGTGATGGTTTCTGATTGAGACCTCAAGATTTGACCTTATATAAGTGCAGACGACACAGGTTGTCCGGTAAGAACATGGGATGACAGTAATGAGTCCAGAGAACAGAGGTGAGAGCTTGTTGTTCGCTCACAACAAAGTTACAGAAAAGTTATTTTCAGAGTGCCACGGATTATTGATCTTTTTTTTTATTGCATGTTACTGCAACCGAGCAGCACCTGAGATTACCTGCAAACTGCTAATAAACTGACAGAGTGACAAGGACTAGTGTTTACCAGTGTTAAAAAAGGTTGTATCATTTGGAACCTTTTAGCCAAGGGGTTCCCAAAAATGTCAGCCCCCAAAATAAGGGTACCAGAGACTGGACCCTCTGTGTCCCTGGAGGAGGTTAAGGGAAATAACAAAGCTAGTCACCACGCACTAATGGGCCTTTCCAAAACCTGTAACAACACAAAATAACAGCCTAAAAACCATGGGCACACGAACCTTCTTAAACAGACACAGGTGTGTTCATCTTTACGTGTAAAGAGCAGCAGACACCGACATTGTTGCTGTCATGTGCAGTTTTATACCTTCATTTCATTTTCATTTTATTAATTGATATGTTTTTTTGAGCTACTTATTTGTATATATTTTATATTTTTTACTTTTTTTTTTTGGAAGGGACCTCGCGACCCCCTCCCACCCTGAGGGGCCCTGACCCCCACTTTGGGAACCATTGCTTTAGCCTATAATGAGCATCTTGGAGTCAAAGGACACCTCAAATAAATCTGTGATCAGTTCCTGTATTCAGCGTTTGCTGAGAGGCTTCACTGAGTCTTCCTCACCTTCCTTCATCAGAAACCTTTCAAGGAAAACTCAAGCTGGGATAACCAATTAAAAGATCTTTAAGTGCACGTTTTAAATCTTCAGCAGCCCCAGTTGTCCAAACTTGTTGTTAAAAGTTTTGAGAAGGTGACCCTCAATCGACTGTGCACACTCTCATTATTCTGCTTAAATCCTAATGTGTGTATTCTAACTGTTAAATGCTTTTCATTATGCTTATGTGATTTATCACTGAGGGTTGCTACGCGAATGTAGGTCAGTCACACAGAGGAAGCCCAGGGCCCGAAAACAATGCATCAGTGTCCTCAGAGAACGTGTTAAACACTCTTCAGATACTCTATACTTCTTTTCTGTTTGCACTTTAGTCAACCATTATATCCATCCATCCATTATCTAGTTCAAAATCAGCAGAAGAGGAAACAGATTTTACACCACAGCCAAGACGCATTTCTTGGGTCATTTTGTGAAACAGATCCAAGCTGAGTTTATACTAAAGCTGTAACTCAACATAATGAATTGGTGTTATGACTCACAGTTTCTTGTCCACATTCATGATTACATAAATATTGCAAACACATCATGAATCTAAGATACAGAAGGACAGTTTTAAAACGCCTTTGATTAGCCCTTTTCAGACGGCTTTTTTGTGGCGTAACTAAGCTCCGCCTTCATCACTTCTTTGTACATTCATCCTGAGTCCATCATGGCATAACGGTGGGTTCCCAGTCTGTGAATTCACATTGTGTTTCAGATGTTGCAGAAGCACGGCACAGCAGGAGCTCCACATACACACACAGTCAGACATGAACACACACACACACAGCGCTTCGCTCTCCGCTGGCTCAGCTGAAACCATCTCACTCTTGTTACGACTCTGTTACTACCTCTGAAGACGGTAAGAGGGGGGATCACATCGTCCCCTCATTGCGCCGCAGAAACATTCAGATCGAAGGCGAAACTTCACAGGGGAATAAAAATCCTGACTTGAAACGGCGGTCTGAATAGCAGCAGCAGCTCTATACCCGTGGAAACTGTTCTCTTGAAAAGAGAGTCTGACTGGCGTCTCCTCCGCCATTGTTGTTGACAAAGTCTAAATTAGAAGTCCTGATTCTGATTGGTGGGTGAGGAAGAAGAGAAATTGCTGTTTTCAACTGAGTGCTCTGTGAGTGCAGCAACAAAATACAGCTGGCTACATCAGTTCTGTATTGAAAAACGAGCGCTGTCTGTGGACACAAGCACTTAGTTGCTCTCTGGCTGTGGCCCAATACGAACTCTGCAATGTTTCCTTAATGTTCCCATCATTTAAAAAAGAATCAGCTGCATTTAGTCACGATGATGCAGTTTTCATGGTTTTCTGAGATCTGCTGAAACTGTGTCTTTAAAGAACGGTCTTAAATCTTTGTTCTTTTTTTCTCCCAGGTCTTTGGTTGTTAATGTGTCTGTTTGCCTTCTGTAAAGGAATAGGTTGGGATCCAAAACATGTATTTTTATGTATATATGCCTCGTTTAGGATGGTTTAGTGCACGCGTCAACCTCCAGTCTTGAAAAATGAAGCCAATGCAGAAGTGCAAAATCCTGCATTTCATCAAATGTCCACTAGAGGCTGGCTCCAGGAACATCGTGAGTTACATACACATGACAGGCAAAAAGCTGTTTTTACAGCATAAATAAACATGTTTACAGCCTGGTACAAAAAAACAAACAGATCTGATTAGTTATTGTCATCACTGCACACACTGTACAGGAGGGGGATTTTTTTTTAAATGGCTCTGTTTCGATTTATGAACAATACGTGTTATCCATAGTTAGGCACGTAGCTGACATGATTGACAGGTGGGCGTGATGTAACGGTTTGTCAAGAGGCTTAAAGCCAGCCTCAGCTCCAGCTCTCAGCCTGTCGTTAGGTTGACTGAAAGTTAGGCTGAGACAGGATTCCCAGCATGGCGGCTGCTGCCGATGAGCCTCCGCCCCTGCAGGAACAGATGGCTGACGACACTCAGTCTGTGGTTTAGGGTCTATCTCTATAAATGTGGTATGAGTGTATAAAAACTGAAATCACCAGGAAAACACACCCTGAATAAACATCCTGGAACAACAAAAACAAGACCTTTAACACAGAATAATAATACATAAAGGTGCTTTGAATATGCTACCCTATAGAGTGGCCTTCATCCTGAGCATGGCTTACAAAACAGAAAAATGCAATATCTTTCAGTAACGCTGTTGTTGGAATGCAAGTCACACACAACCCGCAGAAACAAAGAGAGCCTCACATTGTGAGTCTGCAGCCAGTCAAGAGTAACGCATACTAATTCCTGCTTCTGATTAAAAGCAAACACAACTATTAAACTGAAAAACACAACCCTCCAAGGCAAAATTGATATTTTTCTATCAAAGGACGTCTCGGAGGTTCAGTGAAGGGAGGGGGCCTTTATGAGATTACACACATGCTGTCTTCACCTGGGAATAAATGCACTGTTTATATTGGATAAATGATGTGATCCCTCTCCCCATGTGGCTGCGCTGCTGCTTTGTGACATTTAGGAGGAAATGTAGAAATGGGTGAATAGGAGGGAGAGACAGATGGGTGGCAGGCAGGGATCAGACGAGAGGTTGTACTCCAACGGCAGCTGTGGTTAGGATAACTATCATCGTTTTAGACGGTGATGTTTGATCAATACCTGCGGTCGCAGTGAGGGGCGGGAAACAGCAGGAGGAAAAGGACTGAGAAGGTATCGCATGATCTCAGGGAGTAAGTCAGCGATGGAGAGAATGAGAAAACAAACACAGTACAAAAATAAAACCTGCAGAGATAGCGTGGAAAAACAAATATGAGGGAGCTATTCAAGTGTGAGATGTCAACCCGAGGAAAAGACCAGTGAAAGAATCGAAGACAAAAACAAACAAGATGTTTAATGCATTCAATCCCTGCAGTGGACTCCCATTGTGAATCTCAATTATTGTTATTAACTACACACCGTAAAAAATCAGCTTTTCAAAAGTGACAGCTGCCGACTGAACAGCTGACTACTCGTTTAAATCAAGCTAAGTGTTACGACTGTGAGCCACAATTTGTATTATTGGCTGTGTTTTCCTTTTTGTAAATGGATCTGCCAGTCAGAGGATCCGATTGGCCGATCAATTTCCGGCTCCTACCAATGGTACGTTGCGAAGAGGTCTTTCCCTCTGTAAGAGCAGGATGATGACGTCGCTGCAGCACAGGGGGTTTAAAGGGTTAAATCCTCCCCAACTGCGCTGCTGAGCAAACAGCGTCTCTGTGCTGCGCTGCTCTTTGTAGGTATTAAAATGATCCATTATACAGTCATTAAGGAGGAAAAGACCCCTTTAAATCACTTTTATCAATCACTGGTGCTTCAAGTCACGTGCAGTAAGGATGAACAGATGATCGTCTGCTGAGAGTGGGTGGTAACTGCACAGCATAACTCCCTATTTCCACATACTTAGTGGGCGCTGCAGTCCATCAGCCGCCCTTCGCTGTCACTCTAGTCAATGATTGTGTTACAACAGCGAGGTCCGTCTCTGGAGCGTGCCACCAGCGCCATTACGCTCTGCTCCATTTCAAATACTGCAAGTCTATTTTCAACAGAGCACACTGCAAGCATGCGTCAAGCTGGACAGAATAGAACGACCCAGACAGAAAGTCAGACAAGGATACGCACAGAGCGTCCGGTCAATTTCAAAATAAAACACACTATATGGACTCCTGATCATATCTTCCATCACTTTATCAAAATTACGTCAAAACAGGCGACAAATGAACAACAAGTCATCCTCAGAAAGACAAAGCAACATGTTTGGAAACCACGTTTTTCTCTTTATTCCCGCATGATCTTGTAGTTCTCCTGTGATGTCTGTACAGCAGCTCATGGCTGCGCTCACATTCCAGAAAAAGATCCAGTGGTGCAGGGCGCACGCCATCAGACGGAGCATAACGGTGGCGCTGGAGGACCACAGCGTGCACAGAGTACGTGGAAATCAAGGGTTAGAGATGTCATGCGCAAACTTTCCAAGGCAATTCCACCTTCTCTCCTCTTCATGATTAAAAAATAAATGATCTGTGAAGTAAATATTACTCTGACTTTACTATCAGTGATATAAGCAGGGCTTGAATCAGTCTGTGTCTGACAGTGGCTCGACCTCATCCTCATGTGTGGAGACAGTATGGCCTCAAAGTACAATTAAAAAAGTGTCTCCTCACCGTCCAGCTCATCATCGTTATGCAGACGGAATGGAGAGAGTAAAGGTGCAGCTAGCTTCTCCACATTAGGTCGCAAAACAAGTGCAAAGTGCACAGTGCTGAACAACTTTTCTGGCCTGTCTGTGCCTAAATATCATTATCTCTTCATGCTTTCTGAAGTAGACCTTAACACGGAGAAGATAGCGGGAGGACATGATGCACATGGTGCTTTTAGCACACTCAGTCCAGTCTTTCCCTGCTGAGTTTAAAGGAGCTGTCAATGAAATGTGTTGATTTAATGTGAAATAAATGTTGTGGCCCGACTTACAGAGGGAATCAGAACTCATGTGAGAAGGATAAATGAACTTATTTTTAATCTTCAGGTGAAACGTGTTCGTCTATGTCATGTGGCCTGCTGAGTGTTGTAAGAGAGACAGCAGGTTCTGCTAACAGACGAATAACTTGTTGAAGTAGTCACTAGCTTGCTTTAGAAACGGACCGAGTGGGCCCTTGTATTGCAGGCAGTCAACCACTTGAATGGAAAAAATGCACATTAAAAGGCTTGATGTTGAGATGCTGCTTCCTGAATGAGAAGTAATCTATTATCAAAAGAAAGCAGCAGTACGGTTGTTTTGTACACAAAAATAAGGAGTCTTTAAGTTTGAATCCATAATGGACTGACAAGATTAAAACTCTCTCTCTCTCTCTCTCTCTCTCTCTCAGAGCTTTTAAATGAGATCTGTTATACTCACTCTCACCATTCATGATGTCAGTCTGGGATACCAATTTATTAGCGTTAGGAGATGTGTAGCTCAAAAACCTCCGTATTTATCTGATACTGGCGTCAGTAAAATCCCTCATTTCAGCCTCTGCCTGAAACGGTTCATTTCAGCTGCTGTCTCTTTAAGGCCCGCCTCCCCACGTGCCAGCTCTGTTTGCAGTCGCAGGGACATTTGAGTGAGCTTTCGGGTGAGCGTGTCTTTGAAAGAGCTGCCGGGGTGGTCGTGTCCTACAACTTTGCTCCATGCTTTTGCTCTGACGTCAGGTTCTCGCCAAGTCTCACGAGGTTTTCTTAACGCCTCGTTCAAAGCAGCAGGAAACCACGTTGGGTGATTACGCAAACAACTGTGTATCTTGTGTTAAAAGAAACTTTACTGTAGTAAAGACATCCAACATCGTAACACTATGTATGTATTTAAATCTGGATCAGCAGAATAGATCTCCTTTAAATAGCATTATCAACTGTTTGTCCTACATGTCACACTGCTCCTTTATTGAGACACACAGACGTTGCACTATCATTCATAATAACCCATGTCAGCTGTCATCACTTTGGCAGGACTATCTTTTAAAATAAAATATCCACAATATGTTAAAGGTTATTGTTTCCAGGCGCTTTTGTCTCTATTTTACAACACGACTGATGGAAGCAATAAAATAAAAAAGAAGACAGCTGTTATTTTTCAGGAGGAAGAGCAGAGGAAACATTTTCACTGTCTTTAAGATGGTTCAATTTGGACTGGATTTGTTTTTGAACAGAAACCAAAAGAAAAGGGCGGCTCGATTTCACACAATCTTTCATCCCAGTGCACCGACACACTCACAAACACGCACACACACACAAACACACACACACAGACGCACACGCGCACACACACACACACACACACACACACACACACACACACACACGCATATCAGTCCTACCTCCAGTCGAATGTATTCGCTCTGCTCCTTTGAGATCAAGTTCAGGATGGTGCTGCTGTGTTTGCGGGTTCGAAGCAGGACTTGAACCCATGTCCTCCGGGCCGACATCGGGGACGCCAACTGGAAATGCACGTGACTGTGGCCGTCAAAGGAATACTCTGGGACCTCTGACGATGGAAAAACACACACACACACACACACACACACACACACACACACACAAACACACACACACACACACACACACACACACACATTGTCAGATAGAGCTATAAATAAAAATAAACAAATTACATTTTTAAATGCAAAATAAACTATCGTATACAATTTAAAGGTGGAGGAAAGTGACCTCAGGTAACTTCAACTCAAACTGAGCCTCCCTCCTATATGCAGAGAGCTGTGTAGCAGGACAAAATATTCAAAACACACAAGATTGAATATGTATGTGTGGTTTAGTCTGGGTTATGCTCGGTTCTTCTTTCTTAGACCCATGTTCCCCGAAGGGGATTTTGTGCATGCAAGGCAGACCAAACAGAGCACACCTAAGATGTTTTCAACGCCATTCTTCCATCTCGCCGCATATGCAAGTTACATTTCCTCCCATCTTTTCCAACAACACCTCCTTCCTCTTTGTCTCCTTTCCACGTTACTTTGATAACGTTGAGTGGTTCATGAGATCCTCTTCTAAGCACGCAATATGAAGCTGATCAACCATGTCTCCTCGATACTCTGTTTTCTGCTCACCGTGCTTATCAAGGCCACAGAGCTGTTTGTGCAGAATTTGTATGAAATGAAATTTAATCAGTTTAACATGAATTTTGCTTTCCCGAAATATGGATATTTATTTATTACAAACATGAACAATGCCTGAATATTTCCCTCTAAGCCAGTATCTTTTCTGTTTACCTCTTCATCCTCCCCAAAATGTGAGCTCCCCAAAACATGTGTGTGAAGTGTCTTGTTCTAAATCCACTCTGATCCTGTATTTGATCATGCCTATAAACCCCTCTATTTCAGCCCTGCTCAGAACAGGCTGTTTCTGTGTCTGTAGCTTTAAATGTAAATGAGCTGTGTCTGACCACGCCCCTCTCTGGAAGGGCTTGGGTGGCTCGGGCTTTCTCGCTCCATGTCCTATTGTTTACGGTGAGAAGGCAGACTCAGAGGGCAGAACAAACACCTAGCTGTGGGAGTGTCACCCACCTGGGGGAGGGGTTACTGCCCTTTGTGATGTCATGAAGGGAAAATCTCCAAACGGCCTGTTTGAGCACACATTTTCTGAAAAGTGGAGCAGGCAAAAAACGGAGAGGATGGACTTTTCTCATCATTGGGGGGTTTGTTGACTAGCTATGGACACATAAGCTTTATAAGAAGATGGTAAAGTGTCATGTAATATGTGACTTTAAGTAGCTGTGACTCTTCATTTCATTCAGTTCATTACGTTACCTTATAAGCTAATTAGCTTGCTATCCTCCTTGCTGACAGAGGTGAGATGTACGTATAAAACTGAACACACAGACATGACAACAACTCTCCACTGGTTATCTCCTTTCAGTAAGGATGGAACAGCAGATGGCTAATTTCCCCCATTTATAAATCTTTCTTATTATAGCTATAGTTATAGCTTTATTAAAACTCTGGGCTTTCAGTAAACTACGCATGCACTGTTTTTTTAAGATTGATTTTTTAGCTTTTGATGCCTTTATTGAGAAATAGAACAGAACAGTGGATAGAGTCAGAAATCCTGGAGAGAGAGAGAGTGGGGAATGACATGCGGGAAAGGAGCCACATGTCAGGCTCGAACCCGGGCTGCCTGCTTGGAGGACTATCGCCTCCTAACACGGGGGCGCGCACACTAACCACAAGACCATTAGACCACTAGGCCACCACATGGCATGCATTGTTTGCTTTTTTTTGTTGCTGCTCTCAGCTCAAGTTGGCTCTTTTTCTATATATGGATATGACGTCACGATTAAAAAATCTATTGTTAAAATCCTCCAATAAAAACTCCAGATACATTAGTGAATGGATTTTGTTCCCACCCCTGATCTGAACCCCTTAAAAAGTGAGCATGCCAGGCTGCGTTCCTCGAGCACTTCCATATAATCCAGATAAGTCACATAAACACAGTCTGCATGTGAGAATGGTGCTGAAGAAAACAGCTCAGCTCCTTTTCTTTCACTGCCTCATTGGTATTCCAATTTAAACCCACGTGCCCCTTGTTGGTGATTAACTCAGAGCTTGTTGCTTATTTAAAACTATGAATCAGCTCATGAATATGGTGAGTGATTCACATATCTCTATTCATTAATTAGGTGACTTTGCAATTCTATGAAAGATGGTCTATCTGCCCCATATTGGTTTAGCAGTGGATATTGTACTTCTAAACTGAAACAAGGGGAAAACTTTCTTTTACATTTTGTCAAAATAGTATTGACTTTCTGAACTCAAACTTTCATATTCTATCGCAGCACATTTTAGAGAGTCAGGTCAGGCAGCCTCGCTCTGCGGCATACAAGACAAGAAGCAAACAGTGGTGCAGCCTGTCAGAGAACGCAGCGTCAGCAGAAAGTATCTCTGAAGCTGCTCTCCTCAGTCCGCAGGAAGTGTACAACAGGTGGTCCAGGACCTGGGGGGGTGTGGGTCATTAAAGCCAACACACTGAGGATTTGCTTACTGCAGGATGTAAGGATCCTTATTATGGATGCTGCATGCTGCTCTCTGACTATAACAAGAGTTACAATGCAGTAATGAAGAAACCTCTGAGGTAAGGTGATGTAAATGTATTTATGTATACATTTAAAAAATAGAGTACGGCAAACCAGCTTAGAGTTTGTGAAAAAAAAATAGGTAGCATTGTGAACCATTAATGCAATTGAGCCTCTGACCAGCAGAGGGCGATATAAGACATGGACGTAGTCTAATGATGCATTCAGGTGCTCCTCGGATGGTCCCAGTCTCCGAGTCGTTCCTCCAACTTCAGCGTGTTCACGTGATTAAAGTTCGGAAAGTCTGAATGTTGTAACAACGTGGATGCTATGAAGAAGACGTGTGAATGTCTCTGTTACTAGTTATATTTGAGCAAATCTTGATGTGCATTATCAATAGGTCGGGCAGCTATTTCTTTCCTGAGTTTTCGAGTTGTTGTTCCGACTTGAGCAGGCGTTCATGTGCATTTTCCAACTCAGAGACTAACTTTTCTGATGTGTTCGACACTACAGGAATGCAGCAAAAGTGACGTCATTCATTGATTCCAGAAGTGGGGTTTTAAATCTGAACATATTGGAAACGCTGCTAACTTTTGATTTATGTAGTGACAGACAAAAAGGTGGAGTGGAGGCGGGTCTTAAGCCGTCACGCACCCACCTTCCAGTCAACTTAGTCACACCCCGAGTTATGGAAGTTGCATAACTCTTAGCATCAATATAATCAAAATGTTTGAGTTGTAAAAACATTTATTTCTGATATTAAAATGAGCATTCAAAGCTTTTGCAGCCAGCCTCATGTGGACACCTGAGGAACTGCACACTGGCTTCACATACCAAACTGAAGGTTGCTGCTTAGTAATAATCCAACAATTTATATCATCAACTCAAGCTTGATTCTCGTACATGTTAACAGAACGGGAGGCTCATTCACTTTTTTCTTTATGAGGACATTCAGCTAAATTTAATTGCCTGATACTTAACACTGAACCCCCCCCCTCTTAAATAAATCCTGTTCCACATCACTGCCACAATGATAGAAATCAGCCTGTAACCTGTTAATGTCCCATTCCATCTTCTTATTACTAACCATAAACCCACCATCCTGTTTCGCTGTCCTTCAGCCAAACGTGTTCTGTGTGTGATAATTATCAGGCCGGTTAATTCACATACTTCAAAGTATTGTCAGGTTTAAATTTAGAAGATGTTTCAGTTGAGAAAGCAACACTTTTTATGGACTGTACTGTTGTTTCTAGTTGTGGTTCATAGCTAAACTTTTCCAGCAAAGCCAAGCGCCAAGTGATCCTCACAGGACACATCATATATTTCGTTTTTTACTGTTGATGGTTCCCACTCAAATTTGATGTATTCCTTTAATGAATGAGCCCAAGAGAGTTTGGCTTACCCTCGTCACACTGGTGTCCCGTGTATCCCGGCACACACTGGCAGCTGAAGGAGCCCCACTCGCCATGACAGCGACCTCGGTGGCCACAGGACGGATATCCCATGTTGACACAGCTGCTGTCAGTGGTCAGGCAGCCCGGAGAGCTGGAGTGAGAGTCGGCCGGCGAGCCCAAATCATACAGCTGAATGGAAGAGATAGCAGACGACAAGGAGGGAGAGTGAATGTGGATAAGGTGAACGGTGACAGGCGGAGGACGGAGAGGATAGGAGGGGAAATGAGGGAGGGATCGAAAGAAGAATACAAAGAAGAGGTTAAGAAGAGAAAAGCTTTAAAAATCAAAAACATTAAAGGACAAAAAATGAAATGAGTTAAGTTAAGACTGGAAGATGGGACGTAAGAAGCCTTGCCAACAAGTAAGTAGCTTAAAAACAGGAGAGAAAAAGACAAAGTGACAGCAGAAAAAAAGGGATTGCATAACTCACAGGACAGACAGGTAGGGGGCACGTAGTCAAGGAGAGGCTCACATAAAAAAAAAAAGTTAAACAGTGGAAATTCAAGAATTCAGAAGGGAAACTTTGAAAAGTGTTGAAGGACGTGAGCTCAGGGACACACCCTGGCCTTCATCTTTCTCTTCCTATACTCTCCACCTCCCACTGTGATCAATACCAGACACAGAAGTGGATCTCTAACAGACCAAAAACATGGCCCGCTGTGCAGAAACCTCACAGGACGGGGGAACCTTGAACATCTCAATTTGTGTCCCTCACAAAAAAACACGCCATAAAAGACATTAATATGTTCAATCTCCTCCCTGCTTCACTCCCAACTTAACGAGTTGTGTTGGTGCCGCTGTAAGGACGTACGGATGCAACAGATTGTAAAAAGTGTCAGAGTCATGCCGCCGGGGAGCTGCTGATTGGCTGTGACCTCCAGCAAAGAGGCTTCTTATTGGTTGCTGACCTTTAAAGGCTACAGCTCCTGTGTTTGCAGGGTTTAGACAGGTTGTGTTGATTGCTGAGCCGTGTAACACAGACATGAGCAATCAATGACTAAAAGACACTTTGGAGTGGCCACTGCGGCTCTCTCTCTGTCTGTCTGTCTGTCTGAGAAAAACATTCAGACTGATACATGAGTAAAGCACAAAAATACACCTGGTGGCTCAAGCTGTGCAGACTGACACATCCGCATACAAAAGCAGTGTAGGCTGTCCTGTTTGCAAAGATGAATCTCAGGTTATAAAATATTCCAGCCCATGGGGAGTGATATACAACCAAAATATAAAGATTAAAGCTGTGGAGTCTGTGGCAGCGACCCTGCCTCAAAAGAGAAGATGATATGATAGAGGGTAACATACAGAATTTGAGATTAATGTTGGACTGAAAGAGTAAATGATTTAAAGTCAGCTAAAAAAATCTCTGGAAATACTGATGAAAGAAAAACCACATGAAACACCAACACACAGTTAGAGTAAGTTTAACCTGAAACCAACATATTCACTCCTAAAGACTTCAAGAAACGGGTATTTCTGCGTTCAGAAGTCATCTTACCCCTAACACCGAGTCACGACATTTCAGCAGATAGCCTATCATTGTAAACACTGACACTTGCTCTGACACGACGAGGAGGCGGAGTCCTGTGGTCAGTGAGCGTGACGGACCGCTTGGCTCTGCTCGAAAAATTCAGAACCAAAACAAGTAGAGGATCGGGATTCAATCAACGCTGTCTTCTGTCACATTTGAAGCACATTTTCGTGACTTTTCCAAAACGTTTTGGCTTTATTTATTTTGTACAAAACTTCTACAGGCCTGGAAATCTCTGTTTTCAAATTTGAACCATGTCTCTCTTATTGCCAATCCACCTGCCAACACTACTTATTTTTTTTTTTCACTGCGCCGAGTCTCATGCTTCCTTCCCTTTTTGTAGTCATCAGTCACTTGCGAGTTTTATCCAAATTAAAGTCAAACTATAAGGTACTGGTAAGATCAAGCTTCATGTACGGACGGCCAGTGTCTTTTTTCCGAGCGCTCTGCCATTTTTTGGTGCAGCAGCTCCGAGCACTTTGCGTTGAAAATCTTTAAACTTTTCAGAAAGGTGTTGGTGACTTCACCGGCGCTCTTTTTCAAATGAATGATATTCCCCGCAGTTTTGCCTCCTACGGATCATGCCCTGTACCCACATACTCTTTGCTCCGTGTCTGATCGGGAAGTAAATGATCTCAAAAAAACTTCATTCAACAAACAACTGTCCCGGACACAGTTCATTCATCACTAATTAATCAAGATCTTTCAACGTGCGCTTGTCGAATGATTTTAAACCCACATTCAGGCAGCAGATTCTGTCTCAGAATAGGTTCTGGCAGAATGACAATGTATGTTTGCAACAGAATGCTGCACACTGTCTTCAACAAGTCGTACTTTTTTGCAGAGAAAAGCTGCAAATCCAACTCCCACTCAGAGCTTCCAGCATGCATGGAGCCATTACCTCTGAAACTGCAAACATCCATACTTAAAAATGGAATGACAGTTTTGTCAAAAAAAATACTTAAAGCATGTTACAGTGGGAGCTGAAGGGAGAAAAACAAGCAGGATTATGACAGGACAAGAATTGAGGGTAAAAAAACAAATGATGGTGGATAGCAGCCAGAGGGAAGAGACACAACTCCAGAATAGAAACACAATTATTATAAATCAGAAACACATCTTCCAGGACACAGCCTGCCGTTAGCTTCAGTCCATCATACCCTCCTCTTCATTCAAACAGCCGTGCATCACACTTCATTAGGTTTTAATCGAGGTGACAGAGTCCTGACCTGCTCTACCGAGATAGAGGTAGCCATAAAAGATAGATCCAGACTTACAGGGACGCAAACACAAAACAACAGACAAGTCAGTGAAATAATAAGACAACAAAAAGCAGCGTGTCTATCAATGTCAAACACCTTTAGCACTCACACACCAAGAGGGAAAACAGATGATGTTGCCATAGCAACAAATGTGACACATTAGCACATTCTGTGATAATAAGAACAAATATTAAAAACAAGGACAGAAAAAATAAGTCATACAATGCCAGAACGTGTCCATCAACATTATTAATCACCAGTACGCCTACTGTTGCTCGGTGGAGATTTATTATCCTCGTGTCCACCCACACATCTCATGCAGATTTCTCTCATTAATACACAACGTTTGTGCGGCCTCCCGCCATGTCTTCTCATAAGGTACCACACATCAGCAAAAAGCTTTTAGCATTGCAGCTGGAAAGAAAAAAGATTCCTTTTATGTGGCCACTCTTGAGATTTAGCATCTTAATGAAGCTTTTGAGTCTTCTGAATAGATCCATGAAGCCTACATGATGGTGTTCCGAGAATAAATGAAAAAGCTTTACTCTGAAATAAAACAGATCTTCATAAAGCAGCTGACATTCATGCTGAAAATCCTTGAAACGTTTTCTCATCATACTGTAGATGTTGTACAATCTGGTTTCAATGTTACTGTTTGAAGTTAAAGGCAGGGTTGGTAATTTTTTTTTAAAACTAGCATGATTTTAAAAGTAGCGTTCCCTCAGTGCTCCGTCTACACCCACCCCCTCCCCTCTGTGCTCCCTCTAAAGCCACGCCCCTCACTTACATGCACGAGCGCCGTTGCTCCAGAAGCAGACCTCAGCTCATCGTTAGCATTGTGTAGAAACTACGTCGTCTCATGTCTCATTCAGCGGTAAGTAAACTCACAGTTTAAACTCTGTCATCGGTGACGCTCTTTGAGTGTGGGCTAGAGTACGCAAGCGGTAGAGAACGAGCAGAGAGACAGGGAGGCTGTGATTGGTTCATCAGATTGGTACCTCGGGCAGACATTGGTGGAAGTTTTTACAGGCTTACAACTGCTACAGATGACGGATTTTCTTCGTTCCTTTTTCAGAGAACATGAGTTATTAATTTCTGTCAGGACCTAAAGACAATTTCAACCAAAATCTTAAAAAGTGAATCTGGAGAAAATTACCAACCCTGTCTTTAAATACAGACAGAGGTACTGTTTTCATAGCTTTCACGTGACGTCACGCTCTTATGGAACCGCCCACCTGGCGGGCAAGTAAGGCTCTCTACCACTGTACACTACTGAGAAGTTACTGGACTCAGTTGCCATCTACATGTTTTTATCAGTTTTATTTTTCATTTTTTTCAAATGAAAGGCAGTTGTTGTTTAATGTGATACACTGACGGACGAGGAGACGAGCCCGGGTTTCCCTTCAACAGAATTTAATCTGAGAAAGAAAACAGAAAGGAGGACGTTTGTGGAGTAATGCAGTTAGACCCTCCTCGGTCCCTGTGAGGCAACAAAAATGGACTTTTCCTCATCCTGACATCAACATTGTGTGTGACTTCTGGTGTTCCTGAAGCCAGCCTCAAGAGGACACTCGACGAACTGCAGGATTTTGCACTTCCGCATTGGCTTCCTTTTTCAACATTGGAGGATGCAGCTTGGTCAAAACACAAAACGTAAAGGCCAGCAGTGACAGATACATTCTACCATAGATTTTTTGTATCGTCAGGGAACTCTAAAGGCCCCTTGTTGCATCAGTAGTAATACAGTCTAAAGGGACCCTGCCAGGGGCCACATTTCTCACAGAAATATTTTGAAATGAGGGGAGAAATTGCAGCAGAAAATACAATTTTAATCAAAATGCCAGGCTTTAGAAGAAAGTGGCCTCACAAAAGGCCGCTATACCAGAGGCCTGTGTTCATAGAGCAATGATTTGGGGTTTTGTTAGGAAAAGGCTCAACATTGTCATGGCTGAGCATGGACTCCTTGACTTTCACTCCAACTTTACTTGAAAGTCTTGACGTGAAGTCAAAGTGTGCCCGAGTGTAAAGGTTCATATTCTGTTTCGCTGTCCGAGTGCACGTGTGTTATATTTGAAAGGGCACCAAGTCGACAGTTAAAAGCGTCTCTTATATGGCACAGGGGTGCTGTGAACGTTGAGCCCCGTTATTAATCCATTTATCAGCTTGAGTGCAGGTGTGAGTTTCCCTCTCCTTCCACGCTGCCGTTCTAATGGCAGTGTGGTTATGTACAGGTGTGTACGTGTCCCGGTGTTACCTTGCTGTCTACGATGAGGTTGCGGATGCAGCCGGTGAAGTGTTTGTGCTGAAGCTGAGGGTAGATGTAAGGGATGTCCTCGTTCACCCCGCCGAGCTGGAGCACGTGGCTCATGTTCAGGTGTCTAAAACACACAGAGGCATGGACACACATATTTAACAGGCACCTGAAACAAAAAAGGGCTTAATGGTTAAATAGGTACTATGTTCAGCATAACTTTAAAAGAAATCCAAAGCAGCAAGTCCAGCACATTAGAGCTGAAGACGTATTCAGGTTTTGTTTGCTGACCTTTTTGTAGCGATGGGTTTAGCTTTCCAATCAGTTCTCTCAAATTAACACTTTTCAACATTCAACCCAGTAAAGCAAACATGTCGGCTTCAAACAAAAGATGTTCGTATTTTCTGCTGTCAATCTTAAAAATCAATGACAAAACAAAGTGGTTTAAAAACAGTTTGGGCCATTCGTTGTGGAAGAAAAACCTGTAAACACAGCACTGATAGAACCACCTGATAAACAGTTTCCTTTGACACATTTGCCAGGCATGGAAGAATTTAGGTTGTCACTTTGGAGTCTCTGGATGAGTGTAGCTTTAGGTGACAATAACAGCATTATCAACATTTAAAGAAGTCATACCCCAGGTACCATCAGGTCTCATCATGCACCGACGAAAGAGCATGCTCAGATTACAGATAAGGATGGAGAAAATCCAGTAAAAGTTTAGTGTGTTTCCTGTGCTGCGTTGCATGTTCATTTGTGAGTGCAGAATACTTTATATGTAATTTAAAAACATCTTCCACTGGTAGAGCTACGTGTCCCATGTACGTGTGAATGTTGGTGTTGGTGTGCGTACCTGTCTGTGTTGGGTGTGACACCCGTCACCTCACAGGAGGAGTGGTCTTCTGTGGTCAACCAGCTGCCCAGTCCCTCCATCTCCATCACGGCTGCTCCTGAACAGCGATCCAGAGTGAACCGCACCTCCTGAAGAGAAAGCAGATACAAGTGCATGTTGTATTGAAAAGATCTTATAAGAGAAACCAAGTGCATTGATAAAACCCTGCAATATAACGAGAGTACCCCCTGCTGCAGTCAAGTGCTCCTTCCCCATCATTACTATAGCGGGAGTTTCCTTCTGACTCACAATTCTTTCATTAGGACATATTACTCTACTGCTGCCTGCGAGGTTTCCTGTTATTGCACAAACAACAAAAAACATGACTTCTCATCTCAAACCGCCTTTTAACAAAAATGTAGATATTGGTGTATTTAAGGAACCAAAAATGTTGTGAAGCAGAAACCATGGCAACCTGTTCCCAAACAGCTTTCGCCATTTATTTCACCTGATATTTCACTGTCATCAAACATGGCCATAAGAAAATTAAAGGGTATTTTAATCTGTTACTTTGCTTGATTCTCGTTTTTTTCTGCAAACACCACAGCATCGAAACACTGATGCATTGATACAGCTGCAGCCATTAGGACTGTGACGACTGGGACAACTATAAAGCATCTAAGTAAGGTCTGCACGATATAGAAGAGTGAGGAGTGATGCATTAGTCACAATGCAGGATGTGCAGTGGAGAGTAAATAGGGAAACATGCATGTCTGCTTATTTTGCAGCTGGATTGAAAGGGAAAAATCTTCCAGGTTCTCTTTTTCTTATGACTTATCTACAAGAAAAGTCCATCTGATGTCACGTTTGTGCAGCTGTGCACATTCAGAGTCTGCATGTCCCCTGCTCGTTAACATGCACGCAACGCTGCAGCTCTAACAGACAAGCTAGCCCGATGGTGCAAATTTGAATTCACAGCTCAAAGTGTTGTTGATGTTAGAATACTTTTTTGTGGCATCTGAGCAAGTGTGCGGGCCTATCTTCTTCCTCAGTCTGCTGTTTTTGCACCGCCCTGCGCCTACGTGATGTACGTATAACTACCTCCTTTTTCTATGTTAGAATACTAGCCTTTAAATACCTACGTAAATAACAATCTAGGATTAGTGTCTTTTTCTTTCATTCTGGTGCAGCTCTGCTTCAATGTGTCCAAAGAGCACACATTAAAAAAAATCATCTTTAAATTTACGGGCAGGCAACATCACTGCAGACCCCTCACACCCCGGACACAAACTTTTCAAACTCCTCCCCTCCGGCAGGCGTTACAGATCACTGTACGCCAAAACAACCCGTCATAAGAACAGTTTCTTCCCCCAGGCTGTCCCCCTGATGAACGCTAAACGCTAAACAGTCACGGAGTGTCTGACCTGTCGCTGTGTGATAAACCCTGGAACAAAACTGTCACTGTGAATTTACATATACGTAAATATATATTATTTTTATTTTATTTAAATTACCATCTACACATACTCTTTAATGTAAATACTGTAAAAAATATCTACCTCATATTCACTTCAGCATCTTTTTTGCACTACTCACCTCTGCAATTTATCTTATTTAGCCTTGTACATATTAGTCTTTAATTCTGTTTATTTTTGAGTTTATTGTTGATATTTAATGTTTTTACCTTTGTACAAAGAGAGCACAGTCTACCCAAGTTAAATTCCTCGTGTGTTAAACATACCTGGCCCATAAAGCTGATTCTGATTCTATGCCATCTTAGCAAACCTAAGACGAGCCAGTCATCACACTTTCTGTAGTTTGACAGTTCAAACACAAAGCGGGCCATTTTAGAGAACGTATTTGTTTTCCTTAAATGATTCTCTATTACCCGATATGTGTAAAAAGAAAGCGTGAAGGGTTTTACAAAACCTCTACTTAAAGCCAATGATTCATTGACACAGACGGGAGGCAGTTCTGGAGATATGACAGAATACAGTAGTAGTTACTTTGTTTGTAGGATGTTTCCCTGGTTTCCTTATTTAAATGGTTAATGGACCTTTAGCTTGTAGAGCGCTTTTCTAGTCTTCTGACTACTCAAAGTGTTTTTACACCGCAGGTCATACCTCCACATTCACACACTGATGGTAGAGGCTGCTGTGTAAAGTGACCATCAGAAGTAACTAAAACCATTCATACACATGCATACGCTGCCCAAGCAGCAGGAGCAGTTAAGAGTTAAGGGTTGAGTGTCTTGCCCAAGGACACACCGGACATGTGGCTGCAGGAGCTGGGGATCGAACCCCCAACTTTCCGGTTTAGAGACGGCCGACTCTACCAACTGAGACACAGCCGCCCCCAATTATTTAAACTACCTGAACAATCTGTAGGTGGAGGAAAATATCCTTATGAATACTGAACACTGCATACTTTACTGTGCTTTTTTCAATTTCTGATGATTTTTTGTTTTTTGGCATTTTGTCTTTACTAGTAAGAACATTGGATTGACCAGGAAAGACAGGGTCAAGACAGAGGGGTTGCACTGTAGCCAGGGGCGTGTCCAGACTTTCTGACTGGGGTGGCCCAAATGGGGAACTGACTTATGCAGGGGTGGTCTGGAATGAGATGTGCACACAAACACACACAAACAAATATCTACTTATATAACACAAGATAATGGCACCATTAGCTTAATGTTTTAATGACACAAAAAGAAGATTCATGCTAAAATCAGAATGTAAAGTACTTAAAAATGTGCATGCAAACTTCTGCACAGTCTAACTTGTAAAAATACATGAAGTGGTAACGTTTTGGTCCCGATGAATTACCAGTTAGTTCATTGCAAATAAGAAATAGACATTGATATGCTAAGACAAATACTAGCAGCCTTTCCCACAAAAAGACCTAAAAGTCCTGCTTCTGACGGGGCAAAAAGCCAATCACAGTTTTGGATTTATGGGGTGGCCAAACAGATTTTGTAGGGCGACCCATGCCACCCCTGGTGACTCATCTGGAGCAGGAGTTAGCTGCTGTGTTAAGGACTGAGTCTCTGTATGTGTATTTAATCAGTAAGCTAAACCTGCATCCATCTGTAAATGCAAGCTGGCCACTTAAAGATTTAATTTCACTTAAGAACCAACATCAACAGGAGGAACGTGTCGGGAGTGAGCAGCTTATATACTCGTATTTAAAGCAGCTGAATGCAAAGTAGCATAAATGAGCTCTATCACATAAACAGTATTTGTTTGCAGATTGAATCCTTAACACATACTGGATACACCAACAACAATCCAATTACTTCAACTTCAGCTTTATTATGTTAGCAGCAATGGTTGTATAAAGAAGGCCAATGCATATTGTCTATGTAGTGTAAAGCATCTGTTCAGAGAAAATCAAACACTTTGGTTGGTTATCATTTAAGTCATGGCTAAACGTTGTAAAATTGAGCTCATGGTTAGATTCATGGCAGCTGAACAGTACAGTACATTTCCAGACAGCAGCTCCGTCCTTGCTGCTTTGAATTTCACAACGACGGCAATGTTCCCGACCAGGTCACACACCCAGGTTAGATAAGCTGCCGCGTTCAAGTCAGGACAAATGAATAGATTCACAAGTGATTAAAAATAATACCGTTGTGATGCTGTGTAATCCCCTTTGTAATCACAAGAGCCCCGATTCTTTTTTTGTATTCATGTTATTCTGAACAAAGCTTTTGTATCACCCAAAGTCACGGTGCATTCATGTATCCGTGTGGCTGCTGTGCCGAGCAAATTAAGTCTGTGTTGGTGCCGCTGTCAATAAACCTGTTTCCTTTCTTTCGTTCAAAACACATTTAAGCAATTGAGAAATGAACCAAACCTGTTTCTGTCAAAGTGATTGTGTGGCACTGAATTGGTGAAGTACACACGTACAATTCAAGTAGAAATGCAAGGTTCCTGAAGGAGCAGCCTTCTTAAAAAAGGTTGGCATGTTTGGTAACAGAGGTGTGTGTTTCAGTGTTATTGAGGAACCAGCTCCATTAAGGGAACGACGCTTTTTATGATGCTGCGATGAAAAGGCTTTAGTTTTGGTTGAAACAAAAGTTGGACTCTGTCACATGCTCTCGCTGACGCTCCCGCTCAGACGCAGCCTGTCCAGCTGCTTCAAGGCGTCATGAGCTCACAAACTGTGAGACTGTGAGGATTGAAGTCTGCAGGCTCAGTCTGGGGTTCTCTCAAAGACTCTAAAAATAGGATCTCCTCTCTGACAGTCCTCCTGATATTCAAGAGAGGCCAGAACTAAAAGGCCGTAGTTATGTGGGAGTCCTTTGGGGGTGATGAGCTCCAGGCAGTCCTCAGTCAAATGAAGATTATCTTAATTTCACCCTAATTCAATTAACTTGAAATGATCCTGGTTAGAAATTGTCACAGGAGGGCTGTTGCAACCATTCGTCTCACTCTCACCACTATTATCTCCCTTTGCACTGTTCAGCACAAACACCACTGAATCACCAACTAACCAACATCTTCCCCGATATGACCCCTTATGATCGTGTAATATAGGCTTGCACAAGACCTAATGGGGGATATTTAGAGTAGATGACATCAGGTAGTAATGTAAGGTTAACTGTAAGGTTGCAATGGAATCCGTTAATTAAAGGGGTGCCATGTTAATAATCAGCACATTCCAAAAACCATTACACCGAGGTTGTGAAGCCTGGCAGGGGATTTTCTGCTGATTTTAAACTCATCCAGGACGTGATCGATGTGCAGCATGTTCACTCTCCTTTTTGTAATTAGCTCATAGGAGGACCAAGTACCCCTTTTAAATGCATATCTTGCTACTATTCCCATATTGCCAACATTTATTTTTTGGATGGTCAGAATTGTAAGCGGCATTAAGATGTGATGAATTGTGCAGCACTAATAAAAAGCTTTTGCCAATCTGAGCATTAACATGATAGATAAGCCTGTTACATACGTTTCTATCTTTTGCATCTCTTTCAAATTTAAAGATCTAAATGCAGGAAAACATTTTGTTTGATTCAGTGATGAAACCTAAAGAAAAACATGTTTTTGCCTCTCTGTCTCAGAGTGAAGACGCTGAGGAGCTAATGTTCCTAATAACTGTGGGCTAGTGGTAAATAGGTGAAGCGTCCCACCTTGCTGTTGCTGCGGACATCCAGCCGGTGCCACCGCCTGTCTGCCACGTTCACGTTGCCTGGCAACTGTAGCACCACTGTGCCCGAGCCGTGGTTGATTTTCAAGGTGGGGGTCCCATCTATGAGCTCTGGATGAAGAGAGAGAGAGAGAGAGAAAAAGAGAGTGGGGGTTCATCAGGAAATCATCTGGAGTTCTTGGACCTGCAATCAACGTTTCTGCTGTGAATCTGCTGATAACCAAATCTTGCTCTGGTATGCTAATACAGATTTGAACTGTTTTGAGAAAGCCAAAGAATTCAGCAGTGTACAAAGTGTAATATATGACACACTGCATCCTGACAGTGCGGTGCATCACTTTCTGAATTGCTTCTTTAGTCTCTGTATATTAACTTCAATGAGGATTATTGCACACAGCCTGTCGTGGTGTCAACAAACATCAGACAAAACTTATTACATTCTATTTTCTGACTTACTCAAATGGGAAATTAAAAGTTAATGAAGTGGTTAAGGCTGCTTGTGTGCTCGGCACCATATGCAAGGAATTATTGGGACGCGTGTCTTACAAGCAGCATTAGTAATCCATCATCATGCATGCTAAAATCTAAAAAAAAGAATCAATGCAGAGGCTTAACACTCAGCATCTCAGCGCTCTGCTATTTACTGTGGTGGCAGCAGGGACTTTATACTCAACCAGCTTGTACTTAAGACAAAGACTCACAATGTATGGTGAATGGACCTGAGCTTGTATCGTTCTTTTCTAGTCTTCTGACTACTCAAAGCGCTTTTACACCGCAGGTCACACCTACACATTCACACACTGATGGTAGAGGCTGCTGTGTAAAGTGACCATCAGAAGTAACTAATCCCATTAACACACATTCATACGCTGCTGCCGCCGACACCACCGACTGTACCAACTCAGAGTCACAGCCACCTCCATGTTGTAAACGTAAAGTATTACTTCTTGCTGATTAAAGCCTACATTCTACCAGATTCGTGTTTGATCTGTCTTCGCTTCGTTACGGCAGCTGAGCTTTTTACTTTATTCAATGTGTGTGCTTCCACTGGCTGCGCTGCGTCTCAGCTCCGTCCCACCTCCGGCAGTCCGAAGCAGATACGCTTCTATTTTTGCCGGATGCCAGAGCACGGCGCATCAATTTACCACAGAAAAGATTGAGCCGGACGGGAAGTCAGACACTGAAACAACATTAACACATCCGGTTTATTTTCAGAATAAAACGATCCATTTTGACAGTTCAGAACAATGACTGTATGTGTGTTTGTTTGTGTGTTTTAAATGATTTTATACAACATTCCTCAAATTATCTTGCGCTGTCGCCAGTGAATCTGTAAAACTACCGCAGGAATACCTTTATCTCGACGCTCCAGCTGTACGGCTGTGATGTACTGCACACGTATCTGGTGGAAGTTCTGGGTAATTAAGTCACTACAGTCAGAAGCTACATTGACTCTTTCAATCCTATTGTTGTGTAAGAGAGTGAGACAGAGAGAGCGAGAGAGAGAGAGAGAGAGAGAGAGAGAGAGAGAGAGAGAGAGAGCGAGAGAGAGAGAGAGAGAGAGAGAGTCTTTTGACTTACTCTCTGGTAGTGAAGGCCATCACTCGTAGCTTTTTTTTGTCACTTAAATTCCTACCTTGACTCTGAAGCAGCGAATCATCACAATAAGGACTTCTTAAGTTTAACATCGGTCTGTACTTGTTGTTGTGGTTACAAAGAAAGGTGAACTGATCGCACAGTCTGAGTCGAACAGGACATTTAAAAGAAAATACGGCTGTGAGGACTGTGTGCAGTGACTTCATTAAAAATGTTTTAGTGAGGTGGTTTTTAAATGAATGCTTGTGTCAAGTCTCAGTATGTCTCTGTTGGCTGTATTCAATTAAAAATTAATAATAGGCTGTCACAGTTCATGTCCACCAGCTCATTGTTCCTAAGTTTCCCTGCCGTCGCCTTGAAGGTACGCACACATGCACGCACGCACACATGCACGCACACACACGCACACACACACAGGCACACGCACACACAGACACAGACACAGACACACACACACTGCCTGAATTAAGGATTCAGTTTGAACTCATTTGTTCGAACGCTTCATGTTGAGGACTCCGATTCGGCACTTTCCTGGTTAACTCTGAGACCAGAAAAAAGAAGAAGAAAACTGAGGAGGTTACAGTATATGTTAGAATTATATTTAACGAGAAAAAACTACAGTAAGAATTTCACTCACTGCTGCACAGTGACAACTGTCTTCATGCAAGAGTTAGAAGAAGTTGGAAGTCAAAAGAGGCTGACAAGCATCAAATTCCCTTCTTACTGCTCTTCAATCGGCTTTGTGTCTGACGGCAGCTGAGCTTTCGTCACCCTCTTACTATCTCTCCTGCGATGTCAGTCTATCAGCACTCTTTCATCTCTCGTCTCTATTTTACCTCGCGCTCTGCTTCACTCTTTCATGAACTTTTTCACCGTGACTGACACTGTTAAATTGTGCTGCTTCTAAATAGTTCACATACGCTTTCTACTGACTTCTGATTTTGTTACTGTGCCTCTGTGACACCACAGTTTTCCTATCAGGATGACTCATAACACATCGGGATGTGTTGAGTCCTGAACCACAGTGCAGACTGACAGTGAGTCACAACTGCTATGGACACGATTGATGATACTGATAGTCTCTTTTCTGACGGGGGACATTTACAGCAAAGGTTATCCAAGTTTGTCCACCATCACTCACTTTCTTCTTTTACTGTTTAGTGGCTGAAATCAATCCTTTGGGGTTTTTGAGGTCTCACAGAGGGAGTATCTGTTTTTGCCATGTGGAGTACGCCATCCTGCTTGCTACCAGTTCGGTAGTTGAGCTCTCCGCCTGCAATAACATTGATAGTTGTGAAGTACAGACCCACAGCCTGCAGACAATTTGCTGAGAGTCGCGCTGCCCACTTCCACTAATCACCCGTTCTCTTTTCAATCAAACTAGGCCTTCACAAGGTTTTGGGGCTCTTTTTTAAGACTTTATTGAAGAGACAGGACAGTGGATAGAGTTGTAAATTGGGGCAAGCGAGAGAGAGAGAGAGAGAGAGAGAGAGTGGGGAATGACATGAGGTAAAGGAGCCACAGGTTGGATTTGAACCCAGGGTGTCGCTTGGAGGAACACAGCCTCCGTACATTACGCAAGCGAACAAACTACTCGACCAGTCCTCCACAAGGTTTATTTACTTTTTATAGTTTTTTTTTTTTTTTTTTTTTTTTTTTTTATTTGATATACTTTATTAATCCCCTACGGGGAAATTGTGGTTCGCACTCTGTTATTTTTGGACATGCTTCTCACACACACAGGCCTGAATCACACACATGCACAACGAGACCTGTGGACATGCATTAATGGAGAGATGTCAGAGTGCGGTGGCAGCCCCTTGGGAGGCGCCCCCTGAGCTGGTGGGGGTTCGGTGCCTTGCTCAAGGGCACCTCGGCAGTGCTCGAGAAGTGGTCTGGCACCTCTCCAGCTACCAGACCAACTTCCATATTTGGTCCGCATCGGGACTTGAACCGGCGACCCTCCGGTTCCCAACCCAAGTCCCTACGGACTGAGCTACTGCCGCCCCAATATGGGTGCTGCATCCTTTTGTATCGCAGCACGCTCTGCCCAGCGAAGCAGCGGCTTGCAGACTGTAAATATTAATGAACGTAGCCTGAGTGACTTTAGCCATCTGTTCCTGCAGGGGGCTCTGGAGGCTCATCAGCAGCAGCCTCCATGCTGGAAATGCTGAGAGCTGGAGCTGAGGCGGGTTTTAAGCCTCTTGACGAACCGTAACACCGCGCCCGCCTGTCAATCGTGTCAGCTACACGCCTAACTATGGATAACACATATCATTCATGAAATGAATGAAATGTGCCAGTAATGACAATAACTAATCAGACCTATAACGTTTTTGTACCAGGCTGTAAACATGTTTATTCAAGCCGTAAAAACTGCTTTTTTGGCTGTGGCGTGTATTTGACTTCCTGTGTTCCTGGAGCCAGCCTCAAGTGGACACTCGAGGAACTGGAGGATTTTGCACTCTGCATTGGCTTCATTTTCAAAGACCAGAGGATACTGCTTGCTTGCCACACATAATGAATGGAGGCCAGTTTTCGATCACGTCAGGTCGTGTGCAGTAATGATGGTGCATTTCTCGGCATTTTATACCGCTATATTGATGGCACCAGTTTATGGGACACAGCCAGTTTTTAGAAGGAAAAATAAGAATTACAAGTGCGTCTTGTACACCTGATGTTACGGTAATTTGACTTGATATCAAATGCATCCATAACACTTTGATTGCATGGGATGTTTCTGCTAATGCTTCGTTTGAAAACTCCACTTTGCTGCAACATACTTCGAGATTTACCTTTCACAGTCTTATTCAGCATTAGTCCAACTTGTCTGGCAGTGACTCGAAGTAACAGACTTGTTTACATGTAAACGCCCACACTCCAGCTTTAATGACTGTGTGTAATAACGTTATCACCCTCTCCGATGATTTCATGTCATGAACTCTGCTGCATCTTCACCTTGAGTCGGATGAAATTAGGTGTTGTCGAGCACAAGGGATGCTGCTCTCCTCTAATTGCCTTGTCAAGACGGAGATGTGCCTTTGTTACAAGTGTCCCTTACTTCATTATGCTGCCTTTCATATCAGTAGAGAAAATCTAATCCCTGCGATGTAATTTTTCAAGCCAAAATGAGAGCAAGTCTGTTGTTGGCATCTCCTCTTTTTACTCAACTTTCCTTTAATAACCTGCACGTGTTTTTAGGTATGCTGCAGGTGGAAAATGAGTCACTGCGGCACTTCAGAAGACATCCAATTTATTGGACACTGGCCAGAGTATTGAACTAAAAGAGAAAATAAAGAGTCAATACATCAGTTGGATCCATCGCCTTCCTTCTTTGTTTAACTTATTCAGTGTCGTCTTTAGACTCCACATCTCGGTAACAGCATTCATTCCCTTTTCACATTTACTCTCTCGCCTGGGACCTTTCACCGTTTTGTCTTTTTCATCTCACACAACTCACTCTTTCAATTTTCACCCCTCAGGAAGCCTGCTCTGCACCCTCAGGGGAATTTTCTTCTGCCTTGAACTTCAATGTGTGCTATTACCTCCAACCTTCCTTTACACCCACGCTGAGGCAAAAAAACTAACAGTTTCAGCGTTTGCACACCTTGTACTAATACATTTGTAAATCAATAAGGACACGTGTATGCTAAATGTAGGGAAGAGCATGCACCCTCTGACACACAAAGAGCACTAAAAAATACAGCTTTAAGGTAAATTGACCATCTCTATCTCAATCTAGCACGGATAAGGAGCCTTCTTGTCAAGATTGACGTGACATTTGTTCAAGAGATTTAATCAGACTTCAGGGTCTCGGGGGAGAACTGAAACAACGAGAACTGAAGGAGAAAGAAGCAAGGGAGAGCGGCAGTAAGCTGTAAGAGCTAAAGAAAG
>CM036535.1:1962500-2137500 GCA_020745685.1 Tautogolabrus adspersus | reverse complement strand
AGACCTACAAGATCACAGGAGAACTACAAGATCACAAGAGAACTACAAGATCACAGGAGAACTACAAGATCACAGGAGACCTACAAGATCACAGGAGAACTACAAGATCACAAGAGAACTACAAGATCACAGGAGAACTACAAGATCACAAGAGAACTACAAGATCACAGGAGAACTACAAGATCACAAGAGAACTACAAGATCACAGGAGAACTACAAGATCACAGGAGACCTACAAGATCACAGGAGAACTACAAGATCACAAGAGAACTACAAGATCACAGGAGAACTACAAGATCACAGGAGACCTACAAGATCACAGGAGAACTACAAGATCACAGGAGAACTACAAGATCACAAGAGAACTACAAGATCACAAGAGAACTACAAGATCACACGAGAACTACAAGATCACAGGAGCACTACAAGATCACAAGAGAACTACAAGATCACAAGAGAACTACAAGATCACAAGAGAACTACAAGATCACACGAGAACTACAAGATCACAAGAGAACTACAAGATCACAAGAGAACTACAAGATCACAAGAGAACTACAAGATCACACGAGAACTACAAGATCACAGGAGAACTACAAGATCACAAGAGAACTACAAGATCACAAGAAAACTACAAGATCACAAGAGAACTACAAGATCACAGGAGCACTACAAGATCACAAGAGAACTACAAGATCACAAGAGAACTACAAGATCACACGAGAACTACAAGATCACAGGAGAACTACAAGATCACAAGAGAACTACAAGATCACAGGAGAACTACAAGATCACAGGAGAACTACAAGATCACAAGAGAACTACAAGATCACAAGAGAACTACAAGATCACAGGAGAACTACAAGATCACAAGAGAACTACAAGATCACAAGAGAACTACAAGATCACAAGAGAACTACAAGATCACAAGAGAACTACAAGATCACAGGAGAACTACAAGATCACAAGAGAACTACAAGATCACAGGAGCACTACAAGATCACAGGAGAACTACAAGATCACAAGAGAACTACAAGATCACAAGAGAACTACAAGATCACAAGAGAACTACAAGATCACACGAGAACTACAAGATCACGCAGGAATATAGAGAAAAACGTGCAAACATGTTGCTTTGACTTTCTGAGGATGGCTTGTTGTTCATTCGGAATTACTAGTCGATTGTGTTGTTATCGTCTGGTATTAGCTAACAAAACAAAGGTACTCCTGGAGGTGTCCATGTTGCTTTTCCGACTTGCAACTGGAACACGCTCAACTCGGGTGTGACGTCATTCCCAGCTCCGAGATCCTAGTTCTGAGGTAACTGGAACGCAGCAATAGAACAGCACAAGACTTGCAGCGTATTTGAAACTGAGCAGAGTTTTGTGGCGCTGCTGTGGAATCAAGAACATTGACTAGAGTGGCAGCGAACATCGGCGGCGTAGTGCGCACACTGAGTATGTGGAAATTGGCAGTTAGGGTTTGTCATCATACAAGGATTTCAAACATTGAAACGATTCCAGTAAAAATCAAATGATATCGAAACAGGAAATAAAAAACGTATACTGGGTTATTTCTTGGTTTTAACAACCAAAAGCTGCACGCCGTCTACATTGCACAAATACGTTAAACGCTGCCAATGTAGCGTTGCGATTTCAGACAGCGCTCTCTCTTTGGCATGCTCTTGGATGAAAATATGCTTTTTAAAGCTTTGATACTATCGGTCATTAAATAATGGATATTTAATCGTTTTAAAACTCGTCGTATCATATCCTGACAACATGACCTCACACACGTTCCGTCTCTACATCACACACACGGGAAAGATAAATGCTGTGGTTGAACAACGAGGGGACAGGAGCTGCAGCTTTGAAAGGCTAAAGTGTGCTCGGCAGCAGATATGAATACACATGGAGGCCAGTCATGGAAGCATATGTTGGCTCTTTTAGGTTCTCACATACACACATGCTTTAGATTGATCCCCCACCCACGTCCACACCCCCGCCTCTAACGCTGTGTTAGATTATTACACCCGCATCTGAATTTACTTAAGACAAGCTCCATAAAACTTCAGATAGGGAGGTCCATGAGGCCCACTCAAGCCTCCGTCTGCCTTCGGGGATTCGTCTGTGAAATATTGTCTGTGTGTTGGCGATGCTGAACGATGCATACAAAGACAAAAGGGGGGAGGGCGGAGCATTAATGGCTGACATGCATTGGTCTTTTGCTTAGTAAGTTTAGTATCATGGAAGGAATTGTGGCCGAAGGTTTTAGCCAGCGCATGTATTGGACCATCAAAATGTTAGATGTGTTAGAACATGTTTGGGTCGGTGTCCAAAAAGAGGTTTGTAGTCCGCAGGGTCGGTTTGATATGTTGCTAACACAGCCGTCTGTTGATCAATCTTTTTTTATTTAAGTTTTAGTAAGTGATGCAACAGACTGAATTTCATACTGATGCTTTTACATCTGCACAGAACTCCTGAAAACTTCCTGAAGTCAGGAGACTTCACCTCAGCGAGTGGGAGGTGAAGTTTACTTCCTGTGATCGCTGCACGACCACAGACTGTCTGCACGCCACCGCTACGATCTACGTGCTCTAATGAACCTGCTGCATTCTGTTTCCTGTTCTCCAGTATGTTCTTCTCCACTCTTTAGTTCAGATTGTGATTCTGTTGAACTACACGTAGCATTGATATGAAGACAAATGTTCTCATTATAGCGTCGTATAGAGGACATCGACTGAGACGGCTAAACATCATCGCGTGTTTCCAGCCGTGTTCCTGCTTATGAATAATAATTCTATCTCTGTTATGCTGTTAAATGTTCCTTCATGATCATCAGGTAGTTCTCCCTTTGTTTGCACGAGAGGAGAATATAGTTGAGTTTGTAGATGTTTTAAGAGTGAGAGGAACTACAACAGTAAATTTAAAGGTCATAAAAAACGAACCAATGAGCTTTAAGATGTTTTCAAACTATGCACGAGTGAGGGGATCTTAAGATTTGGTACAAGTATTCATCATGTAATTCACTGTCGCTTTAAGTATCCAATTATAAAGCAGGCAGTGATCTATGTGTGTGTGTGTTTGTGTGTGTGGGGGGGGGGGTGTAACAGTAATAAAGATGATGGATTACATTATTTGGCTTCTACAAGAACAAACATGCACATGTGACGGCTGGATAAAGGCTCTGAGGTGACGTGATGAAGCATCCACTGCGTTCAGTGATCAGCCGAGGGGTCCTTACTGGTGATGGATAGTTCTTATCGTGAGCGCTTAACGAGAAGCCCCTCCTCACCCACTCACCTCGCTGTGGAGCAGCTCTCTCCTGCGGCCCTGCGGCTCGGCTGGCTCAACATGAGGAGAGAAAAAAAAAGCAGAGAGAGAGAGAATAATGAGGAGAGGAAGGGAGGAGAGAGTCCACTCAGTAATCACTGTGTTTGTTCAGGAAGAGGTCAGCTACAAGATTGGGTTTCGCTAGCGTGCAGACTGGAGTCTCGAGGGTGGAAATGGTTCTAATGTAGGCCAGTGTGTTCACAGTCGGTCATGCTGGAGGGGGAGAGTGACAGAGAGGGAGAGGGAGAGAGAGGAGGAGGAGAGCTCTCTGGTGGCAAGGCATGTTGGGAAGCTGTGCAACAAAGCACTCTTAGCTAAACAAAAGGACCAATGTTTTCTCCCCACAGCCCCGCTGGTGGTTTTTACTGTGCCCACACAACGTGGCTGCCTGATACTGGAGAGAGAGAGAGAGAGTACCAGTACATCAAGGATTGTTGATCAAAGGTGACAAAAGTTCATGCATTTCTCACTCATAGCAACACAAATGTTTAAGATAAAAGAAAGACGTAAAGTACAAGTAGAAGTACTGATTCAACTTTCTGACTGACGTCTAAAAGAAAAATAACCTCTGGAGGATATTTAAGCTAAATGAACCTCGAGCAATATGTGTGAGACAAGTCAACTGAAATGATCGGCACTTTGAGTCAAACCTGAAATGAACAACAGATTAACTTTGCCTTTAATGTTGGGGGGGGGGGGGATTTCTTGCCGCTTTGAATTTGCTCCAACTTTGTCGGCAGTGTTGTCCGATTGTCTTTCGAACGAACATGTCGCTGAGGTTCCTCCGTCAGTCACTGATGTCACACTCAGGCCCGTGTCCATCTATTGTTTTTTTTCGGGCATAAAAGCGCTGGCTGTGCGCTCAGGAGCGCTTGCATGAAGCGTTTGTGCGCTGAGAAGAAAAGCACTGCACGTCTGTCCTGTCTCTATGACAACAGTCTGTTGATAACGACCGCTGTTATTACTGCATGTTTTATATTTTAGATCGTTTATTTCCCGATCTGACACGGAGCAAAGACGATATGGGTACGAGACACGATCTGTAGGCAGCAAAACTACGGGGCATCAATCACAGGATATAAACATCACCACCCCCTCCCACTCGCTCGAGGTGAATTCTCCTGATTATATCCTGCTGCGTTCTCACATCAGCTCACTCTGACTTCATGCTGAATAAATACGAGGAGGCTGGAGGAGAAACTCGGGATAAAGTCTGAGAGAAACATTCAGCTCCGAGTTTTTCTGAAGTTTTGTGCAGGTGTGAACAAGGACTGTGAGGGAGACGTATAAATAAGCAACAAGAAATATTTTAAAGGCAGGTTGTCCTGAAATGTTCACGAGGACGTGTGTGAAAAACAACTCCTGAAACCTCTTTTCTCGTGTTGTGTCGCTCGTGTGTGGTGGAGACTACACAAGTCCTTTTCAATGTGTTCTTGTCTCGTCTACTTCGCTTGAAATCTGTCTTCATGTTGGACAAAAAATAGAATACACAAATATGCAAAATATAAATGATCAATGACTCCGCTTGGATGGATTCAATTTAGTGTAACAAGCCCGTTTTAAACTGCAGGGAGAAGAAGGTACACATACTTTGATGTCGTGTCGGGGAAAAGTGAAAAGTTTTCGCTTCATTCTGTGACGACTTACAAACTGTCAACCCAACAAAACAGAATAGCATCATCAGTGCTTTAACCTTTAAACTGGTTCAACATAGAACATCACCAGAGGAGAGTGAAGCTCTTGTTTATAAGAGAGATAATAGTTTTTATTTGTTTCCAGTGTGCAATAACACAAACAAATAAAGTGAGCTGACTGAATAGGAAACAGATGTCAGGGCTCTCGTACCACACACAGGGCGCTGGCACCGGGTCTGATCCCGACTCAAAGCCACATCTGGATCACTCCATCCCACCTCTTCCATTAGGGCCGATCTTCCAGATGAGCTCATGAGCCGGGGCTAATGGACGCCAGGCCGCAGAGAGAGTCGCTGGAGTCTCTTCTGCTGCTCGTCCCTACGTCTGTCTGTCTGTCCTTCATTAAGTGTCTCTATCTTTCTCTCCACGCCGAAAGCTTTGCTCTGTCACTTGTCTTTCACTCTTCCTAAATCACTTCCTCCCAGTCATTTTCCAATCTCTTGAAGACTTTCTGAGTCTCTCTGATTCTCTGTGTTCAGTTCAGTCCCCTCTTAACGTGTCTCTACATCTTATATTTCTCTCTCTCTCTCTATCGTATCATTTTCTTTGTCCAGCCACTTCTCGCCCTGTGTCAGATATTCAGTCAGAGTTTCATGTACATGCAGAAACTTTTAACAGCCTGCTCACTGCGTCTCCTCTCTGAGACACTCGAGCATTTGTGAAGTCCAAAATGATGTTTCTCTCAGGCTTCTCCTCTTGAACAGAAACATGCACACACTCAAGTCTGAGGTTACGTCTCCGAGTGCGGACGAATTACTCGATGTGGGAATTACAATATGGTTGAAAGTTATTCCTCCTTCACTCACTACTGCCAAAGCACTTTAAGGGCTCACTCACACTAGGCAGTCCGTACTGTGGCCAAGCACGTTTGACCCCCACAGTCCAGTTCGTTTGACTAGTGTGAGTGCTTCGTTCCTTGGCTCTGGCACGGGTGGACGGATGAAAATAAAAACTACAAATCCCACTGTTGCATCCAACAAAGTGCTCTGTGGATGGAAAGTATAGCAGCAACTAAAGTTACGAGAACATCAAATCGACTGAAGAGACAGCACACAATGTGTACGAGTCTGTATAGCAGTCTGAGTTCATGCACGAGTACAAGAAGAACAGGTACAAAAAGTGGACATGCCTTCCATTATCGAGAAATCCTGAGTGTTATTGCGGTATCTGACTAAAATTACTGATAAAGAGCCACAAAGTCAGTAAAGTAGCTGTCATGTTTTCTGTGTTGTTGTCTTTTCTTCATGAATACATAAAGCCATGCATGTGTTGTATTACGACATCATGTACAAGAGGTAACCGTGCTCAGGCCGGTTAGTCCTGGAGCAGTGAGTGCAGGCCAGCAGGGGAATGAGGAGGGGGGGCGATTGAGCTGCATCAAAGTGCAAAGCTACCGAACCTAGGTGATTTTGTATGTGAATAAAGACGTTTATTTACCTGCGAGTGCCAGCAGTAGCTCTCCTAAAAGCTGTTGGTACACATCCAGGGCCTCCTGATCATCCGCTCCACTCTCCTCCTTTAAAGCAAGTTAGAGAATTACAAACATTGCTGTACGTCCGATAATAAAGAAACATGAACATGCATAGCTCAGCTGTTTTACTCTGCTCGCACTGAAGAACCCTTTAAATCTGTGATTGTTCAAGTCGTGTTAAAGCACACACAGCTTGCAGAACCATGAAGTAGATGTTTTTGGTTAAAGTCAGGGTTGGTACTTTTCTCCAGATCCACTTTTTCAGATGTTGGTTGAAATTGTCTTTAGGTCCTGACAGAAATTAATAACTCATGTGCTCTGAAAAAGGAACAAAGAAAATCCGTCATCTGTAGCAGTTGTAAGCCTGTAAAAACTTTGACCAATGTCTGCCACGAGGTACCAATCTGATGAACCAATCACAGCCTCCCTGTCTCCCTGCTCGTTCTCTACCTCTTGCGTGCTCTAGCCCACACTCAAAGCACGTCACTGATGACGGAGTTTATACTGTGAGTTTACTTACCGCTGAATGAGACGACGTTGTTTCTACACAATGCAAGCGATGAGCTGAGGTCGTGCATGTAAGTGAGGGGCGTGGCTTTAGAGGGAGCACAGAGGGGAGGGGGTGGGTGCAGACGGAGCACTGAGGGAATGCTACTTTCAAAATCATGCTAGTTTTTGAAAATGACCAACCCTGCCTTTAACAGATGTGGTTTGGAGAGCGAGCTGTGAAAGGGGGTTCAGTTTGTACCCTGCTGGTTTGTTTTGTTTGACTCTCTTCTGCCTCTGTGTGTGTGTCTCTGAATGTGGGGGCATCATTTGTCCTAACCTTAGCAATGGCAGTGGAGGCCATCTCCAGAGCAGCCAGCAGCCGGGGGTGATCTCGAGACATTTCTTAAAAAGAGAAAAACTCTTCTTAATTTTTTTCTTATTGCAACCTTGATGCATCACTCTAGAAAACATGCACCATCAGTCTCCTATACAAACGCGACACTCCTGTATCCTGGACTACAGATGCTCAGGATTTCTTAATATTTATTTAAAGGCAGCGGGGTAATGGAGGAGAGAGTGCCCTGAAGCAAAACACCAAACCCATTAAGACACCCAAACCTGACCTCTGACCTCTGAGGTCGGGGTAAACATACACATTTCTCTAGATGTATGTTAATACAGGATTATACTTCTGAGTAGGGATGGGGGTCATTCATTTTTATTGGTATTGATCATCGAGACTCCTGAGCGATGAGGGTCTTTATCACCATGGTCGATACCATAGGCGACGGATTCTGCACAGAACGAAACATTTCTCATTTAAACTAAACTGTCCTTTTACTGAGCCGACCCTGAACACATCATAATATAACCTTTCATCAGCTAGCTAGCTTTTGTCCGGCCTATTTCAACACAGATTTCAGCCATAAACTGGAAATATTATCTTTTTAATAAATTGTCGCCTAACCTTAGAACTTTTCATGTTCAGCAACTGAAAACCAGAATTCTTCTTCATGTAGTTTTATACCTGTTGGCTGGCAATTCATATTTATCCCTGATCACCTAAAGTTTAAAAGGTTATCAACATATGTTTATGCAACACGGGCGCTGTGACTCAGTGGTAGAGTCGGTGAGGGGTTTGATCTCCAGCTCCTGCAGCTACATGTCGATGTGTCCTTTGGTAAGACCCTTAACCCCGAATTGCTCCCGCTGCTTTGTCAGTGGTGTGTGAATGGATTAGTTGATGGAGACTTTACATAGTAGCCTCGGCCATCAGTGTGTGAATGAGACTCGATGCAGTATTATTAAGCTCAAGATTTGTGGATTTTTTGGTTCTTAATAGAATCGGGTTTTGATCCCCAGCCCTACTTAGGATTGAATAAAAACAGACTGAACTCTCGTTTAATTGAAATCAAGTGTTTGAACGTTTAACTCTGGCTCCTTCTCATGCAGCTCCTGAGCAGACTATGCTAAAGCCGACATACAGCCGCTCTGCCCCCGCACCGAGCTGTGTTCATTACCTCGCAGGACATCTCTGGAGGTCCGCGCCTCCTCAAAGCTCACTCTGTTGTCGGAGGCCACCAGGGCTTTCAGCTCCTCGGCTCTGGACGCGTACTGGCTGACCTGCGGGGAGTTCTCTTACATTGACTCAACTTAATCATGTCAACCATGCCATATGCTCTACATCCTCTCCATATGGTATTAATAGAGGGGAATTCATTCCCAGTGAAAGCCACTGGAGTGTAATAATGAGGAAAAAAAGACCAACTGAAAAAAAGGAAAGTAATCCAAATGTGAAGGCGGGAGCGCTTTAAGGCTTACCTTCTGCCTGAGGGCATCTTTCCGTTGTCGGTCCGTCTCGTCTGTGGAGCGAGGAGAAGAGAGAAGTTTTGTTTTTACATTAGACGGTTTATCATAGTGGAAGAAAGGTGGTGCATCGTTGGACGGCTAAAGGCACAGAGAGGATATAAGTGTGGTCGTTACTCTTACAGTGAACAGCAGGGACAAAGTGCTCAAGGGCACTGCAGTACAGAGAGAGAGCGGCCGACTTCTCCCCCTCCTGGTCCTTCTGCACGGCCTGCAAAACCAGCTCCTTCTGAAGAGAGGAAATAGGAAGTGGCATCACTGAGTGCAAACTACAACACATCTGCATAGCTAATGCATGCATGTAGAGTCATGTGTGAAAGCACATGGCGGGCAGGAATTAACTCAAACCTACTCACACGTACACTTGCTCAGTCAATCACACATTATTCATGGTGCTATGCAGCAGAGACACACATGCCACTCTCTATTTATCCACTCACCGCTTTCACTATGCTCTCTGCACTCGGCATGTGCTCCAGATCCACAAAAGGGTGGGCGAAGAACTCTGCAAAGGTGATCCGGGCATCTGGATTTCTGTCGAGCAGCCGCAACAGAAGGTCTCTGCAGTCCTTGGAAACCCTGGCCCCGGGAGGGAGCTAATGCACAAAACACGACCTTATTATGTTCCACTCAATCCACAGGACGATGCCGGGGAAAAGGACAGCAGATTGTTGCTGGAGACCTTCTAGTCTCACATCACCACCTTTTATCAAAAGATGACCTTAAAACTATGTGAATCCCTGAGTAATGGTGCGTACGCTAATGCAGCCCATTGAGCTCCAGCGTCATGTTCGACACATAAATCCAAGTGCATTAAAAGCCCTCCATCGTTACATCGTTTACTGCCCACATGGTGATTAAAGTTAGTTTTATATTCAGCCGACAAATCAGGACAAAGACACAACTACGACTTTCCGCTTAGAGCCTTGAAATATCTAATCAACCCATCACACATATTTATCATTACTGATATTCTAATGAGATAAGCTCTTGTTTCAGCTGAGCAGCTCTACTGCCAGTGCTCCTTAGAACAATGTGTGAAAGGGGGCCCTCTAGTGGTTAAAAGCTGAACACCCCCTAAATACTAAGCAGTACTGTGTAACAGCAGTAACAATCAATTACACTTTGAATTACGCGGGATGAACCGCCCTGCTTTCTACGGGGAGAAACAGAAAGGTGAGTCATTCATATTAACCAGCAGGACTGCCGACGATCGATTACTTACCTCAATAGGTTGGTTACTCCGAATCTTTTCCTCCAACTCGGCGTACGACCTTGATGCGAACGGTGCTCGCCCAAACAGAGCCTCTGTACGCACACAAACAAAAGATCTGAAGTGATCACAGAGAAGTTATCAGAACGACAAAAGTGTTTCTGTTCTTTTGATTTAAGGTAAAGGGAATGCATGTTTCTAACCCTTACACTGTGTTTCTATTTATAACCATTGTGTGAATTATTGTGCTTTCAATATTCTCAGAATAGAAATGTATGAATAGAAATGCACTCCTTCTAGAAATAGTGATAATAACATGATCAAAATAACAAGTTTATAGTCGCCTTCTACACCTGCAGCATGCTGTGGTTCTTTAATGAACCACGAGCCATCATCACGTCTCTGTATATTCATTTTGATTCTGCAACGTCACATTGTTAGCGTCCCAGTCTGTGAATTCACATTGCTTTTTGATGTTGCAGAAGCCCGGCACAGCGGGAGCTCCACATACACACACACACACAGCGCTGTTCTCCCCCGCTGGCTCAGCTGATCCCGTCTCTCCCCTGTAACGCCTCTGTTACTGCCTCTGAAGATGGTACGGAGGGGGGGTCACTTCGTCCCCACATTACGCCTCAATGACATTCAGATTGAAGTCGAACTGTCAAAGGGGCGTAAATGTCGCGGCTTGAAACAGCGGTCTGAATATGGTTAATAACTGAACCCTCCTCAAGAACAGGAAACACCAGGCTGCCCTTTTATAACCTTTGTTACATTTTGTCCCTGACAACGAGAGCTTCATATTAACTGTACAGACATGACATGACCTCCTCAGTCCGCACTTTTAAGGCCGCCAGGCGACATAATACTCACCGTAAAGAATGACTCCCACTGACCACAGATCGACCCTGGAGTCATACTGACGTCGACACACCATCTCAGGAGCCATGTAGAGAGGAGAGCCTCTCAGCGCACTCTGCTCGTCCCATGGAGACATGTACTGAGCGAAACCGAAATCTGAGACCAAACCAGAAGTCAGACACGGCTGCTGCACGGCTTTAACGACTGACAAGCTGGTAATAATTACTGCACAGAGATGTCACAACCCTTTCATAAACAAACATGTAATAACGATGCAACATGATAACGCTAATGTGGCGGCTGGAAGAGAAATGCTTTTCTTTGCTATCATAACAACACAATGGACGAACAGAAACAGAAACAGAACTCCTAGGCACCAAATTTAAGGTAATTTCTTGTTTAATTACCAAAAATTGCAAGCAAACTACAACACACCGTCTAAATTACACAAATACGTCGACATGGCCAACGTCTTTATGTAATTTAGACTGTGCTCTATCTTTCTCTCACGGCAGTTTTGGTTTAAAATGACTTAAGAAGTGTAATCCAAAGTTTCCCATCCGGGGTGCCACTTCTCTGTAGCAGTTTCAATGTGTTTGGGGTGCCAGCCGTTATTTCAATCAACAACCTAATTTAAAGTTTTTATTTAAAATAAAACCACAAAGATACCTTCTGTCTTTTGAACCAGGAGCACCTCCTTTTTGAACAGAACACAAGGAACAACCACACAAAGATTCGAGGCTCATCAGCAGCAGTCTCCATGCTGGAAATGCTGTCTCAGCCTAACTTTCAGTCAACCTAACGACAGACTGAGAGCTGGAGCTGAGGCGGGTTTTAAGCCTCTTGACGAACTGTTACATCACTCCACCTGTCAATCATGTCAGCTACACGCCTAACTATGGATAACACATATCGTTCATAAAATAAAAACAGAGCTATTTAAAAAAAAATCCTCCCCGTACAGTGTGTGCCGATCGAGACATGAGCTAATCAGACCTGTTTGGTTTTTTGAACCAGGCTGTAAACATGTTAATGTCTGCTGTAAAAACAGGCTTTTTTGAATGGGTGTGTATGTGACTTCCTGTGCTTCTGCAGCCAGCCTCTAGTGGCTTCAGTTTTCAAGACCGGAGGTTACCGCTTGCTTGAAACTCCGGCGTGCACCCCAAACACATTAAGACCCCGAGAGAAAAGTGGCACCCCGGATGGGAAACTTTTTCAGATACTATCGATCATTAAAATAACAGAGAGTGTATCGTTTTGAAAAAGTATTTATGTGTGGACAATGTTGATAACAGATGACACAATGATGTAGCTCCTCTGGTGTGTGAAGTCGATGCAATAATCTCAATCATGTTGCGGTCGTTTGATTTATCGTCCGTGAGGGTGGACATGAGATCACCTGCTAGTTTGAGGACCGAGTTGCTGAGCAGAATATTCTGGGGCTTCAGGTCCAGGTGAGAAATGTTTCGCTCATGAAGAAACTGGAGCGCACAGGCTGTTTGTGCAGACACGCAGACACACACACACACGCACACACACACACACACACACACACACACACACACACACACGCACACACACACACACAAAAGAAAAAGGTAGTTTGCGCTGTGAAAGTGAGTGTGTTATACAACTTGTTCAAATCTATTTCCAAATACACTTGGGGTGATTTTTTTAATTACATCCTTTCTTACAAGAAAAGCAGTCTGACTCTACACACATTTTTTTTAACCCATTTTTTCGCCCTAATCTAAACTCACCCATCTGTTGCAGGAAGCGGCGTGCCACCCTCTCGGGTAAAAGTCTGCGGCTGCGGATGAAGCTTGAGAGATCTCCACCAGAACACCACTCCATGATGAGATAAATGTTCTCAGCATCCCACTGAGAGAAAAGAAGAATTCAGACATCGAAGGGAAAGACAGCATTTATTCTTTTGATGAACACGAGTCATAACCGTCTCTGTTGCGTTCATGTTTCGACCTTCTATTGATGACTTATATACCTGAAAGTCTTTTAACTGGACGATATGAGGATGGCGCATCGTCTTGAGGATTTCGATCTCCGTCAGCAGGTTTTCTGTCGACGATCTGTTCAGAGTTTTCTTTGCAACCACCTTCACCGCCACCGCCTCCCGACTGTCTCCCTGCAAAGCCACAGAAGATCTTCACTTCAACTTTTGACGACAAAACGGGACTGAAGTTTTAATAATGCCTTTATTTATGTAGCGTCTTTAAAAACACAGCTTTACAAAGTCCTTTGACATAACGGGACAGGTGTTGTTCAGAGGGGACTGAAAATAAAATCAGTGTAGACGGTCAAAACCTCAGATCAAATACCTACTCTCCTGTGTGTGTGCTAGAGTGTGTGTGTGTGTGTGCGTGTGTGTGTGCGTGTGTGTGTGTGTGTGTGTGTGTGCGTGCGTGCGTGCGTGCATGTGTGCGTGTTTTCAGTCTTTGTCTCAAGTCCACTTTTTGAAGGTCTCACTCGCTCGTGTTTCGGTCTATCTATTGTGTCACATCAATTTAAAGCTGACAAGCTAGCACACCTAACTGCTGATTCAGAGAGGAGGTCTCTTATTGGGTAGAAGAATTCACCTCTATGACAAACTCTGATTTTGTTTTCAACAGTCAAATGGGAAAATGTCAACAGCGTGGGGGGCTCACCCTGCATTCATGTGGTGCCAGATCAGACGCATCAGAAAAACAAGTTCACAAGTAGGAACATGCGCATGAACACCTGCTCAAGTTGGAACAACAACTCGGAAACTCAGGAGATAATTTGTTGGGCCGCCAGTAGCCTAGTGGTTAGTGCGTGCGCCCCATGTGGGCGGCTTAGGGTTGAATCCGACCTGTGGCTCCTTTCCGGCGTGTCGTACCCCACTCTCTCTCTCTCCTTGATTTCTGACTCTATCCACTGTCCTATCTCTCAAATAAAGCCCCAAAATAAATCCTAAACAAAAAGGATTTGGTGCCCGACTTGACGTCGTATCCGTTATCACACGGGGCGCAAAAGATGTTTTGTAAATGTTAAGATACTTTTTATTAATTCACATCTTGTAACGGAAACATTCGACTCATCTTCTTTGTAGCACGCACGCTGTTTGTTGTTATTATTAACATTCAGACTTTCTGAACTGAAATCACGTGAGCACACTGAAGTCGGAAGAACGACTTCCCAACTCGTAAACTGGGACCATCGGAGGAGCACCTGAATGTAGCATTAAACCGTCTCTGGGAAAGATCGGCTTGTTAGACAGAGGAGGGACTACAAACAGTTACGATTTAAATACATCCAATCACACGGCTCATTTCAAAAACAGATACACACACACACACACACACACACACACACACACACACACACAGGTACAAAGAAACATTCTCTTAGTTGTGATATTAAACATCCATCCGTGTCACAATCGCTGCTTCTCTGATAGAAGAGTTTCGTTTGGATTTAGAGCAGAAACGTTCATGTGTGGAAACGTCCGTGGTTAAACGAGGAGTCACCCGTCTCTCTCTCCTCCCCCTGACTCACCTTCCTGTAGGCTTTGTAGACCGTTGCGTAGGTGCCGCTGCCCAACCGCTCGGTGAGGATGAAGCCGGACAGTTTTGGTGGAGCGAAGCTGGAGGTTGAAGCCATGATGACAGCAACATCCAATGTGCGAGCAGGTTCTGGCTGCAGAGTAAGAAACAACAAGAAACTATTCATACCTAATAATTCCTTCTTCCAGATGAAGGCGGTATCGAAGGCGGTGGCGTTCATCTTTTGGTGGTTTAAAGGTTTTATCCTCTTTCCTCTTTAATGGTCTAAATGTTTTAGATTGCTTCAGTACCTTTTCATTTCTAGCATGTGTGGTTCTCTTGTTTTATAATCCCCCTCTGTTTTTTTTTACATTTTTAATCGTTAGGCGTTTACGGATAGTTCAAGGAGCTTTTAGAGCCCCTCCCCCTTTTTTCACTGACGTCGCACCGCAGGAACTATGAACCATTGTAGCGCATAGAACCCCGTTTAGAGGAACCTTTTAAGCTCCTGCCTCAGGATAGGTACTCTCCCAGCACCAGAGGGACTTTGAGTGACGTTAGCGCACGGTGATTGGTCTAACAGAAGAGCCAATCCAGCAACACCAACCGCCATTTTTAAATCCCACCGTTAGCATAAACGTGTGTTAATAACGGAGGCACCTTGTAATCTGGGGCTTGAATGAACACGTACTTACAAGGGGTCTAAAATGCTGCCGCTAAGCTGTGGACGAAATCATCTAGACGGTCTCATGTTACACCTGTCCTCTTTACACTGGCCCCCCATCAGTATCAGAATACAGTGTAAACTTCTTGTTATTGTGTTTGGAGCCGTGCACGGTCAAGCTCCGGCTTTCATCACTGAGCTGCTGAGGCCATATAACACCAGCAGGTCCCTGGGGTCCTCTGACCAGGGTCTGCTGGTTGTTCTTTACACACGACTAAAAACAAAAGGAGACTGAGCTTTTGAGGGTGTGGCACCTAAACTTTGGAACTGTCTTCCCCCAGAACTGAGAGCCGTGAACTCTGTGGACGATTTAAAAAAGCAGCTAAAGACTCATCTGTTCAGATCGCTCCCCTCCTCTGGAACTCACAAAACCAACAGAGACCCCGCCTCACTCTCCACCTTCAAGAAATCCTTACAAACTCCCCTCTTCAACATCGCCTACAACCACTAACAGACTCTGTTCTCATCAACCTCCTCTTACATTATTTCTTCGTTGTTTTGTTCTGTTAAGCGTCTTTGAGTATTCTGAGCGCTATAAAGGTCTAATGTATTATTATAATAAACCCTGCATGTTCCAGTATTCACTAGGGATGTAAAGATGAATCGTATCGTGAGTATTCACATTTCTTCCACTTGGTGTCGGCTTGTTTCAAATGAAAGTTGTTTCATACGTCAGCAGGAGAGTTCAGATCAAGTTGTAAACTGATTTAGTTTCTTTTTCCTTCTTTAAACTAAAAGCTCCTCAAAGTGTCCTCCTGGCAGCAGATCCTCTTCTATATTAGAAATGTTCTGTAGTCCAGTTTCTAACATCATAATAAATCAGGTGTAACTAATCCTTGATTAAAGCTTCTGTGGACTGCATGCACACTATTTCTGTCTGCAACCTTTCAAAATAAAACTTTGTATTAAAAAAAGGACTCAATACTCTATTCTTGCTTTTGTTGTTCTCTCTGTGTGATTCTTTCGTGGCTGTGTAAATATGATACAGACACATATTCAAACTAAATCAAACTTCATGAGATTAGTTTGTTTTCTGTCGCTTTAAAGGTCTCACTGTGACTTCAATGTGTTTCTCTGATGATTCATTAAGTAGTAAGAATGATTTAAATACATTTGATTCCTCAGTTTGGGAGCTAGCCACAACTTTTAGCTTGCTACCTTCGAGGTAATGTGTTGATCTGGTTCAGTGAATGTATCTACAGCTCAGGTAGGAGGACTTATTCCACTTCTTTTCATTCAAATATAAACATATATAAAGAGCTGACTCTTACTTGTAAGCTGATAAATCCAGAGGACATGCAGGAATGTTTACATCGCTGCCTCACGCTGCACCCAGAGATCAGCTGATCACCTCTTCTTCTTCTTTTTTTTTTTTTGGCGGTTGACAAACTACGAATTGGTGCATTACCGCCACCAACTGGTCTGGAGTGGATCAGGATGTCTAATGTGTCTCAAATAAATATGAACACTCTCAATTATTTTGCAGTACTGTATGTCTATTATGTTAAAGAATCAAACACTTAGAAATGTAGTGAATTAAATGTTAAAATAGCCATAGACACTGATTATTATTAACAGTGTTAAAGTTTATGACGGACAGGACACCAACAGTAGAGTAGAATGTTCGGGTTGCTAAGCAACAGTGCGACTAGTTGAGTTGGCGAAGTAAAAAAAAAACCGTGTTGTTGATTTTAACTTTGAATCACTACTTCCTGTTTGTATAACTGTTGTATAAAAGGGATCTCACACTCGAGGGTGAGATGTTCTGGAAATCAGCTCTGCTGTGATTATCTTCAGACCAGATCACAGCAGAGCTGATGTTCACAACATCATCTCAACCTCTCGTCTAATATTTCATAAAATAATAAAAAAAAAAAAAAACACAGATCATCAAATCAAATGTCATATGTTGTCTGGCTCCAGGAATCATTCATAAGCAAATGATATTTTTTTCTAATTTAAGCTTTATCTATTGTTTTGGTCGTGGACATCAATTTGACGCATTTTCTTTAGTCTTAATTTAAAAACTCACAATACAGGATAAGACATCTTTATGAGTCTCAACATTTCTTTAGGGGGAGATCTTACATAATATCAGATCATTAAATGTGTTGTTTTGCTCTCTTTCTTATTCAGCTTTTATTTCCAAACCCCTCACCGGAAGTCAGCTGTCATACCTACATGATAGTCCTTTAAAGATGGCGGAGCGCTTGGCTGCACGTTTGACCGCTCAAGAGGAGCACATTGTCCTCCTCACCACGGAGATATGCTCGCTCAGGGACGGGTTAATCCGAGGTGTGGATGCCGCGGCTGGTGCCTCCGTCTCCCCGGAGCTGGAGAGCCTGCAGGCCGAGAATGAGAAGCTGAAGTACCGGCTGCTGCACCTCCGGAGGGCTCTGCAGCTGGAGGCGGAGCTGCAGGAGGCGCACGGAAGGAAACCACCAGGAGTGAGGAATGGGAAAGCTCTGCAGAAAACTACCAGTGCAGAGAAGACGCCTAACAACCGAGCTGATAATAAGGTAGGAATAAAAATGTGTACAATGATTGTCATTTTTTGTAATCATGAGTAGTAGGCTAATAGTTGAAGTGTTGCACCAGGTTGCATCACTATTATGAGGGCCTCTCTCATGTGGATCCAAATGACAAACTACAGCACCCCCTCTCCAGAAATAGCTGCCTACCTCAGTGCCACAGTCGGTGCACACTTTGACTGCATGCTGCCATGTTTGCTGATATGAATATGAAGCCCGAAGGTAGACAAAGGGAATCACAGCTCCAGAAAAACAAACTGAGACCAATATCAAATCTGTTTTTTCTCTAGTTCCATTATTCACAGGTGTGTGTTTGAGTACAATGAACATTTGACAACATGTTATTTGAGTTTATTCAACATTTCTCTCGTCTTTCAAATCAAATATTCTCATTTAGGTCTTTTATTTCTCATAAATCTGACACAAAGATGTCATATTTTTCAGGCTGCATGAAAAGCAACAGACAACAGGTTCATGTTTATTACTAGAAAACAGAATACTAATGTTTTTTTTTTTATTGCAGAGCTGCGTGGCCTCTTGTAAGAATAAAGCTCACACACACACCCTTCTCTTTCTGTGGACAGGCGCCGCCCCCGGATAAAAAACCAACTGATGGAAACAACAAGAAGGAGAAGAAGCAGGAGAAGGGAGGAGGAGGAGGAGGAGTGAAAGAGGTAATTATTGTGAAGGAGTTTGAAATGATTCATGTAAGAACAAAGATTATTTTCACTATAGTCTCTTTCTCTACGGATCGAGAGGAGAAATATTGATGCTGTTTTTTAAATGTATTTACAGTAACCAGGACAATATAGTTGACATTAAAAATCTCTTTTTCCTGAGTGGCCAAATATCGACAAACACAGAGCAGCCATACCAACATAATACAAGGTACTTAATTATAATGCATTAAAAACACAAAATAACAAAAGTTTGTCAATAACTACTCCTTCGCTTTGACTCTGGGGAAGACGTTGAAACGTTCGTCCTTTGCACCTTCATAAACTTGCCGTCAGTGATCTGTGTGCTCCAGAACTTTCTTTGGATTCTGCCTGTGTGAAGGAGTCCTTTGAATTATTTCTGACGTCCTCTGTCCTTCTCTGAGGGCGCCGACCTCGATCTGTGAAGGGGCTGAAGCACAAGAGTTTAACTTCTAATTTGTCAATATCACTCGGCTACGTTTCAGGTCTTTTGGTTTTTCAATACGTGGTGATTAAAACGTATTTATTGTCTTGTTTTTTTAATATTTTTTGCTGTAGCTAAAGCCCTGGCCTGAGTTCATATCACAGCGCCTCAGTCTGTACGAGGAGCTGAAGAAGGAGAGCGACGCCCTGCTGGAGAAGAAAGCTGCCGACAGCAAACCCATCACCGTGGAGCTGCCTGACGGGCGTCGGGTGGAGGGGAAGGCCTGGATCACCACACCGTACCAGTTAGCTTGTGATATCAGGTAAGTGAACACCTGGAGAGATTTAGACTCCAAGTGCAGCATCAATTGACGAGTGCAGGTATTTTATTTTCCCACTAAAGAGTAAGTTCTCTGAAGGGTGATTTTACAGTTTCAGCTTCGCTTATTTCTACTAAATAGATGATCGAAATATTGCATGAAATGTTGACAGAGCTCTTTGAATGCAACTTTCTTACACTTGATTTTTTCAGCCAGGGCCTGGCTGACAACGCGGTGATTTCCCGGGTGAATGGAGATCTGTGGGACCTGGACAGACCTCTGGAGCAGGACTGCTCTCTGGAGATCTTACGCTTTGACAACGAGGATGCACAGGCAGTGAGTACTTAAAAAAAACAACTACAGCTGGAAAAAGTCTCAGATATATCAACATTTTCTTATTTTAAAATCATCCTTACCAGTGTCCTATCGTACGTTAGTGTCTGACATTTGACCCAAACCATCTGCTTTGATTTGAATAGATGAGCTGCTCTTAAATGTAATGTCGTCCTGGTAATAGATCTGAGAGAGTTGATCTGCAGCAGATATTGTTGGCAAAAGACGGCAACAAATCAGTGAAGTCCTTCTAATGCAACAGACACATTACCGCTATGTTTGCACGTCCACATCCTGCAGAGCGTTTGGTTGCATGATTTCTGTGACAAGAAAGGTGAAAGTTCATTGTTAAAGGTTGCTCCTCAAGCTACAGCGATGTGTGGACATGTTGACATTTCAACCTCATGTCCCAAAGCCTTCTCCATGAAAACACATCCTGCAGCTTAAAAGGAGAAGGCTGTTAAGATATACGCTTGTCTGACTTAACAATGTTATTGGATGAGGAATAAGCATCTGATATGCTCTGTCGTCCACAAGTGTGATACCTGCCACAAACTGCAAAGACCAAAATATGTCAGGTCTGCCTGCTGACAGACTCGCTGCTTGTTATTTATTTTAGGGCCATTTTTGCCTTTATCGGATAGGACAGTTGAAGAGAGACAGGGTGGGGGTGCTTGGCTATCCTGCACCCCGACAGCCTGACTCCTGAACCTCCATTCACCTCTGTTGGCGCTGATGAGGGTCTATATCCGTGCACGAGAAAATGAGGGACTAGCAGTGAACAACAGTGAGCGTCACCTCTTAAAGAGAGGATGCTTCAGCCTCATGCTTTCCAGGTGGATGGCTCCCTTTGAGCGTGCTCCAATGGCTGTACCAGAGGTAATATTTGCATCTTCTTTTTTTTCGTTCCAGGTGTATTGGCACTCCAGCGCTCACATCCTGGGCGAGGCGATGGAGCGCTTTTATGGAGGCTGTTTGTGTTATGGACCCCCCATTGAGAACGGCTTCTACTACGACATGTTCCTGGATGGACAGAAGTGAGCAAATGTTTTCACTATCACAGATTTGTGAACCGTGTGCACAGAATTGCAAACGGCTTTTTCATGTTCTCCTTAACTGAGCCTTAGAAGGCTCCGTGCAACACAAAAAAAGTTTTAAAGTTTCCTTTTCAGCTCCATTATCACAACAGGTGAGCCTTGTGAGGGGAGGCTAGTTATCAGGACGTACCAAGAGAGAGTAGAATCACATCAGCTTCAGAGAGAGGGAGGGAAAAGGTCCACTCTCTGCACGTCCCTCCTATAAATGCATCGATTGAGCTGCAGCGATTATATGAAAACTGAAGCTTCTCGTAGCTCTGTTTTAATATTTTTCTGCAGCTGCTTGCTGCAGATGCTTTCCTGCACTCCTAGTTTAGGATGATTGATAAGATAGGCTTCATCATCGAAAAGCCTTCTCATACACAGATCACCTTAAGTATGTGTGTGAGGGGGACACACTGCCGCATGTATACGATGGAAGCTGAGTTCACTCTGCACACTACATAATGGTGTAGCTGCACTTACACAATAATATTTGCCAACAGTTAGTGAGTAGGGGCGGTTGCAAGTCAAAAAATGACGACAATAGTTCAGGCTCCAGTGCGTCAAAAAGAAGCAGTCATTCCTTCTCAAAATAGAACGTACACACATGTAGGCTTTTCTTTACAACGTGGGAAGTAAAACACTGCTCATCAAAAATCTTTCATGACTAAGATACAGTAGGCCCCCCACCTAGATGAATAGAAAAATGTTTGCCCGAGACCAAACATACACGCCGACCCCTGGCCTAGTGCTTAGGTCGCGTCACATGTACAGAGGCTACAGTCCTCGAAGCGGACGACCCGGGTTCAACTCCTTTCACGCATGTCATTCCAAACTCTCTCTCTGATTTCCTAATCGATCCAAAAAAGGCTAAAAGCCACAACACACGAAATGTTTGGTGTTTTTTTTCAAGCCCTCAGTGGTTCCTATTGTCCCATTGGTGCATTTCCTCTGAGGCGTCTTATTTGAATCTAGTTTATTTTGACCAAATAAAGGACTAAAAGAGGATGTTTGCTGTTTCCAGGGGCGTGTCCAGCGTTGAGTTCGGGGACCTGGAGACTTTGTGTAAGGCTGTGGTGAAGGACAAACAGCCCTTTGAGAGGCTGGAGATCAGCAAGGAGACCCTGTTGAAGATGTTTAAGGTGAGAAAGACGGAGCTTCTGATGCATTCAGGTGCTCCTCGGATGGCCCCAGTTTACGAGATGGGAAGTCGTTCTTCCGACTTCAGTGTGTCTGAATGTTGCAACAAATAACATGGACGCTACGAAGAAGATGTGAGAATGTCTCTCTGATGTGCAATCTGTGAATTAATTACAAGTATCTTAACATTAACGAAACATCTTTTGCCCGCCATGTTGATGACCTATATGACCTTGAGTCGACAAGTCGGGCATACTCATTCTTCTCCGAGTTTCCGAGTTGTTCCGACTTGAGCAGATGTTCATGACCATTTCCCAACTCAGAAACTTGTTTTCCCCGATGTGTCCGACACCACATGAATGCAGGGTTAGCCTCTGCATGTGTTAGAATGATTACACCGTTTGTCCAGTCCAGGTTTGAAACACATAAATGTGACGGTATGTTGTCCTGCGATGTAGTTCCTCTGATAGGGAAAGCTTTCTAAGTAACCACCTTGTTTGAATCTTTCAGTACAACAAGTTCAAGTGTCGCATCCTGAATGAGAAAGTCACCACCCCCACCACTACAGTCTACAGGTGAGAAACACTAAGTGTACCTGTTTATATGAACGTCTTCACGTGTCTTTGTACGATGTTTTTGTAATCTCTGTGTTATTCATGAATCCTGTTCAGATGTGGGCCCCTCATCGACTTGTGCAGAGGCCCCCATGTCCGACATACAGGCAAGATCAAAGCCATGAAGATATATAAGGTAAGTGGAAGATACTCATGAGAACAATTAGTTCAGTTTGTCTAGAATACAAAAACTGTTAACGAGTAAATCCTGTTCTCAGATCATTTAATTTAAAGTATAAACTTTATTTCACCTAAACAAGGAGCTTTAGGGCGCGGTCACTCTGGCAATCCGTACCATGCCGTACTCGAGCACGATTGGCCCCCCGCTGCACTGTTCCCCCGCGGCCACACTGCACCAGGACTAACCGTACCGAAGCACGATTACCTCTTGGACATAACGTCGTAATACAGCACATGCATAGCTTTATGTTATCATGAAGCGTGCTCAGTTTACAAACAGGCGGACTCGAGAAACAAACAAAAAAACAAAGGACTAGCGGTCAAGTCCGTCTGCACGTCAGAACACAACACAGAGAACATGACAGCTACTGACAGTGACTTATTTTGAAAACTCTGGATTTCTCCATAATGAAGGCTGTCAGCGTTGTGTACCCGCGTGCTTGTGCTCGTGCATGAAGTGTCCGTACCGTGCCGAAGCACACCTCTCCAAAGTGTGCCAAAGCCCAGGAAGTGTACCGGAGTGGTCATACTGGTCAAACGAACTGGACCTTAGGGTTGAAGCGTGCTTGGGCACGGCACGGATTGCCAGTGTGACCGCGCCCTAAGCGTGGAGTGGATTCCCTCGTTTATAGCTCCTGAATGTTTGTGTTGATGTAGCTTAGTTTGACTCTCGACAGAGTGTTAACTCTACTTACCTTTAAATTGTTGCACCAGCTGAAATGGTTTCAACAAAGACAGAAGTTTTAACTTAAATCTAAGGGTGCACTCACACTGTACTCAATCCGTACCGTGCCTAAGCACACTTCACCCTCAAAGTCCAGTTTGAGGACGACGACTCTACCACTGAGCCACAGCCTCCCATAGTAACTACTGCATTAAAAACTGATTTTCACTGATTGGCCACAGGAAGTGAAAACATCATATCTGCAACAATATTTCAGTTAGTTTGGACGTTACGCTCTAACTAGTTCAGATAACCTTACGTCTCCGTGGTAACCAAACAACGACAGAACTTAAATTAGAACCTAACTAGTTTTAACGGTTTGTTTAGTGCGGCCTTTACACCAGAACTTAAGACACAACTTGCTCTTATCTGCTGCAGCTGTTGTTGATTTTTACCTTTACCTTCTGTTTCCAGCTTATTTAAATGTTTTATAAAAGTAATAACACGTTGGAGGTTGTGATGTTGTCCTGAATATCAGCCCTGCTGTGACTCAGTCTCATGTGATATTTCTTTAAAATCCTCCGAGCAGGTCTTCCTGCACACACTCTTTAGAAACTGCTGACAAGTCATCTTGTACCCCTCTGTCATCAGAACTCTGCTACCTACTGGGAGGGCCGCTCCGACATGGAGACTTTACAGAGGATCTACGGGATTTCCTTTCCAGACTCAAAGATGCTGAAGGAGTGGGAACGCTTTCAGGAGGAGGCCAAGAACAGAGACCATCGCAAGATCGGCAAAGTGAGTCACTACAGGGCAGGCGGACGGGTCCAGGCCCACCCGGGCGGCTGTGGCCTGGAACCGAAACGTGAAACCCAGAACAAAGAAGGTGGTGATTCTTCCTTGTAAGAAGAGATGCCTGACACAAGTCCTTTGAGGCTTCAGTCCTCGTCAGAGTCTCCATTTGTGGTCTATAGATGTGGTACGAACCTGAAGCCAAAAGTCTCCAGGCGAACATCCAGACAAACTCTAAAGACACGTGAAACATTAGTCATAGAAAAGTCCAACATTACAGAGAAGCTGTGACCTTTCTAATGTTTGTTTTATAAAGACTCAACTGGGTATGAGTGATTTAAAGGGCGCTGTGTTCTTTTACACATGCACTCCTGATGATTCCTTGAACATGTCAGGACAGCCGGCCCCTGAACTTTTCCAAACCTGTATTTCACACATCCCTTACAGTCAGACATGAGAGGGGTCTCGGCAGGGGCGAGTTGACCCATCTGGGGCACTAGCTTATGCAGGGGGGGCCGGAAGTTTGTGTTCAAACCCCATGAATGAATTTCATTCACCTTTTTATATCTCCTCTAACCATATTAGAGCCTGACTGATTAATCGGCCAGCCGATAATATCGGCCATTGATAGCATATACCCCCCCAGTACTGATTTATTTCGACTTTAAGACGGGGGAAATGAAGACTTAGCCTCCAAGTCTTCGTCCTTCTGTTCAGCGGCACTCACTGATTTTAGTTTCTAGGAGTTTGTCGCCATTTTACCTGCATGTTTTAAGGATGTATGATCTTTACTAAAGCTGTATTTTTGCTTCACAGGATCAGGAGCTGTTCTTCTTTCATGATCTCAGCCCTGGCAGTTGTTTCTTCATGCCACGAGGCGCCTACATCTACAACACGCTCACGGAGTTCATCCGGGTAAGAAGCTGAATGAAGCGCGGCCTCGTTTGATTTGATAACATTTAATGAAATCTGTAGAGAAGTCCTGTCAGGGCAGGAGGTCGATAAATAGAGCCAAGATGAGAACACAGTTAAAGAGATGTGAAGGTCACCTTTAATATCATGGACTGTTTTATTGTGTATAAACTCTTTCTCTTCATACTGATCTTAACGCTGCATGTTTGTTTTAAAGTGATGTTTTTAATCATACGGATTCCCTGATTGAAGGAGCTATATGTAACTCTGACACCTAGTGTTTAAAATAGGTACTGCAGTCCAAATTCTAAACATTGCAGAGAGCTGTCTCCCCCCCCCCCCTCCTCTCTAGAGTGGATGCTCACGCAGGTCACCATGTGGTGGACACTGAAGCTTCAGTGTTTATCCAGCTCTGCATCGGTCTGTAAACCTTTCTGCGTTCTAACCTCTCTCCATTTTTCAAAAGCATCTCCAATATTGATCCTAGTTTGAGCACGTTTCTGCTCGTGGAGCTTATTAGAAACATGCAGAGGCTTTTTAGGTCGGGTACAATCACTTCTATCTGAACCAGTTCTCTTGCCCGCTTCCATCGCTGCAACACCTGTTGGTTTGACCTGATAACTGCTCTCATATCTGGCAAACCGAGGGGCGTCCAAAACGGCCGTGTGGGGGTGCCTTAAAACCGCCTACCTTCTCTGGTCCAAACAAATCCAGACCATTCAGGACCAGAATCTAAAGTTAGAAGGAGGACATACTGGCTGCTGCATTGTTGTCAGAGAAGCCAGCACTTCAACATAGCATGTTTCCTTAATGTCTGATCATAGAGTAAGCTCACTTATCATCTCACTCTCTACACATCTCACTGATTGGACCTTTATTTAATACTTTGCATCAATTAACTGTAACTAAAGTATCTTTCAAGATCCCTTAAAGGAGCAGTCTGTCAGATATCTCCTGATTCAATCATAAAATGACCTTACTGTATCATCAGACATTAAGGTCGAAAGTGCGGGCTTCTCCACTACATGGGCATGGGAATAAAAAAAGGTACCATTCTGCCAACACGGGTCGCCAAATTGACTAAAAGTGAAACTTCCTCTGGGTTTCTTTAAAAGAAAACTAATGGGAAACAAAACTCAAAGATCTGATCTCCATTGCAGTTCCCTGAAGTGTGTATCAGAGGTCAGGATCTGACTCAGCTCAGTAAAGTGTGTGTGCAGTCATCTCTTGTTTATGTGGTTTGTCTCTGATTTGCCAGGACGAGTACTGGAGAAGAGGCTTTCAGGAAGTTGCCTCCCCGAACATCTATAACAGCAAACTGTGGGAGACATCGGGCCACTGGCAACACTACAGCGAGAACATGTTCTCCTTCCCGGTGGAGGAGGACATCTTTGCACTCAAGCCCATGAACTGCCCCGGACACTGGTACATTCATAACACGTTTCACAACAATCAAACATCACACAATGCGTCTCAGTCGTTTGATTTCTCGCTCCCTGGCTGTCCCGTAGTCTGATGTTCGGCCACAGACCTCGCTCGTGGAGGGAGCTTCCTCTGAGGCTGGCAGATTTCGGGGTCCTGCACAGAAACGAGCTGTCGGGAACTCTAACGGGGCTGACCAGAGTGCGACGTTTCCAACAGGATGACGCTCACATCTTCTGCACCATGGATCAGGTGACCACATCAGGGCTTTCAGCATTTTTGTTACGTGCTGTAACACAAGTCAGACGTACAAGAATAGCTTTGTTTTTTCACACATTCTGCTTATTATGAACCTTTTCCTTTAATGTGAATCATCGTTTTTTTCCTTCCTTGTTTTTAAGATCGAGACGGAGATGAAGGGCTGTCTGGATTTCCTCCGCTGTGTTTACGATGTGTTTGGATTCTCCTTCCAGCTTCACCTCTCCACTCGTCCAGAGAAGTTTCTGGGCGACATCGCTGTCTGGAATCAGGCTGAGAGGGTAAACGGCCTCCTGCACTGAGCTATGACTTATGTTTGAAATAAATCTGAAGCTACTGTTTGAACAAGAGAAGATCTGACTTTGTTCTCTAAGTATGAGACGGTGTTTAAATGGAAATGCAAATCGCAGAATCTTTGCAAAGCTTGGTGCTGATGTTAAATATTCCATAAAGCCCGTTATACTGCACTGGGTTTGGTCCAAACACTGAAGATACAGTCTGCTAACACACATAGTGTCTGCTACACTTCCTGTAGTTATTGGAGTTGTGTCAGTTTGTGTTATGTAAAGTAAATTGAGGATGCACTTTAGGCATCGTGATCTGTTGTGCTGTTAAAACGCACAGAACAGTCATGCTAGCTGAGGAGTAATGAGAGAAATTACATCCATGAAACGAATCCACGAACCGATCTGAACCGTGTGATTATGCATTTGCTTATGTAAGACAGTGGGAGTCTGTTAACCCTGGAACGAGGGAAACTCTGGGTTTTCCGTTTGAGAAAGGGAGGTCACGTCAGCCCGTTCCACAGAGAGAAGTAACTTTAGCTCAGAGTCTGTTACTATGGTTACTAAGTCTATGAACCTTCAATTAATGTTGGCTTTCGATAGTCGTGGTGCACGCGTTGAACACAGAGTGAACCTACTCAGAGATGATAAAACAAACTTAAATCGGCTGATCTAGAAGCAGACACTCAGAGTTTCCCACCTGAGGGTAAATTAACTCAGAGCTCAGAGTTGGTCTGAGAGTTTGTTCAACCTTCTTTCTGAAACGGGCCCCAGGTCGGCTTCCCAGTCCTTGCTTTTCATTGTTGAGATTTAATCATCTTGCCAATCTTTGTCTCATGTTCGACAGCAACTGGAGAACAGCTTGAATGAGTTCGGGGAGCCATGGAAACTCAACCCAGGAGACGGTGCTTTCTATGGCCCCAAGGTCAGACCCTTTCTTAATCATTCCTGCCAAACTGAAAATCGGTTTCATTCTCTGAGGGCTCAAAAGTTCTGCATTTCTGTTGTAGATCGACATTAAAATCAAAGATGCAATTGGACGTTACCACCAGTGTGCAACCATTCAGCTTGACTTCCAGCTGCCCATCCGCTTCAACCTGACCTTTGTGGGGTGAGTCAGTGAATCAAAAGACTGACGCACCGTTGAGACTGCATGCCTTCCTGCACCTGGGCGGCTGTTGCTCAGTTGGTAGAGTCGGTCCAGTAAGCCCAACAAACGGTCTAAAAACATCAAATCTCAACAACCTTTCTGATGCACGTGTTTTGCAGGAAGGACGGGGATGACAAAGCCCGACCAGTCATCATCCATCGTGCCATCTTGGGCTCGGTGGAGAGGATGATTGCCATCCTCACAGAAAACTATGCTGGAAAATGGTGAGGCGTTTCATAGCTGTTCTTGCATTTGAGAACTTACAATATGGTGCAAATGTCTTCGGCTGCCTCTAGCTTCGCTGTTTCAGTCACGTTTTAATGTACGTCCATCTTTTTTACTCCGCGACGCCCTTTTCCCTCCAGCATTATTTCTACATCCCACAGCATCACCCAGGTGTTCTTTCTTGTCAGGGTCAGCGGGGATGTAAAGGGCTTCATTAAAGTCCTCTCTGTCTTTCTTCCAGGCCTCTGTGGCTCTCTCCTCGTCAGATCATGTTGGTGCCCGTCAACCCCTCCTGTGAGGACTACGCCAAGAAGGTATGTCTAAAGGCGTTTTCACAACTCGCCTGTTTGGTTTAGTTTAAGCCGGGGGTGTCAAACATACGGCCCGCGGGCCGAGTCCAGCCCGTCAACAGCTTTCATCCGGCCCGCGAGAAGTTTGGGGTAGAATGGGGAAATTTTTGAAAAATATTTTTATGAGATTTTTTTCTTAAAATAAATATTTTCACTGAGTTGTAAATAAACTATGTATAACAACGTAAAATGGTAATATGATGATACAAATTGGACTGAAAAAAGCACTCCTCTCCGTCATGCGTAACGGCCCAGGCTGTCTCCACACATCCTGACTAGGTGTCGGTTCCGGACACCGGCGTTGAGCTCTGGCATCTACCGACATATTTTACCTCTTATTATTGTAGAAACAATAATCTAAAATTAATATGAACTGATTTTATTTGCAGATGGTTCATTTTTAGGTCACCCATCACCGACATCACTTCTAAATAGAGTCCAGCTGTCGTGCCTTTATCACCAGCTCTCATCAGACTGTAAAAAACGTCATTATAACTGAACATTTCCTTCTTATCGATATCGATCGAGGCTGTCCGCAGGTTAAGTCGCGAAGCAGCGCTAAAATGCTTCCTTGAATTACGCACGGAGATGGCACAGATTCATGGCGCATAAAAAGTCAGTGACAGCGTTAGATTACGATGGTACGAAAACGTAGAAGGACGGACTACCGGGCTCATATTGAAAGTCGTTTACTTATTTAAACAACGTGAACTCCACACGGAGCTGATCAGACTGCAGTGCGCAACGCTGAAGGAAAAGTTCACGTCTGTTCGTTTGGAAACATTTGATCATGTTATAATGTTGGCACTAAAATACCTGAAGATGACTGTTTGCATCAAAGACACTCAGTGTGTTTGTGAAAACATGTGAGCAGGTTTTGTCTGTGATGAACCTTAAAGAGTGCAAACTGTGCTGTGGCCTGATGCACACACATCTAAAGTCTCTCTCTCTCTCTCTCTCTCTCTCTCTCTCTACTGTACTCTGTATTATTAAAGCACTGATCCCAGGGCAGGTAGAATAACCCCTGTGTCAAGTTTTCTATAACTTGAACAGCAATATAAGTGAGTAATCTCAAAAATATTTAAATACACAATTTAATTATTGTTGTTTTCTTCTGTATTGTGGTACATTTCATTATTTCCATGTGCCAACATGCAGTTTGCAATGACAGAGATTGTGTGTTTAAATCTGTAACCTGCAGTCTTATAAACTCATCTGTAGTGAATGCCAAAAAAAATCAAATTTGAAATAGATCTTTTCATATGATGCAAGGATAGCTTAATAATTCATTCAAAAAATCATACAGCAGCCTTTATATTCCTTGGATTGAGTTATAGTGATGTCGGCAAAATTAGTCCAGCCCACTGGAGGTCTCATTTGAACCAATCCGGCCCCCGACCCAATATGAGTTTGACACCCCTGGTTTAAGCGAACTAAAGGCTGTTTGCTAAGTTAGTGCCGTTCCTTTGCGCTGCTGTGAAATCTGTCAATCAAACCCTGCTGCGGACCAAACAACCTTACAAAGACCGCTTTAAGAGGTGGATCTCAGCCCACTTTTTTTAGACACTGGAGCGGTCCGTTTGCAGGAAGAACATGAACCGACCCAACAGTAGGAAGTAACCAGCATGGGCCTTCTCTGTTCATCATTACTGAACATGTGTTGAAGACCACAGGCAGACCTGACGCAGCCTCAGGAACAGTTTGTGTGGATGAGCAGGTCCTGGTTCAGGAGGATTAACGTGCTCCTTCTCCTCAACTGTCTTGACAAGCGACTACATCAACATATTAGTTTCGAGCCGCAGTTGTGCCTCCTTTTCAAACTGTATCCATGGCTACAGTGATTAATGCAAACAATGTGAAAAGCGATGATCAGAACCGACATCAGTCTGTGTAGTCGTCTGTCAATTTGGAGCAGCCACAGCCAATCAGGAGTCGACTAGTCTTTGTTTACTTGAGGGGGTTTTCACGCACCGACCAATCAGAGAGCATTTTCCTCGCACATTACACATTTTGGTCCTCTTGTAAATGTCCCCGTGTGAACACAGATTAAATGGAACAAACTGGTCTGTGATTCAGACCAGAGCAAACGAGCCAAAGGTGTGAAAACACTTCCTAATTTGGACCCCATTTTAATACTGTCACCTTTTTTCATTAACTACATCTTTGTGAATGTTTGATCGTCCTGTCAGGTGTGTAAGCAGTTCACAGAAGCTGGTTTCATGGCGGACGCTGACCTGGACTCTAGCTGCCTCCTAAACAAGAAGATCCGAAACGCTCAGTTGGCTCAATATAACTTCATTCTGGGTGAGAAAATGGAACATTTGACAGCCTGCGATCACTACTAAATTATGTTTGGTTCACTGTCTGTATTTCTGCATTTTTGTTCAGCCTGTTTTTCCCCCTTTTACCCTGAACAGGTAACCAAGTCATTTAGAATATTCTGTTTCAAATCATTGAAAAAGGTGACTTTCAGAAAAAACGTACTCTCTGGTCCTGTTTCATGGGCGCAGAAAGTAGGGGTGCTGAAGGTGCCATAGCGCTTACTACCAAAAGCTCATAACCACAGGTGGGCGCTGGATCAAAGGTTGACCAGTAAATTGAAAGTTTTGCCTTTCAGCTCAGCTTCTTCTTCACCCTGACAGTCCAGCAGAACGCCAGTACTGCTGACGTTGCAGTCCGTCCATCACTCTCACAATGGATTTTACCCTCGCTCGTGAACAAGACCCCGAGATACTTTAACTCCTTCACTTGAGGCAGAGACTCACTCCCCACCCGGAGGGGGCAATCCACACTATCTGGTCCTGTTTCATGGATGCAGAAAGCCATCAGCAAGACATACAAATCATCCAACACATAAAATACAACATATACAAGGAGAGAGAAGAAGGAGAAAGACTTGTGCTGGTGAGGGAAGAAACCCGAGGAGGGCTTCTAATGGAACCTCACCATATTGGAATGTTTTAGTCATAACATTAAGAAAAACAAAAAATCGCCAAAAACACACTATAAAAAGAAAAGATTAAAACAGAAGTTATATGCGAGGGTGACCACGTGCCGACAGGCCAAATGTGGGACAAAGAGTATGTTCATGTTGGTCGTGTTACGGCGATGCAGAGAGGTGGTTAAGTTTAGTGTTGCTTTTGCGATCTGAGTCTGTGAAAATGAGTGGAGCCACAGTCTGCAGACCTGTTTGACTGCCAGTGATGCTCAGTGTAGTGAATGTTAATTATTTCAGCGCTGTAACATTCTCTGAGCAATCCTCCGTAGGTCAGCATTTCTCTTTATGAGCTGGGCTTTGTGTGTGTCGCTTGAAGTCGTGTTCTCCTCCATGCACGTTAAAAAGAAAAACACTTTAGGAGAATCGCCCTCCCTCTGCTTCACCCAAGAGTAAACTCTTTCCCAGACGTTGTTGTAGCTGCGTCTAGTTTCCATTAAAAAGAGCATCCTGGTAGCTTGGGTCTTTGTTTTGTGGCAGTGAGGCAACGAGGAAGGTGACAAGTTGGCGATCTGTCGCCCCCCCCGTGTGTGCTGATTGATCGACGTCTGATTCAGGCCATGGTGATCGCCTTCTCTTGCTTCCTACACAGCCATTGGATGAAAAGCTATGTTTTAGAAAGGCGACTGTCACTTAGGAATACTAGAGCCAATCAAATGTGGGACATTGTCTCAATTTGCAGGGCGGGGGACAAGTGATGAAAATGCTGTGCGGTCCTGCACAAAGCGGGACACCTGGTCACCGTATATGCCGCAGAAGCCGAGAATCTAATTCCTAATTAACCGAGTGAGCACTTGATAAATCTATTAAACTTCTTTTATAGTCACACAGGGAAGGTGAGCTGATTAAAGAGATGTAAATTGAAACACATCTGTGTGCAATATAATACTGCCCCCCTGGTGGTGTGACAATGCAGAACATGTAGGTAGTTTGCCTAAGTATCGGCCTCTCTGGACTTCAGCTTCCCTCTCCTGTTTTGACTGCTGGGTTTTTTCGACATTAGAACAATAACGAGTCTTCAGTGTTTGAACGTAGAGAAAATGGTTATTACGGTTGTTGAGTCACAGGCACAAAGCACGTATGAAGGTAGATGTATGTGATGTGTGTGAGGTGTGATTCGGCCCCTGTCAACCTGTTTTGTCCTCGTTTTTCTTGGCAGTGGTCGGAGAGAAGGAGAAGATGACGAACGGCGTGAATGTGCGCACCAGGGACAACAAAGTCCACGGTGAGCTGTCAGTGGCCCAGGTGCTGGCTCGCCTCACCCTGCTCAAACAATCCCGCTGTCGGAGCGCAGAGGAGGAGTTCTGATCGAGACAAAGAACCATCCAGACTGTTTCGTACGAATACCTCAGCAACCGTCAATGGAGGAGTAAAGTGAAAAATGATGTGGAGACGGTGAAGTGAAAGTGTCGGACATGGAGCAGAAATCACACTGATGAAGTTCTGATGAGCGCCCGTGATGGATCGGGCTACCAATCAGCACAAGATCATTAGTGAAGGACAATGTTAAAGTAATGTAAGTCTGAACTGAAGGAAAATTACCCAAACAATGTGGTTGTTGAAGGAATAATGGTTGTATGATTTTTCACAAAGGTTGGTCCTCATGGAGAAACCAAGAAATACAAAAAATCTGAGCGTTAGTCTTTGATTCTGTTTCCCTACAGGAGAGATTCATGATGTTTATCTGATGATACACTTTAATTAGAGGATCTGTCTCTATGGTAATACCCAGGAATTAAAAACAATTTACTAAATGTGAGTGATTGTTTTTTTTTTACATGCAGACTTTTTTCCCTCCACTAACTCGATTAAACAACTGTTGTGTTTGAAGGGGCGGCAGTAGCTCAGTCCGTAGGGACTTGGGTTGGGAACTGGAGGGTCGCTGGCTCAAGTCCCGGTACGCAGAGGCGCTGCTTGTCAACAGGCAAGGCAGGCAACTGCTTGGGGCCCCAGACCAGTAGAGGTTCCCTGAGAGCTGAAAAACGTGTACAAATTTTGCAATGACAGTAGGAAACCTCCTTAAGGGGGCCCCATGTGACAGCACTCACTCTTGCATTGCATGCATTATTGCTGTAAAAACCAACGTTTGTCAATGAAAGTCACCTTTTATGATGATGTAGAGGAATTATCCGTCTATAGCAGAGAAAAACTGAAACAGGGAAAAAGGGGAAGAGGAGTTAGCATCCGGAAACTGGAAGATATGATGGTGATGAACGCTGGTTGGAGGGGCCCCCAAATGAATTTTGCCTAGGGCCCCAACAGACTCTAGAATCGCCACTGCGGATGCGGACCAAAATATTGAAATTGGTCTGGTAGCTGGAGAGGTCTTAACTGACCAGGGCACTTCTCGAGCACCGCCGAGGTGCCACTGAGCAAGGCACTGAACGCCCAACCGCTCTGGTGCGCTCCCCGCGTAGCAGCCTCACTCTGACATCTCTCCACTAATGCATGTCCACAGGTCCTGTTTGTGCATGTGTGGTATTCAGCTTGTTTCCCTCAGGGATTAATAAAGTATATAACGTTCAAATATTTAAAAAAGACTAAGATCAAATCACAAAACGCTCATTTAGTGTAATCAAATCTAGAAACATGCAGCCTTCGGAGGCCTATACTACGAAGCAGGATATGCTATGAAGAGAGGTTACCATCCATCTGTAATCTGCTTATCCCGGGACACTTGCTTAGCCACAGCCTGCATACGAGCATTATTCTGTTTTCCTTGGACAGATGATGTAGTTCATCTTTAATGTCGTGTGTGTCATGCTGCTTTTGTCCTCATTTTTCATCCACAGACTATTCCAGCACTAAATGCATCGGGGCCTCTAATGGAGAGCCGCCTTTAATTTGTCAAAACGTGCAGCAACACCAGGCGAGTAATGTTTCCACCTTAAGCGGTCCAGTTCAGTTCGGTCACAGACGGTAAGCATTAATTGGTGTTTCCACTGTTAAAAGTTGAGAATGATACCAAAATAACTGATGTGTACTGGCCTACTTTTTGGCTACCCTTCTGTTGGGGTGCCAAGAGGACTGACCCGACCCTAATGGGTGGAGCTAGACTTACTGGGGTATTACCGTACTAAACCTTACTGAACCAAACTGTACCGTTTGAGTGGAAACTGGTCCTTAAATCAGAAAGGGCTTTTATTTGAAGTTTTACGATACGTAAATGGTGAATGGACTTGAGCTTGTTTAGTTCTTTTCTAGTCTTCTGACTACTCAACGCGCTTTTACACCGCATGTCACACCTACTATGATATGGAAAGTGACCATTAACTAATCCCATTCATACGGGAGCAATTCGGGGTTAACTTACTTTGAAACTTGTGTTTTCTAATAAGAATGTAATTCATTGCAAAGTGAAAGAAACATATCCGAGTCAGTCAGAGAGTTAAAACATATCCTCTTTGTTTGTATCTATCCCTTCAGTTTGGTAAAAATGAAGCCATGTGTTGTTCAATAATACAACAAAGATGAATGCTCATGGGTATCTCACTCAATCCCCAAGTCTGCAGTTCATGCTGATTGAAAAGCCATATAAAGGATTTTAGTCAAGTCTGCATGTTGTATATGTTTCTAAATAATTAAAGGTTGTTCTCATCAAGCGTCCTGTAATAAGCCGTTAGGCTACACAGTTCATAAATGTTAAGAAGTTGTTTTTATAATGAAGCTGTTTTAAAATGATTCAGGGTTTTGGTCTGGATCATCTGCAGCCCCGAGCACTTCTATAAACCGCTGATCTACAAAGTTCATGTTTATTATGAACAGCTAGAAACAACGTGTTATCTGTTTATAAAGAGGGGCCTTCTATCATTGGTCTTCATAAAATAATCCTGGTGAGAACTTGAGAAAAAGAAACGATGTTCCCTTCAGTGCAGCAGAGCATGATGGGAAGTTTGTCATCATGATGTTTTTTTAGAACATGCAGTCAAAAGATCTGTGAATATGTAAGTGAGGCAGCTTTCTACACCAGGGCTTCTCAAACATGTTTAGACCATGGAGCCCTTTCAGGTGAGAAATGTTTCCCCCTCATTATTGTAACGTTGATAAGCATATATTAACACCATGTATTCATGTAGTATGGAGTACTTTGCAACGACAGAGTGAGGCTACATTTATACTTTAAGTCATTTTATAAACTTTGAGAAATTGTTGGCTCCGAGGTGTTTTTTGAGTTTTTTTTCGTTGTGACTAAGAAGTGACGGACATGTCACGATCACAGAGTTGATCTATTGGCACAAAACTAAAGTGGGCGGGAGTATTGGACAGAAGAGCGGATTTTATTGGTGCAAGAGGTCCCAGTTTGTAGATATGCTTTTTCAATGATACAGCACACTTTACATTTTTTGTAAATTATTCCGTGGACCCCCAAGCTATGGTTCACGGACCCCACTTTGAGAATCACTGTTCTACACTATCAAGAACTTCACAATATACTAATAGTGAAAAGTGCAAAAAGGTCGACCTGTTTCAGGCATTACAATAAATTAAGAACACAGAATTCAGGAAATAATGTTTTATTATTGCACAAACCGCTGTATAGTTAAGCACGTGCACAATCAGAATAATCAGCATAAACAAGTTTATAAAAAGTGCATATAAAAGCACTGATGAAGGCACACTGTAATGTATGTAAGTGCATTGAATAACTGGACTCTGGCGTTCATATGTTGATCATGCTGGTTATACTGAATGTGTTAGCTTGTTTACATGTATGTGCTCTGCAGGCCTCAGGAGGATCCAGTCTAGGAGCTGGTTTTTGTTGGCTTAACAATCACTGAGCTGCCGGTGAACAGAGTTTTGTGGAACCCATTCAGGAACATGTTCTTCAGCCGGTGCAGGAAGTGAACATATCTCAGCCCGGGTCCATAACCAGAGAACACGTGTGACACCTGCAGGCCAACAGAGAGACACACAGTGAGGAACCAGAAACAAGGAAAGGAAGTTACAAGAAGTTGAGAGTAAAGTTCACCACATGGGTTAACTTGATTAAGCTGTAGCTTGCTAGTACTGCAACTACCTTTATGCTAAGGACTTCTAACTGGTTCCAGGGTGTCAATTAATTCCCCCTGAGAAGTGAACACCTGTTGATAAGTTTCATTGAAACCTCCTGGTCAGCATTTTAAATGATGTGCTGACTAAATGTTCCTCATTCACAGCCTTGATTTACAATTTCTGTGACTCGTTAAGAAGCTAACTTTTTCTTTACAACAATGAGGGACATCAATGAGTATGACAGGGATGTAGATAAAGGAGGAGGAAATGAAAAGAGAAGAGAAACTTTGGTTAAATTACGTTATGCGGTTTTTTGTGATTTACCTTCTGAATCTGAAATAAGGAGAAAGACAGGTGCAAGTTAGTTTTTAACAGATTTTTAAAGAACAAAATGATTTGGTTTCTTGATTGTTTTTTAGGACAGGTTTAGGTCGGAGGTGTTCTCCAGGGAGCTGGATTGTCAACTCATCTGTAAAGTTGCGTATTTTGTAAATTCATAAACATCTGGATTCTTTTATAGTTTTTGATCATTGCTAGTTAACTCATGTTCAGAGAAGCTGTTGTGGTCAGTTTTAGATGTTACCAAGGTAACATGCAATACCTCAGACTGGACTCTGCTCCGTGGACATTACATACTAAATCCTTTCCTTTTGTCTCTTGATCCTTGCTTGTGTTGTTCTTACTCTCTGATGTACGTCACTTTGGATAAAAGCGTCTGCTGAGTGAATTGTAGGATTGTAAATCAAAGCTGATATTACGTTCACTTTTCCACATAGTGACTCAGGTAGCTTCTGCTGTAGTTCAACATCTCTCAGTATCTTCTAAAAAGCATTTGGTAGCTTTGAAAGTAGCTTCCATCACACAGCATACACCTGTACCCGTTAGGACTCAGTGACTCACCTCCTTCCAGCTGTGTGAGTAAGCGCTGCGGTCCTCGAGGGGCTGGACAGAGTGCTCTGAGATCACCGTGCTTTTGTCTGCAGCGAGTAACTTCACATGCAGCTCATAGATGTTCTTATGCAGCTGACTCTCCTCATACCTGAGTAAGAATCATTCAAAGAAGGATGTTAGTGAGAAGGCAGCACAGTGAACGTCTCCAAATCTTATTTTATGATTCCTAATAACTGTGAGCTTTGGCTTTTACTTTCATCAAAGAAGGAAACAAACAGTGCTTTAGTGTGAAGCATCTAGAAGATTATTTTACATGTTCCAGCCTGTATGGTAAATCTGTCATATTTACAAATCACTGAAGAAGCAGACTGGGATTTTCTGGCACAACCTCACCAACTATCAGATGCATGAAGATTGAAAAGCTAGAAGAGGTCAAAAAGCTCCAGCAACACTTGTAGTATGGAGGTCAACCAAATGAACAAATTAGACCAACGTGTTTCAGCTTGTGGCCTTCAACAGTGACCCTACGACCACGATGGAGGCTGCAAGCCGAAACGTGTCGGTTTAATTTGTTAACAAAGTTGATCTTCACATTTACAAATCATACTATATTGTTCATGTTCCTTTATGTACATACTCTGTTCTTAAATAAACGTCACCAGAATGTTTGTGTCCAGCAAAGTAAACGTCCAATTCAACATGAAGTATATCAATAAAGACATTTAAACCACAACTTAAAGACGAATGGACAGAAGTATAAATATCTTTTTTTAATAATGTCATATTATTGGGTTGATTTATATTCTCTCCTTGGCCTTCTTAGTATTCCTCTTATGTCATAAGCAGCCTAAAATTGATTCCGCTACGTCTGCCTAAAAAAACTACATTTTTAACGTCAGGTGAGACAAATGATAACGCAGTGAATAAAAGAGAACTCAGAACTGAGCAGAACTAACACAGCCTCATTTTAAAGTCATGTCGACAAGTGGCAGCATCTCATTCACATTGATTGTTTACAGATTATCATGAATGCCAGTAGAGTGTTTGATTCAATAACCAATAAGATCACGTTTAGAACATGAACTACAGCAAGTTAAGAAGTCAAACTGCTAGAAATGGTTCAAATGTGTGAAAGGTTCGTATATTACAAAGTTCACATGATTTTAAACTATGAGGAAATATATCTCCCATGTTCAGGGTGTCAAACAAAGCAGAGTTGTTTCAAGTTTTTACGGGTCATTAGTGATGAGTGTTTCCAAACACAGGCTGAAATGTCGGCTTCTTCTTCTGATGTTGCAGCAGATAAGACAGCTGGGACCAGTCTGCGCATGTCACAACGCTTTGATTCTGATTTAATGCTGATGCATGAACACGCATAATCCCATCATTTTATTTAGCGTCCATGTAAACAGGGAAATCGGAATGATCTCAATCAGATTGAAGAAATTGTGCACATGTAAACGCAGCCAGTGTCGTCTACGTGTGCACGAACTGAGCTGATAAGGCCACAGTATTCTCTCACATGTCTAACCCTATTTTACCAATGCACCATGTGCAGCTGCTGCAGGCGTTACAATGCACCATGTGCAGCTGCTGCAGGCGTTACAATGCACCATGTGCAGCTGCTGCAGGCGTTACAATGCACCATGTGCAGCTGCTGCAGGCGTTACAATGCACCATGTGCAGCTGCTGCAGGCGTTACAATGCACCATGTGCAGCTGCTGCAGGCGTTACAATGCACCATGTGCAGCTGCTGCAGGCGTTACAATGCACCATGTGCAGCCGCTGCAGGCGTTACAATGCACCATGTGCAACCGCTGCAGGCGTTACAATGCACCATGTGCAGCTGCTGCAGGCGTTACAATGCACCATGTGCAGCTGCTGCAGGCGTTACAATGCACCATGTGCAGCTGCTGCAGGCGTTACAATGCACCATGTGCAGCTGCTGCAGGCGTTACAATGCACCATGTGCAGCTGCTGCAGGCGTTACAATGCACCATGTGCAGCCGCTGCAGGCGTTACAATGCACCATGTGCAGCTGCTGCAGGCGTTACAATGCACCATGTGCAGCCGCTGCAGGCGTTACAATGCACCATGTGCAACTGCTGCAGGCGTTACAATGCACCATGTGCAGCTGCTGCAGGCGTTACAATGCACCATGTGCAGCTGCTGCAGGCGTTACAATGCACCATGTGCAGCTGCTGCAGGCGTTACAATGCACCATGTGCAGCTGCTGCAGGCGTTACAATGCACCATGTGCAGCTGCTGCAGGCGTTACAATGCACCATGTGCAGCTGCTGCAGGCGTTACAATGCACCATGTGCTGCTGCAGGCGTTACAATGCACCATGTGCAGCTGCTGCAGGCGTTACAATGCACCATGTGCAGCTGCTGCAGGCGTTACTCCAACACAGAAGAATCAAAGCAGTTTTTTATTACATCCAGCAGTTACAATCCAAATGTAGACAAAAGCAGCCCACCTACCTCCATGAAACTTTCTTCTCTCTTCATTAAATCGAGTCATGGTCCACATTTACATTTACCTTATTTTATTATGATTATATTTTGGAAGCCATCTTCTTTTTCTTGCATCATAGTTCCAGATCCAGACACGATCACACAGAGTGCTTTATGTGTACAGCTGTGTTTGGATGGTCAAGGGAAACAGTGATACCATACAAAACATGATAACTTTCAGGTGATTAGTAACAGCTCGCTAGGTGAAATTTACATTGTTTTTAATTCATATTGTTTGGAGTTTTAAAAAAACTGGATATTTTTTAGACAAAAGCAACTAGAATTTCTTTTTTTTTGTCAAAGACTTTTTATCTCCATTTTTTTTTGATTAACCAATCACAGCTTCTGAAAAAATGTGTCATACCTAGCAACAGGGTCAACCCCGCCTCCTCACTAAGATAAAAGTTTCCATTCCTTGCTCAGAGTTGCTTTGAAAATGTTCCTAAATCACTCCTCGACAAAGACTCCTTGCTAGAATGTTTTAAGCTAAGTTAGGAGCTCTCTGAGAGGACTCTCAGGATGTTTGTGAATACGGGCCCTGGGATTTGTTGGCCCTACCATCTAACAGGGTGAAAACGTATCTTTTGAATTTTAAACTAAGATGGTTCTTCAGTGAAAATTGTCATTAAAAGACACAAAATATGGCAGGAAATGTATCCAACATATGTCTGTGTCTCTTTTTGTTTGTTTGTTTTTTCATGTGCATTTATTTTGTTCATTGTTTACCCAAACTTCAATACTTTATTAAGTAGCAAAGGATATCGATAATTGTTACCACAGCAACCAAAATTAGACTTGTGAAACTGATTCATTCACAGCCGCTCTCTCTCTCTCTCTCTCTCTCTCTTTCTCACTTGCGGCGGCTGTAGGTTAAAATATGACTGATGTTGTGTCAGTTATTTCAAAGCTTTGGTATTAAAAAGTCATGAGACAGTTTAATCAATTTAAAACATTCATTTATTGATTTTATTTGATCTGACCAAATGAAGTGACAATTTAAAGTGTCCAATTGACATCGAAGATGCATATTTTTGGAGTGTGGGAGGAAACCGGAGACCCCCGGGGAAAACCCACGCAGTCACGGGGAGGACATGCAAACTCCACACAGACAGGGGGAGGTGTCTGCTGTGAGGCTGCGGTGCTAACCACCGAGCCGCCGTGCTGCCCTGTGAAGCTCTGGGAAGTTTTTTAGACTGGCGACACACTAGACGATTTTAGACCCGAAGTTGCGAAAAACTTCACAGAGCTTCACTTCTGACCTCGTTGTACCTACATATGTGGAGCACCTTGTAACCAAGTGTTATATATACTTACCTGCATGACACCGACTCGGTTGCAGCAGAAGTTCCTCTTGCACCAGGATTTAAACCGCTGGAAGCAGTTCTTCCTCTTCGTCTCTCTGTCGTCTGGGATTAAGCAAAAGTGCTATATAAATAAAGACATACTTACCTGCATGACACCGACTCGGTTGCAGCAGAAGTTCCTCTTGAACCAGGATTTAAACCGCTGGAAGCAGTTCTTCCTCTTCGTCTTGCTGTCGCTGTCGTCTGGGATTAATGGTGTCTCCCTGTCATCCTTGTTGGCTTCCTGGTTGTCCTCGTTGCCCATGTTGTCCATGTTGCCCATGTTGTCCTTGTTGTCCATGTTGTCCTCGTTGGCTTCCTCGTCCTCGTATTTGTTGTCCTCGTCCATGTTGTCCTCGTTGGCTTCCTCGTCCTCGTATTTGTTGTCCTCGTCCTCGTCCATGTTGTCCTCGTCTATGTCCTCATTCCTCTTGCACCAGGATTTAAACCGCTGGAAGCAGTTCTTCCTCTTCGTCTTGCTGTCGCTGTCGTCTGGGATTAATGGTGTCTCCCTGTCATCCTTGTTGGCTTCCTGGTTGTCCTCGTTGTCCATGTTGTCCTCGTTGGCTTCCTCGTCCTCGTATTTGTTGTCCTCGTCCTCGTCCATGTTGTCCTCGTCTATGTCCTTGTTCCTCTTGCACCAGGATTTAAACCGCTGGAAGCAGTTCTTCCTCTTCGTCTTGCTGTCGCTGTTGTCTGGGTTGTCCTTGTTGTCCTCGTTCTTGTTGTCCTTGTTGTTCTCGTTGAGCTCATTGTCCTCATTGTGCAGACTAAACACACAAACACACACAGTAAGAGTTTTGTTCCAGTTACTGTCATTACCACATCAAGTAATAATGTTTGATCCAGTAGATGTCGCCCTTGAGCGCCAGCATGAAACCAAAACAAACGTTTGGCCACACCTCCACCATGCTGAAGCCTCCACTGTAAACACCGCGGATACACCCCCAACCCCCCTCACGTTTGCACATGACACCTACATGACACCGACTCGGTTGCAGCAGAACTTCCTCTTGCACCAGGATTTAAACCGCTGGAAGCAGTTCTTCTTCTTCTTGCTGTCGCTGTCGTCCAGGTTGTCCTCGTTGGCTTCCTCATCCTCGTATTTGTTGTCCTCGTCCTCGTCCATGTTGTCCTCATCCATGTCCTCGTTCCTCTTGCACCAGGATTCAAACCACTGAAAGCTGTCCTTCCTCTTCGTCTTGCTGTCGCTGTTGTCCTCGTCGTCCTCGTCGTCCTCATCGTCCTCGTTGATCTCATTGTCCAGACTAAACACACAAACACACACAGTAAGAGTTTTGTTCCAGTTACTGTCATTACCACATCAAGTAATAATGTTTGATCCAGTAGATGTCGCCCTTGAGCGCCAGCATGAAACCAAAACAAACGTTTGGCCACACCTCCACCATGCTGAAGCCTCCGCTGTAAACACCGCGGACACACCCCCAACTCCCCTTGCGTTTGCACAAATTAATTGAGCACAAGCGGTGGACAAAATTGACCCTTGGCTCCAGCTGCAATCACCTGTGGCCTGCATTGTTGTGTTAGAGGGCTAATGCTAACACACTTTAGTTTGGCGTAGCTTCACACTGCATGTACATTTACACGGAATGGCCGTGATCTGAAAAAGCTCATTTGTACTTTTTGATTCTAATAGAGTGGAGATTGCATTGGTTTAAAAACATGCTGTATCGACAAGTATGTAAGTCGACAAATGTGACACCCTAAGTTAAATATTGACATCAAAGTAAAAGAGGATTGGCATCAAAATAAGGAAAAGTAAGTGTAGTCATCATGAAGAATAATACCTTTTTTACTATCCCATAGCTAAAAATCTTTTTCTCTATCTGATCTTTTGAGATGAAAATAAGAATCTCATGAGTTATTGACTTATTTGCTGTCGTCTCATTTTCTAGCTAAGATCTTAAAGTGAGAAAACTGAAATATAAGAGCTTTACTCCGAGCTCACACAGGGTGAAGACATAGATAAGATCTTATCCTACATTTGACTTTGCTGTGGGATTGTATTATAATGTAGATGCACAAGTGTTTTCACTTTAATGATAATATAGAAGAGTTAAATGTGCTATATTTGTGTGTTTAAAGGTTCCTCTCACTCCTCTCACCTCTCTGATGTCTCCCCTTCCTCCAGCTGCACCATGTTCTCGTGTCTTGCATGCCGAACTAGTATCACACCCGATGGAAGGACTGTGGGAGGATCGATGCTGGTCTTCTTCCTGTTGTGTTCAAACATTAACTGTCAGTTCTGGGGACTTTTTGAAGAGGAACTATCCACTAGGGGGTTCTCTGAGAACTACACACCATAGGGACTTTTTTTTTCTGTCTGCATTCCCACCGTCATGGTGCTGGGAGAGTACCTACTCTAAAGCAGGAGCTAAAAAGGTTCCTCTAAACCGGGTTCTAGGATCTAAAGGGGTTCATAGTTTCTTGATTCAATAAAAAAGGGGGAGGGTCCCAATAGTTCAGAGATCTATGAAAAAGTTCCTGCGATCTAAAAACGCCTGCTGTCTCCCCCGAACATTTGCTGTTTGCCTCCTGGCAAACAGCAAATGCTAATAATGCAAATGTCTACATCATTGTTAACCTTAATATAGTTCAAAAGTAGTTCTATATTTACTGATAAAGAAATAATCTATTGATACCAGAACTGTTTGTATCAGGCTTTAAACATGTTTGTTTGCGATGTAAACATTTACATTTTAATACGGGACCTAACGGGGATGCCTTGGCTTTTGCAGCCTGCCTCAAGTGGACAATGGAGGAACTGCAGTTTTTTGCACTTAACAAAGGTTGTTGCTTGGTCTGAACAAAGTAAGAATTTCCAGTGAGGACCAGGCTTGCAAAAGACCCCGGTCTCCAGAAAAGGGATTTGTCATAAAATGTACACAGCATGCAACTCAATCACTGAGATTATGAAATCTTAAATAATAAATAGATAATAGAAGTACTGAGATGTTTAAAAACACCCATCAGTTAGAAACAAAATCTACTTTAAAAAGTTAAAGTACTTACTGGGTGATGAAGGGGTGCTGGAGGACTTCTTCGGGAGTGATCCTCTCCTTCTGATCCATCGTCAGCATGGCCTTCATTAAATCGATGAACTGCTCGTAATCTGCAGCCTCATCTTTGTAATCCATTGAACTCTAGTTATGAAAAACAAGGATCAAGTCCACCATCAGTCAAGCCATCATCCTGGTCATCCATAAAGACAGAAAACTGACAGTGACAGTGCAAGAAGCTTCCCACTTTACCTTTTTGAGATCATCCAGAGATGAAAACTGTCTCTTGGGGGCTCGTCGAAGTTTGCAGAACTTGTACTCCTTACGTGTCTGAAAGAAGGTTCAGTGTGTTCATATGAATGTTTCTCTTCCTTAATGTAACTAACCAACAGCAGTCCATAAACATAATTTTTATGCACACCTTAAAGTATCACATGAGTCTAAAAAAATAAAATAAGAAACAACTTGTGGTACCTTGAACCTCCAGCTTCTGAACTTTGTCCAAATAAATAATTGAGGTGTCATGCTTGCTTGGTCCAGAACCTCGTCTGGCGGTTGACCCAGGAGTTCAATCATAATCTGCAACTGGAGATAAAACATATCAACACATCAACAACAACACTTCTCTTCTTGTCTACATGCTAATGCTAATAACTCCCACCATGACTAACATGTGAAGTTCTCTGCACAGCTAAAAGCACATTATGTCCCTCTGTACTACATGTTAGGTGAACCCTTTAGTTTTAGATTTGATCAACTGCCCTGTGTGATTGCATTGACGTTAGCTACAAGCTAAACCCAGGGTTCAGGAGGAGGTATTTGTGAAGTTCTGCTTTAACAAACTTTAGGAAAAACAACTACTAAACTAGACCTTAACAAGTGTCATTAGTTGATCTGTTAGCTAAAAGAGTCACGCTTTGGTAAATTACTTACTGTGTCATATGTTACTTTCTTAAACAGGTAGCCACCGATGACCATGGAATATAACAGGCAGCCCAATGACCACATGTCGGTGGCCTCAGAAAATGGCAGGCCCAAAATGATCTCGGGAGCCCTGAGTGTTGAAGAAAAGCGTTTGATAGAGTCAGTAACACTGTCATATTCCAAGGAGTGAAAATAAAAACATGAATTTGGCAAACAATGGATTTTTCCTCATTGGGAACAAATGAAAAAGTATGCTGGCCCATAATCAGCATGATCTTGGATCTTACCTAAAGCGAACTGTTTGTAGTAGCATGCCCTGCCTGGCTTTAGATTTAACTATGGCATTGCCAAAGTCTATAATTTTTACTCTTAAGGGTAGTTCGCAGTCCACTAGCATTACATTTGTTGGTTTGATGTCACCGTGGATCACCCCAATGTACTTCAGTGCTCTAAGCGCTGTGGCCACCTACAAGAACAATACAAACATGTTAGATACTGTACCAAGGTTTAACAGACGGTTACTTGTGCTTTCTATCTGAAGCTGCTGAATTCATACCTGTTCGATTATAGACCTTGTCTCCGTTAACGTCATAAGTCTGGACTTATGTTTCATATATTCACACAAGGTCGCTTCAAGACACTCAAAGACCAGCGCCAGGCCTTGATTTAGAGTAAAGCATTCAAGGAACTTGACGATGTTGCGGTCGTCAAGTTTTAGCCACATCAACCTTTGAAGCATGGCCCCCTGGAGAAAAACGACAAGATGTTCACCAAAGTTATAATCTTTGTGTTAAAGTCTGGAAAATAAATATGAATTTGCAACATGGGCATGTGAATGGGTATGAAAGTTAGTCTATATTTCTGTCGGGGACATTGTGCTTTGAGTGGTCAGAAGTCTAGAAAAGGGCTTTATAAGCACAGACCAGTTGCATAAGGTAACATTTGTTTGCCCTTGTGATCACTAAATCTAACTTATTAAATATGATGCACCAGCTATAAAACTGTCAAATCTCTATTTCATGTTGTGAACTTCAAAATCTACCAAATGTCTTACCTCCTCTGTGAAGCAGTCGTAAATGGATAAAGAGATCTTTATAGCAACAAGATTGCCCGTGTCTCTGTCCAAACACTGCAACACTTTCCCACAGCGACCCTTACCCATGACCTTCAGGAACTGAAATTTGTTGGGTAGCCCATCAGGGTTTGGGGGAGGACTAGATTTTATTCTTGGCATCTGCTGCTTAATGGTGGTCATCTGAAATGAAACAAGAGAAAATGAGAGCAAAGTTACTTACAATGAGATGAGATGAGATGAGATTCAACGTTATTGTCATTACACATATACAAGTATAGGAGCAACGAAATGAGGTTTGGCATCTCACCAGAAGTGCAATAAGCAGATAGTGCTGTGCTATGTACACAAGTAATTACAGAATTTACAGGTAATGTGAGTTAAATAAATGCTATAAATAGAAGTATAAGTATATTCTACAGATTATAATATGCAGATTAAAATGGAGTAAACATGCTATGCTAGGTAAAGATAATATACAGAATATTGACAGATTGTACAGGTTAATAACTTATTGAGGGGGTATGTACATACTATACAGATGTTGTTGCAGTGGACAATAGTACAGGTGTTGAGAGATGTGTGTGTGTGTGTCCAGGAGGGGTGATGGTACTTGGGGATGAGGAACAAAGGAAGGTGGTCTGACTGTCCCAGACTTCTCTCTGTCCAACTCCAGTTTGGAATAAACAAAGAGCTCAGATATCGAGCTCCATCAAGGAGAGATAAAGAGGAACTTACCTTTGTCAGAGAAGTTGATTTAATTGATTTACGATCAATTAATTTGCTGAAAATCTCAAAGCGTGTGGTTTGATCAACGTTTGATATTGAAATGATCGACTGATGAAGCTTTTCACAGAGTATAGTTCAGGATTCCATAAATCATTGTGAGGTGGAGATGAAAGCCTCCGTTCTACATTCTATGTTCCCATGGCAACAAGTGCTTTAATGTAATGACCACATTCTATTATCTGGGAGAGTCGATTCGGGCTTTGACTCGTGACGTATTGCTCACGTTGACCGCAATGCATTGTGGTTAATGGCGCCATTTTAGTGGTCACGCGCATTGTTTACAAACGGAGCTGATCCAAGAAGTCACGTCTGCGCGTATGTCTGCTTTGCTCTGCTTCGCTTGGTGGTGAAATGGTTCGCACATGTTGTTTAAGGTCACACGACTGGAAAGGTCAAAACTTGACAACGAGGTCCGTTTTTGTTTGAACTTTCCCACCTGGAAAAGGACGGTGGCCCGCAGGTAGAGGAGATATGGAAGAGGCTTCGGGTGGCCTGGGTCGCAGCGGTGAGACGGAAAACATCTCGTTCTCTCAGATATCTCCCTTCATGTTTGTTTGCTCTCGGCACTTTCATAAGGGTAAGTTACATCGCTTTGTTGTGTTTATGATGTTGCTAGATTAGTTATTTATCGTCCTATTAGCTAATGCTAGCTAATGCTAAGTCAGAGTCATGCAATGTTCACCCGACCTAGTAGCCAGTAGATTTCAGAAACGGCTTTATCCGGTCTAATTAAGATCTTAAAATAACAGGTGATCGTCTGTATTTCTAAAAAGTATATGTCTTTACAGGTGAGGTGTCTAAAGTTATCTGGGATAAAGGTTACGACTGTTCTCTCAATGTGCAAAATGAATGTTTAACTCTGAAGCGTTCTTGTGGTGCATGGAGGCACCCAAACAATGGAGTGTTTCTATGTAGCCCCATGTACAGGAAACAGATGTCCAGATCATTGACGATGTTAGGAAGACGTATAGGATAATACAGTTAGAACTCCTAAAGAGGAGAACAGATGTCTGATGCTGTTCTGTGACAGTCTGAATAAAGAGGAGTGCTCTAGGCTATCCATGGCACGCCTGGTTGACGCTGTCTTCTGTTATTAATACCCCAGTCTCTCTATCCGATTTCGGACTCTATCCATCCACTGTCCTGTCCCTCCGAGTAAAGCCCCCCTAAAGTTTTAAAACAAATTAACTCTCTCAGCTGCTGCTTCCCCTGAAATCAAAGTAGAGCGTAAACTCCGTCATAAGGTAGAACTTACGTTACGTTTACGTATAGCTGGTTCAACCAGAAACAGGTCAGTATCAAACAACCAATCAGGGTTAGCTTGCTTGTAACGAACCAATCACAGCGACTCTGTGAGGAGAATGTTCGGGTTGCTTGGCAACAGTCAAGTTTCAAACAAGCATCACGTGGCTTGTGTTTGTTTGTTCCATATAGAAATGTTCCTGTTGCTTTCTGAAGAAGATGAGTTCAGTCATTTCTACGACAGTCACACAAATGAGATCGTCGTCTTTCTCAGAGGAGGAGGTCAGAAAATACATCTGTTCAGCATGAACTCTGTTCCAGCTGCTTCTAACTCTCACGCTGACTCTGTTTCCCAGAAAATGATGATGAGACAGTTTGTGCTCATGAAGCAGCAGGATCAAGTTCCTCGTCATTTAACCGCCAGAGACATGAAGGCCTGGCTGCTGGCGGGAAGACGCTTCATGGAGGAGTGAGTTCAAACCGATCGTTGATGTGATTCAAAGCTAAAAGAGAACCGTCAACGTAGAGTTAAATGTTGTGCATATGAACTGATGGACGACATGTTTGTATTTATAGGTGTGGTGAAATGATAGAGACGATGGAGGCGAGAGAAAGCCTCATGGCCGAACTGGTATGTAAGCCAACATGACTGTCACAATAATACAACTTAAACATGTTAAACCAGCCAACATTTTATCAGTCACTGGGTTTACTCCTCCTCTTTGCCTGTTGCTGGATTGATTGAACGTTAAGTTGACAGCACGCGACGATAGCTTGATTCAATTGTTAACTATCGGAGTGTCGAGCAAAGAAGCACGAGCGCAGTACAACGCAACGCTAGAGGAAGGATGGGGCTCTACAAAGCACTGGCACTCAATCTTCTCACTCAACAGAGCTAACTGGTTTTACAAAGTGATAGTGGTGCATTTATAATATCATCATCCGTGATTGAAACGTTGAGCTTTGACCTTTCAACCACAAAGAAAAACTTTATTCGGCTCACCGTGAGTTATTGACGACCCTCTGAGTGTTGTGATTTGAGTCTCGTCAATATGAAGCACCACACTTCAGCTTGTCCACCTTCAAAATAAAAGCACCACATGTAATAATGTTTACAAGGAGATACTGAGATTCACAGAGCAGAGAATGAAATATTTAACGGATGCAGAGTAAACAAACAGCGTGCGAACATGCACGATGTGACGCTCGTGTGCTGTTAGGACATGATGTGATGCGACCACCATCTTTGGGCTTAATGAGCTTCGATAGGCGGGATCACACACTGATGGTTGACCTCGTTGCACAGTCTGTGGAAAAATATCCAAAATGACTTTCTGACCTGGTGAGACTAACTAAAGTGCGATGTTCACATGCAGGCCTGGACCACAGCGAGGCGACTCTGTCTAAGCAACATGGAGCAAGAGCTGATAGAAGAGCTGGACGAGGAAGAGCGTCTGTCCCAGCAGCTCAACAGGAAGGTCAGGACAAAAGTCCAGATTAACCGTGTCCGTTCCTGTTACCTGTTTCATTCAGCAACTCACTCTTCTTCTTTCTATCTGTTGCTAAAGGTCACACGTGAGGGCCTCCAAATGTTCATCGCTGTGATCCGCCCGGAAGCAGAGAAGGATGTAGAGCCCTTCCTCACAGCCCTGTTCAGTAGGCTGCTGAAGGTTTTTGTTGATGTTGAGTCATTCAGTAGTCCTCTGTCTGCAGGAGAATCAAAGCCACCAGAAGTGTTAGTGCTTGAGAAAAAACCTGCCCTCCTGGTACCAGAGGTGGTGGAAACGATCTTAAAGTTCCTCCTGGAAGAACCAGAGAGCCAAAACAATAAAGCTGCCATCGCTGAAATCGGTAAACTGCTTGCTGAGTCAGCAGCTCCCCACCTGGCTGCGTTTGGATCCTTCCCCAGCGACCTTTACCTCTCAGTCTGCACCGCAGCAGCTTCCTCCATGGTTCAAACTGTCTACGAGAGATTTAAGGAGAGCTGCAAGTCTTTCAAACTGATGGACTACGACACAAGCTCTTTGACCGCCAGAGAAAATGTCATCCATGCCCTCGAAGAAATGGAAGCTGCTGCTTCCCGCAAAGCTCTCCGTCACCGCCACATCTCAGAGGGGCTGAAGGACCCGCAGCAGGGAGGAGTGGAAGACCCCCCGCAGGAGGAATATGTGCCCTATACTTTATTTAACACTCAAATATTAAGCAAATGCATGATTTTATGATTCCACACCATGGTCTAACATTAAAGATGGAATGTGTGAGATTAGATGGAGTTTCTTCTTCTTACATTTTTTTTTAACAATACCCCTCTATAACAGACCGGCGTTAAGAAGAACACACCGTTACTATGAAGAGCAGATGGTTGCTAGGGACGGACTCTAATCATAGACTTTGGAGGACTTACTGTAATCATATCAATACGGGGAAAGAAGTCCTGTTCAGTTGATGTTTGTCTGTTTGCTGTGGCAGAAAGGAGAAAGGAGTTATGATGACATTTCCTCACACTGAAAAATGAGGCCATACCACCCTGAACACGCCACATAATCATCATCGATATCGTCCATTATAGGATGCTAAGCAGGGCCTGGTTTGTATTTGGACCAGTCTTTCTTGCAATATTCTGCATCTTTTTGCCATCAGAGTGTTATTAAGTTAGTGTGACCTGTGGTGTAAATAGTGCTCAAGTCCATTTATTCCATTTATTATATAAGTCTTAATAAGTTTGGGAACTTGGGGGTCAAAGAAGCCAATACAACAGTTCAAATAGTAAACAAGTATTTGTGAAAGGTTGCAGAGGCACACCTTTCTGAACCTCTGGATGTCATTTCTAATGATCAGCACTAGGGGGCAGCAGAGGACAGCTAAATCTCAGTGGTCAGAAGAAGAGTTGTGTTTTTGTACAGAGAATATATCTCAAGCAGACACGTGCACACAGACAAAAACGAGGCTTCAGCACCTGACGTTTCGCCCTCAATAGAGAAAGCCTCCTTTTTCAAAAGGAGACATTTCTTGTTTGTGCACAGACTGACCCAACAAACATGTCTTTGGTTAGTAAAGAATATGAGGTCAGGAGATATCAGGGTGTTTGTGATCCAGGCCTCCTCTGTCCTCCTGTAGATGTGAGTGCACATGCACAGGCACTCCGGCAATACAGCATGAGTAGAGATGATGGAGAGTTCATGTCCTGGTGGAATAAAAAACATTTCAGTCTCGTAAGTGTAAGAGGTCAGACACTGAAGTAGTGGGTTAACCTAAAAGCAGTACAATCCCCTTAATCAAATAATATCATACATGCAGTCATTAAACTTTAAGCAGGGAACAAGCAACACAAACAAACGTGCAATTTTGCTGACTCAGCATTCTCTAAAACTGCTTCTGTCACTCGGCTAGTGCAGACCAAAAATCCCTGCCGTATATTCTTTGAATGCACTCGTTGTTTAATGCAGAAAGTCCTTCTGTGTAATCTCCGTCTTGAGGTAAGAGATGTCGTGTCCTCCATCAAATCTCAGCTGCCTATAGTATTGTTAGCAACTTTTTCGTGTCTGATGAAAACCCGACAGCTTCACAAAAAGTGAAATGGTAAATGGACTTAAGCTTAGATAGAGCTTTTCTAGTCTTCTGATTACTCAAAGCGCTTTTACACCGCATGTCACACCTACACATTTACATCCATTCACAGACTGATGGCAGAGGCTGCTATGGAGTGAGACCATCAGAAGTAAGTAATCCCATTCATATGCATTCCTATAATGCTGACGAAGCAGCGGGAGCAATTCGGGGTTAGTGTCTTGCCCAAGGACACATCAGATGTTGCTGCAGGAGCTGGGGATTGAACCCCCGGCCTTCCTGTTGACAGACGACGACTCTACCAACTGAGCCCCCCCTTACCCTAACCCGCTTTAGGGATAAGTCTTAAAGTTTTTTATTTGAATGTCTTAGAAGAATACATTTCATACAGATAATTAACCAAGACAGTCTGGCCGCAGACCTCTACTGTCAGCACACTCCAGACCAGCTGGTGGCGGTAATGAGCCGAAACGTTGTTTGCCTACTGCCAGAAAACCCCACGAAGAAGAAGAAAAAGGCGGAAGTGATCGCGCCGGGCTGAATCAAAACATTACGGCTCGTGTTTCTGACATTCACGACCGTCAAGATGTTTGACGAGCAATCCACACTTCTCTTTGGGCTTTTAGAAATGTTTAGACGTCGTGGACAGAGTCAGCTGACTCGGGTTCAGAAACTGTCGGAGAGGAGAAAGAGGAGAAAGAAGAGGAGAGCTGCGGCGTTCCTGTCTGCTGTGATGGCCATGGGACCCGAGAGGAAACTGTGGATGCACGCCCGGAGTCAGGACTGGTGGAGCAGAGCCGAAACCGGCACAACATTCACCGAGGAAGAATGGCTAGCTTGTTTCCGCATGCGACGCAGGACGTTTCATATCTTATGCGGGAAGCTGAGACCGTTTCTTCACAAAAAGACGACATGCTTGCGCCAGGCCATTCAGCTGCAGAAGAGGGTCGCGGTGGCGGTCTTATACCTGGCATCAGGCTCGGACTTCAAAACTCTGTCCGAGCTGTTCGGTATCGGCAAAGCGACTGTGTCCTATTGTGTCTGGGATGTTTGCAGCGCCATACGCAACTTGCAGAGGCAGTTTATCAGCTTGCCTCGGGGGGAGAGACTTCAGGAGATCGTGGATGGCTTCGAGGAAAGATGGGGGTTCCCCCAATGCGCAGGCGCAGTAGATTGCTCTCATATCCCAATCGCTGCGCCTCCAAACAACGCTAAGGATTATCACAATGGCAGAGGAGGTTATTCAATCATTTTACAAGCTGTTGTGGACCACCTCTGTCGGTGAGTAACTACACAGCTCGTCCTGAGATAGGTGGGCAGTGAGGGGCGTGTCCAGACTGGGCTGGTCCACCTGGGGCTCTGACTCATGCAGGGGAGGCATAAAGTTTGGGCACACACGCAAATGAATTTTGTTTTTTTAGTCCTTCTTTCCCCACCAATGAAACAAAGATGTTTGTGCAAAGTCACAGTTATAAGCAGGCCTACGTAGAAAATTGCGGTTGCATGCAAACTCGTGTGAGCTGTCTAAGTTGCAGAAATACCTTCATTGGCAAGTAAGTTTATTGCAAGTTAGATCGTGTGCACAAGTTTTTGTTTGGACATTTTTATGTTGAAAACAGCCAGAATAGTTGATTATAAGGTTAGTCCCGCCTCTGATTAGGCTCATAGCCCATCATAGATTTGGATTTTGGGGGGGGCCATTCAGATACCAAGTGGGGCCCAAGTGTCACCCCTCTGGACACTTCCCTGGGTGTAGAGCAGGGTATACGAGAAACGACTAAAGACTCAGTAGTTTCTTTACAGCGTCAATACCTTTAAATATCACAGATCATTGAAAAAATGTAGTTTGATTCTTTTAAAACATGTGGTATCAAAAATGATGACGCCTTTCCTAAACTCCGATCTTTAGAAAAAGATGGTGCTTGTAGCCACGTGAAGTCGTTATGTGAAGTATGCTTGTCCTCCTCGTAGATCGTCAAAGCCTCTTTTCTTTCCATCAACAGATTCACCAACATCAACGTGGGCTGGGCTGGCAGTGTACACGACGCCACCGTGCTCCGGAACTCGTCACTGTTCGATCTGGCTGAGAGCGACAACCTTTTCCCACCGGTGAGGCGAAAGTGGTCAGAGGAGCCTTCTTATTTTTGCTCTTGTTTCGTGTTTTACATGCAGAGAAATCATGTAGTTTGTTTGAAATGATTAATTTGTTATCATCTCATGTTTACAACTAGGACACTAAAGACATTGAAGGTGTGCAGGTGCCAGTGATGTTGTTGGGAGACCCTGCATACCCTCTGCTGAGCTGGCTGATGAAGGGATACCCAGATGACGGACATCTCACCGTAGAGCAGAGGAACTTCAATTACAGACTGAATCGCGCTCGAACGACGGTGGAGAGTACTCTAGGGCGGCTGAAGGGAAGATGGCGGTGTCTGTTCAAGAGGATGGATGTCAGCACCTCGAGGGTCCCCACCATCGTCAGCAGCTGCTGTGTTTTACACAACCTCTGCGCGTTACAAGGAGATACGTTTTTGGAGGACTGGATGGAGGAGGTGGACGAGTCTGCAGAATCTGGGGAACCAGATACTGAAGTGTCTCAGGAGTCGGAAACAGAGCCACAGACTGTTAGACAGGCACTCGCTATGTTTTTTACTGAGGACAGAAAGCCGTCGTTTTAGGGAGGTGAACCGGGGTAGAGGTGTTGCAAAGAGAACTATATTTATTGCCGCGTCTCTGAGAGCAGATGGTGGACATGTGCGGATCAGAACCACGATACAAATGTGTTTTTGTGTGGTCAGTCTTTGATAACAACATTGGAAAGCATGAAGCCTGACGCTGGTCGCCCACTGAAGCCCTTTACAGACTTTTTTTTGCACTAAGCTCAGCCGTCAGCTCGTCTTTGTACATTCATGTCCTCCCTAAACCATGAGCCCTTAAGGACTTAACTGACGTCACCCAGAAAGTGATTGAGTGCACGGGGCTGCCAGGGCTTGAAATGGTGAAATAGGAATTAGACAGCACTTTGCAACGTCTCTGTAACCATGACGACATGCAGCATGTTGCTCACCTCAGCAGCATTAAGACTTTTTATTCTACTTTTTCCTTTCCTCACAACCAAGGTGCTTATAAAAAGTTCTTACATGTATGTTTTCATGTCTTCATTGTTTTATATGCTACACATATATACGTGTGTAACTATTCGGAGGAGTAATATGCTCTCTTTCTCGTTTTTGTTAATAGACTTGCAGCAGACTTCTGATTTAGCTGTAGTTACTTTTTAGGTAGACTGTAAATAAAGCCTAACAAACTGCAGTCTGTAGAACTAAAGATGTGGATGAGACGTCTCTCCCTTCTTTATTTCGTTTTATGGCGTTTGTTTACCTTTCCATCCTTGCGGGCTTCCCCTGGGAAACCCGTGTTTTGCGTCACAATGCTTTGAACTATGGGTAATTCCATCGAGCTAAGTCTGCAGGTATGCCCACTTCCGGACAGGTTTCATAAAAGGCTCAAAAAATCAGCGAGAGATCACACACTTTATGGTCGGACAGCGGGACAGCCCTGAGCCCTCACAGATTTAGCGGGAACGCGCATCAAAGTCAGTGGGTGCGTTTGGATTGTCCCTCCTATCTACTTTCACTATCCACTTCACCTTAACCCCGTGAAAACGTCATGGGGTTAAGGAAAGGTGTTAGGAGAATTCATAAAGGACTTAGGGAAAGGAGATCACGTTGTTTTGACAATCCGACCACATTTCCACTCGGTGACGTAATAATGCGACGGCGGCGGAGGTTAGTGACGTGGGTCTGCCGTGGTGACACTACAATCTTACAGAAATGGACTACAGCTGATCTAAAAATCTTTCCCCTTCTTATCGGTGACATAATCCTAATAACCACGAGGTTTCAAATAAAGGAATAAAGGCTGCCAGGATACTTCACTTTGATGGTTTTACAACATCAGCATCACGTTCATAGTTCACCTCTGTGTTAATGATTGTTGAAAGTTGTTCATATTATTGCAGCTTGGTAACTTCCATGATCTGAGTCCCTTTTCTTTTTTATTAACAAGGTTTTATATTAACAATTTCTCGTGTGAATCAACATTTACAGCAAAGCATCTCCACTCAACATTATTCACCTTCTTCACACACATATAATATAAAGAAAGAAAGAAAATAAATACAAAGGCAGTAACAAATTTTAAGTAAAATTAATATATAAACCAAATGCAGATTGTCTCCACATTTCTCCTCCAACAGATCGTACAGTAAAAGTACTTCATATTATTCATGCAAGTAGTCCAGGAAGTACTAAGTTCAGCGGTATATGAATCATAGACTACTTATGGAAAATACGTTTTTTATTCCATGTCAAAGTTGGATGAAACATCCTTAATCTTGTGCTCTGTTAAGGATTTTGACTCAGGATTACTCAAAAAGTACTCAGTAAAAGTTCTTCATATTATTCATGCAAGTAGTCTAGGAAGTACTAAGTCTCACCGGGAATAATTTCTGTAAAAAGTATGGTATGTGTCATGGGTCTGATTGTGAGACTGCAGTCTGCCACACAGTCACTACCAGCAGCTCTTCAGAGCAGGTCCATTACGATTACCGTAAATGTTAGTAGATTCGCGCACTGGAAAAACCGTGCGGCTGATTTGACCAAGCAAAAGCGAACCACGGCTGGCTTGACCGCAGTACTTCAGGGGGCGTTCCAGTTGACACTTCCGACTGGGAACTCGGAATTTCCCACTTCCCAGTTCAACTGGAACAATTCCCTAATGAAAAGTCCGCACTCCATACTGAACTGTGGCATTTTGGGAAGGTCCCAAGTTTGTTTTCTTGTTTCTCATTTCTCCCATTATTACAGGTAAGAATACTGGTCGAAAATAACATTAAACTATGTGCAGATGTTTTCTAAGTTTAAGAAACAAGTTAGTGATACGCCCATGCTTAATTTGTAAACCTTGAGGTCCCGGAGAAGAGAGAGAGTGGCAAGAGGAGACAAAAAAGTGACATCAAAAATAGCCTATTCAGCCTCTGGCCCTCGGAGCTTTCACAATCATGGCTCTAAATCCACTGGAGAGAAGTCGAAGAATCACGACATGCACCTGTCTCCGTCGCGCTCTCTCTGACTTTAATGCTGGCTGTTTTCAGTTTAAATTTTTTTATGATAAGGTCATTCTATGTGCTGCGCAAATTAACATTTGATTAGTTAATTTGAAAACTCTGGATTATAAACACTTAGGTCTTTAAGTAAGTATTGATAGCAGCTCTTATCGATTTCAGAGCATTTTACTCTCCAGCAGACAGCAAACCTCACGGCCGGTTCACTGTGACATGTTCAATGACCAGGTTATAGTTTATAATAATTTGAGCAGTGAGGGTGATGATCGAGTGGACACACGGACTTCAATGCGCATTTATTGCACGTTGGAGCTGTTTGGACAGCATCACTTCACAGAGACTACAGTCTGCAGTGTCTCACACTATTCTGATGATCGACTGAAGTTTCTGTTTCATATCTCTCCACCTCTGCGTAAAGTTTATTAAAAGAACAATCACCAAAACCTCCCAAATCTAGGATAACATGTAGTTGCTTCTCTGTCTGACAGGATGATCAAACCACTTTGGTTTCTTTGATTATGTTGAAAACTTCAGCGTGTGCGGCTGTGCGCAACGATAGAAAAGCTCAGACCAGCTAAGCGGTGTAGGCTTCACTCTGCAGAAACTATTAGTTAGTAAGTTTCAGTGTTTTAATAACCAGATGGTTTAAACGTGCCTGATTTAGGGGGTGCTGCCATCTTCCCGTGTCTCTGCACAAAGGGCATTCCTCTATTATCCACACGACACAGCAGAGAACAACATTAAAACCTGTTTCTACCTGTTTATTTGAACAAAACAAACAAAACAACCATTGATCCTTCAACATTGGCAAAATCTCTGAGCTCTCGTGAAGTGCATTAAACTCTCGCTTCATGCGTCCCTATGTGACCTCTGACCTGACCCCGATCTGACCTCTCGCTCCGTCCCTCTTTTTTTTTTTAGGTTTAAAAATGCATGCAAGCAGAAAAACAAAAGATTCACACTTATTCAAAAAAACAAAAAACAAAACAGTGTCAGAACAGATAACATTATATTGTGCTAAATGTAATGAGAGATTTGGATAGTAAAGGAAGTGCTGGATCCAATCAAATCTGGTAGGCTCTTGTTCCTGCAGGATGCCCTGGCTTATATGAAGTAATTCAAGTACCTCCATTAAGCGCTTTAAAGTATGAATGTATTGAACGTGTAGTCAGTGCGTCTACTGAGAGGCTGTGTTACTATTTAAGTTGAGTCGGTCAGTTGAACTACTAGTTACATGGTACAGTGTAAAGACATATTACTCTGCACGTGTGTATGTGTATAACTAAAACAACTAAGTGAAAGTAAAATGTGAACAATCAGTGGATGATACAGTGTTGAGGAATGCGAGCCTGTTGTATCACAGATGTAAAGGAGTAAAACAGTGCATGTGTATTTCTACTTGTACCATTTTGTAAAAAGAAAATGTAATGTGTGTTATTGCATATTAATTCATTACACCATCAAGCAGACCTCAAACAGGCAGAGCGAAGTTTGACACGAATGAGTAACATCAGTGAAGAGAAGATGTGGAATACTGTTTTAATCGTCTCCCTCGTCTGCTTCTACGAGACTCGAGCTGGCGGTGAGTTGTTTGTTTGATTTTAAATATGACTCTGTGTTCATTAAGCTTAAAAAACAACTTTACTGTGAACCCATGAAGGTCGAGGATCATCTCATCCTGAGGAAAAAACAAACAGTGTTTCCAGCAGTAAGTGATGATGAGATGATGAGACAGACATGTTTCCAGTGCGTGTTAAATCACACCTCAATGACACTTTTGTTTTCTGTTAGATTACTGTGATGATGTCATCCGCGCCTGTCAAAATAACGACCTCCCCTGGACCAGGTAAACCAGACTGTGAATACTGAATTCAAGCTGTAGATCAGATCTTTTTTTACCCTTCTACTGTGTCAGAAAGTTGATATCTGAAAGTAAAGGAAAGTCTTAGAGGAGGGGACAATGAGCTTTTTTTAGTGACGACCTAAAACAGTCTGACTTTCCTAGCTTGATAAAACGGCTGCCTAGTGGAGTTACTGATCATTTATCTTCCTCTCAGTCCAGATTTGATTCTCTGAGTCACTTACATCAGAGCAACATTTGACCAACAACAAGTACTGAACCCTAGAAAATTATAGTACGTCACTGTTTGGTATAGCACTATATTATAGTTGTAAATGTTGTTGTTGTTTGCAGGTGTTATGAGGACAGGATTGCCACCTGTCTCCCCCGAGGCCGCTTCAACCCTTCATTCATTCGGAAGAAAGTGAACTCCTCTCAGGAGGTGAGAACTTATTCTTCTCCAGCTGTTCTCCAGGGGTTTAACAAAATGACTTGGTAAACTACACTGCAGTTTTATATAAAATGCACTAACAAATAAGGGAAGTAGTCGTCTTCATCGTCACACATAAATGTACATTTGATCACATGTTTTTGTCTTTGATCTGTCCTTGGTTGTAAGAGGTATTTAATCCATGTTTTTCTTGGTTTGGTGTTAAAACAGTAAATATAATTCATATTTTGTAGCCTCTAAATATGGAGAATGGTTATTAAAGGTCCAACCAGTGAGATGTGTAGAGAGTGAAATGATAAAGTGAGCTTACTCTATGATCAGACATTAAGGAAACATGCTATGTTGAAGTGCTGGCTTCTCTGACAACAATGCAGCAGCCAGTATGTCCTCCTTCTAACTTTAGATTCTGGTCCTGAATGGTCTGGATTTGTTTGGACCAGAGAAGGTAGGCGGTTTTAAGGCACCCCCACACGGCCGTTTTGGACGCCCCTCGGTTTGCCAGATATGAGAGCAGTTATCAGGTCAAACCAACAGGTGTTGCAGCGATGGAAGCGGGCAAGAGAACTGGACAAACTGTCATATCAAAGTAGACTTTAACTGGACTTTATGTGTTCATGTTTTTTTTAAAGGTCGACGTGAGTCCCACTTTTCAGCACCGGGTTCACATCCCGCCCTCGGCTCTCCAAAGAAGCATGGGAGGGGCTGAGACAGACGGCGAGGTGCTGCTGGTGACCACTGTGATCGACAGCAGTAACTTTAAGGTCAGTCACCCTGTAAGCTCAACTTTCGAGACCTCACGGCGAGATAGGCTTACTCCCTTAGATCCCCCCTTTCATAGAGAAGTGGATTAGTTAATGAATGTTGAGCTTTGGGAACCCTGGTTTTGAAAAATGACTGAAATCCAGGAGGATGGGATAGGAAGGGTGTTACGTTCGCCCCAGGAAACAAAATCTGAATGACATTGATCGCTTGTTACAAAATGGTACCAAATAAGTGGGCTTTGGGTTCCTTAAAGGTGGCAGAAGAACATAGCCCTCTGAAAACACCAACTGATTCCACCCAAATGAGAGAAGAACATTAATTGGAGTCAAACAAAAGAGAAGTGGGAGTCAATGAACAGAGGAGTTAATGGAAAACACAGAAAGCCGACTGATGGTGTCGACTCTCTGGAGACACACAACCAACTGAGCAGGGAAACTCCAACCTCCCCATGTAGCCTCGCAGCCCAGCTGATCGTCATCAGCTGACGGAGACCATCACAAGTGCGTCTGTTTATCTGTGATAAACTGGGATTAAATAAGTGTTTGACATGAGGATTAACAATGAAAAGTTAAGTAGCATATCAATTCCATAAAATGAATATAAGAGCGAGAGAATATAACAGATTTCCTCGTTCCTCTCTCCTCTGCTTCGTTTCCTCGCGTCTCTCCGTACATCTCTGGTGGGAGGGACTAAGACGCAAGTGAGGGAAACGTGGACGCAATTTAAGAGACATGAGAAGTAGCCCTAGGCTGTGTCCGAAACCACATGCTACATACTGCCTACTACATACTCAAAATATATATAATACATACTAACCCGACCGTTAGCAACAAACTAAAGTACAGGTCTAGCTACGTAGGCTAACTACAGTCTGAGCTCTGTTTGATTAGCTAGCATGGAGCTAGTACCACCGTCAGTCTGTAAATATATTTCATCAACAAAATGCAAATGTTCATTACTAATACAACTACGTTATTATTTAAATAATATTTGGCAACACTTCAAATGTATTTCAGCACAGAACAAGAAAGCCGCTTGTTGGTCATACAAGGTGCACTGTAGTATGTGTGGAGTGGTCTCTGAAGTGGTTACAGGCACACTCGTGTGGGAAAGGTGAAAGTGTTTTCCAGATATGGTGGTTATTTGGAACTTTCTTTGTATGGTCAGTATAAATGATGGACGTAGCCTCTGATTTCTGTGTTTATAAAAAGCCACCGCTACGATCTCCGCGAATGTATAATAACTGCTGCATTCTGTTTGCTGTTCATCAGAATGTTTCTTATCCACTCTTTTATTGACATTCAGCTGAACTACTCGTAGCATTGATATAAAGGCAAATATTTTCATTATAGCATCGTGTAGCGGACTCTGTTGCTTTCTACGCCACTTCTGCGTCTTTTTTTACATCACGTCTCACCTTGGGAGACCCCGCCCCCACCTCCTGTCTGACAGGGATAGTCTCCTGCCGTGAGGTGCATGGGTGAACAACCAGGTCAGGAGAATATCTGAAGTGTAAATGTGAAAACGGCTTTAGTGACTGGATCAGCTTGGTTGATTTCAAACAGAATGCCAACAATATCCACCTGTCACTCAAAGCCACCACTCCTCATAACTTTGTATAAATTAAAGGCTTCTTTTAACTACGGGTAAATTATGCTTTAATAAAGCTAACCTCAGCAGAAATTCATCATGCTCCTCTGATAACTCTGGTGTTTTTCTCATTACAGTTGAGTAAACCAAAAACAAATCAGCTCAGAACACTCATGCCAACCCGAAAGGACGGCGATGTTATGGGGGGGGCTCGTGCTGGTGGTGAGGGCAGGAAGTAAGTCGGTCACAAACCTCTCACAGCCCGTCAGATTAACCTTCAAGCACAACAAACAGGTAAAACAAGGACAGCTGATGTGCTAGCATGACACTTTAAACATGTACAGATTCTTCTCTAATGTTGAACGTGTTTCAGGTGGAAGATGGGACGTGTGTGTTTTGGTATGAGTCTGCAGACGGGGATGGAACAGGTTCACTTCACATGCCAGACATGTACAATATATTTTCTCTTGGATAAATACCTAATCTTCATTTTCCGATGAACCTGCTGTGTTTGTGTTTTAGGGTATTGGAGCACAGGCGGCTGTGAAACCAACAACACCGGAAGTGAATTTATCTGCAGCTGCAACCACCTGAGCTTCTTTGCTGTACTTGTGGTAAATTTGTGGCGCTAAGCGACTTGGCGGGCAGCACAGATGTCTTTTCCTATTTTCCTCCTGATGCAGTTTAACGTCCAGCGCTCACTTTGTTTAAAAAGCAAATGAACTTGTGCTCCTGTTAGCACCCAGGGGTGTGTTTGTTTTTAGGCTTAGCTCATTACATCTGACATTCAACGTTGTAATTTTACTTGCCAAAAAAACACAATTTGAGATGTAGATATAGAGAGCGCTTAAGACACAAGGTTAGTCTGTCCGTGTAGGTTCTCAATCATCCAGGTAAATTCGAAGCTCGATCCAAAGGCAACTGGACTTGAGGAAGAGGGATACAGGGATTTATACAATGGGGAGACTAAACAACCACTACACAAACGCATGGCACAGCTTAGGAGAGCCAGCTGTTCAGGTCAGGATTCTGCTGTCCACTAACACTCGAAGGACAAAGGACACTCCCTTGGAGATGACAAAGTGCACATCATGGCCAGGGAAGACCGTTGGTTTGAAAGGGGTGTTAAAGAAGCCATCTATGTTAAGGTGGAAAATCCATCTCTTAACCGAGGTGGTGGTCTGAGACACCATCTTTCACCAACCTACAATGCTGTTTTTAATTCTCTCTCAAAAACAACTGATGCACAAGTCCCACGTTGTAACATGTAACCTACCCCTGTTGACCCACAGACGACCAGGAAGGTTAATGGCTCTCTTGAAACTAGGTCAGCGACTCAGCTAACGACTCAGTTGTGAGTCTTCCTTGATCAGTAGCATGTTCATGATCCACAGAGGCTTACCGTTCTAGCTCCATCCACTAGATAGTTTAGAACTAAAGAAGCCTTTCAGGGGAGGAGAGGTGAAACGTCTTCAAGAGCTTCAACTGAGTCCAGTTGCCTTTGGATCAAGCTTCGAACAAATTAAAGGGGACATATTATGAAAAATCCACTTCTACAGTGTTTTTGAACATATATTTGGTAACCTGAGAAACCTCAGGAATATACAGAAATAAACCCATCCAGTCCTTTGTTTGTGGTCTGCATAAGTCTTACCACAAAGAGAAAAATGCTCTTTTTCAAATTTGCTCTCCTTGTGACATCACAGTGGGATTCTGGTTAAAAAAAATCCCCTCGTCTCCCCTGGTATCTCCACCCATGGACTCCAACCCCAGCCTAGAGCAAAACTTTAACGCAGGTCCGCAATTTGTATTCTCGCTAAAGAGGATTGATGTCTACCAGGAAAACTCAGGGTAAGAGCCATATTCATGTTTTTGGGTCAGGCTGTGATTATTGTGTCACTAGGTGTCGCTGTCCTATTGCTTGGGCACAGGTATATAGGTACGTCCCTTGTCAAGGTACTGTGTGTGTTTGACCCCGTTAGGGCATATGGTTTTTGACCGCTATGGCGGCAGGCGGCATGGAGAAACCGCAGCTGTATCGTTTGTTTGTTTGGTCAATGAATGGAAACTGATGGACGCTGTATTCATGTTGCACATGGTGCTACAATAGATGGATTGTGAAGGCACGCCTGCAGAAGAGTTATTGAAGCGACATATACAGCAAACGGTATCGTATTGACCCACATACGACAGTATAGCGCGTCAGCCAGGTCACTCCTGTGAGTGAAAACACATCGGCAGCTTTAGTATCAGATTAAGCTTCTACATGGGGCTCATTGCATTTAAAGAGACACACACACCACAACAGAGCAATCAGCACGCCTACTGTGTCGTCTCTGTGATTTCTACACTTAAAATGTGTTTTAAGTTGAACTTTGATCGTATGTTTTTTTGTTTCAGAACTCTGAACTCTCAGTGGATAAAAGTGGCCCCGATAACTTGAGTTACATCACCTACGTCGGATCAGCTCTGTCCGTCTTTTTCACTACCATCAGTCTGATCATCTACATTTGTCAACAGTGAGTGTTTGAATTCAGTTCATATTCACAGTTTTCTGAGGTGAATTAAACCTTTGTTTTTATGGGAGACATTTTGAGTGTAACGGGCGGTGTTGGAACCCAAATGCAGCACACAAAAACACCGGACTTTCACGTAATGCTCTTTACTTAAGTTCTTGACTTATACAGAGTCACACAGGTAAATATCAGTTCAGTTCAAGCTGCAGCTCAGAGTCGTAAAGGAGCTCTGGCTCCTATGATCTGATCCAGAAACAGCTGAGTGAGGCAACAGACAAACTCTCCCACAAAAGCCCAACAGAAGCTGTTTTCATACATGCACTCCTGAAAATATCTAGATCATTTCAGGAGGACTGCTCTGGATATTCTCCTGATCTGTCTGTTTACACATGCTCCTCACAGCAGGAGACTATCCCTGTCAGACAGGAGGGGGGGCGGGGGGGTCTCCTGAGATAAGACGTGATGTAAAAAAGCAGACTTAATCCAAAGTCTTCTCGCTCTGCGCTCAGATTGTGCGCCTTGAAATACCAAAATAAAGTCGAACAAATCGCTGTACGTTTCATTCAACACCTTCAAAATAGGGCCAAAGTGTTTCTTCTTGAACAAGTCCAATCACAAGATCACATCACTTAATATGAATCCTGTGCCACGGTGTGTGTGTGTTCTTTTTTAACTTCCCTTTGACCTGTGGCAAAACCGCAGCACCTTTAACCTGCACTCAATGTTTCGAAAGGAGACAGAGATTTATTTTTATCTTTGAGCTCTGCAGGCATGACTATGTGTGCACCTGCAGTTCAAGGTTACAGTAGTTTGATTTTTCATTATTTGGTTTTGACTTTCTGTTTTTGTCCAGTTCATGAACGTTGGTTTGTTAGTTTAGTTTGACTTTTTATTAGTTTGAGTTTTTTGAACATGATAAACTGTTTCTCCTCTCCAGTCGACGGAGTCCAAAACAGGCCATCGTTGTGCACATGCAGCTAACGGGAGCGCTGCTCTGCCTCCACCTCAGCTTTCTGCTGTGCTGCTTCTGGGTGTCGCAGCTGAGTGGCGAGGAGGAGGAGGGGGGCTGGGTCTGTCGTGGTCTGGGTTTGTTTTTACACTGGTCCCTGCTGGCCACCTTCACCTGGACCGCTCTGGAAGGATTCCACTTGTACCTCCTGCTGGTCCGCGTGTTTAACATCTACGTCAGGAGGTACCTGCTCAAACTCAGCGTGGTGGGATGGGGTGAGTGAAGAGTATGAGGACGTTTATTTGAATGGTTTAAGGTGAATTAAATTAATCGCTTTAATGTTGAGTGAAAAAAAAGAAGATGAATTTAGACAAAAATCAAGGAAATAAAAAAAACATCAATTTGATACCACATGGGTCAGATTTCTAAAAACAAGACCAGACACGTTACTGTTATTTATTACAGGTGTCTTGATGAGCTCGTGTTTTCTCTTTTTTCATGTTTTCTAAATGCATTAATGTCGAGCACTCGGGGTCACCTTATGAAAAAGTTTGGTTTCGTTATTTGTGTTTCCTCCAAACTCGTGAGTCCTCATGAGGTAAATGTCACAGAGCAGCTGGAAAATATCGTTTTCACTCGACATCACTCACACAGGAGGAAGTAGAGGGTTTGTTGGAGAGGGTATGTGGTCCTTAAGTACAGCAGCAGGCTGGTGTGTATGGGGTCAGTTTAAAGTACACTAACAGTGTCCGTGTTCATGGTAATGAAGGCATATGTTAATCAGTGCACCATTATTTAGGTGCACATTTCTTCTGAATGCAGCAGGAGTTGTGGGGGGTGTAAATGTGTCAAGAGAAGCTGACGAGATCTGCAGAGTATGAAAATAACAAAAAGGTTCAAAGTTTGATCTTAAGGTTAAATTTAAGGAAGTGTACCGTGTTTGAGCACTGATCCGATCACTCCTGTATAGAACTGGACTTTGGTTAGTGTGAGTGCGCCCTAGAATATCAGGATTTGCAAGATATTCCTGAACCACATGGCATTTGTGACTTTTCGTCGGCCATCTTGATTTTGATAACGGTGTATTGGCTGACTTGCTAAAGTCGACTGGAGTGGCTGATGTGAAACAAATTCCACCCCAACCATAGCATTTAGCAGACACCACTGTTGAATAGCTGTCCACTGTAGTGACCCGTATGTGTGAAAGGGACATGTAGACTTCTCCACAGGTGTCAGGTCATGTTGAAGTAACTTGTGTTTCTTGTCTTCATGCAGGACTTCCTACACTGACTGCAGTGGTTTGTGGGATTTCTGGTGTCTATGGTAAATACAGACTGGAGCTGAAGGATGAAAACAATCATAATTCAACAGCAGCCATGTAAGAAAGCAAGACTGTTTGTTAGAAGCACTTTGAATCTGTGCTCTGTTTCATTTCCAACACAGCAGTTAATCAAACCTTCTTGGATTTTGTTGTTTTTTTGTGGCTAACCTGCAGATGCTGGATTAGCAGTGATTTCAAGCAGCATCTTGTGGTCAGCTACATCACCACCGTGGCCCTCCCATGTCTGGTGATCCTGTGTAACTCCTGCATGCTGGGGCTGGTGGTGTTCAAGCTGTGGGGCCTGAGGAGGGGCGGTGAGAGGCAGAAGATGAACACAGGGAAGGGGTCCAGGTTTTGGAAGGACTTTGCCAGGGTGCTCGGGCTCAGCTGGGTGCTGGGTCTACCGTGGGGGTTAGCAAGCACCACCTACGTCTCCCTGACTGGGATCTACGTGTTCACGATACTCAACTCCCTGCAGGGTCAGTGCGATGATCTTCATACATAAAGTCTGCACTCTGCATTCATCCTTTTCTGAGAGAATAACAACCCTTCCTTTAATCTTCTCAGGTCTGTTTGTGTTCCTGTGGTCTGTGAATTCCTGTGCTTCTTCAGCCAGCCTCTAGTGGACACTCATGGAACTGCAGGATTTTGCACTTTTGCATTGGCTTCATATTTCAACACCGGAGGTTGCTGCTTGGTCAGCACGCAGCTTCATTGAAAACCACAGATCAGTCAAGAAATCTTTGTGTATAGTGATGGACTCAGGGCTCCACCACCACAGCCCAAACTAACTCTGCAGAATTTACTTCACCTCCATCACACAAATGACCCATGTGAACTTTAGATATAACTTTGTGTTACACCCTGAAAATTTGAGATTAATAATCATGAGATAACAAGGGTGATAGTTCCTCTGCGACATCTGATTCTGCAGTCATACTTATTATACAGACACCTGACATTTTACACATCAGCACCTTCACACTCTCCTGTCCCTCTTTACATGTAGCGAGTCTTTAAAGCCAAGATGTTTCAGTTTGAAGTCGGTCTTAAAAACATGGAGACAAAATATGAACTGTATTTTTAAAGGAAGAATGTGTGACTTTTTGATCCTGCAGATGTCGCCCTTGAGCTCCAGCATGAAACCAAAACAAACAGCTATTTGGCCACACCTCCACTGTACTGAAGCCTCCTTTCTCCTACAGCTGCACACCTCCAACCCCTCTCCACTCTTGTTCACACGGAGGAGTTAAGCACAAGCGGGGGACATAATTGTCTTTGCTCGGGCTGCAATCCCCTGTGTCCTGCATTGTTGTGTTAGCAGGCTAATGTTAGCGCTCTTTAGTTAGCTTGTAGCTTCACATTACGTGTAAACTGACACAGAATGAGCGTGATCTAAAAACACTCATGTGACATCCAAATAATCAGTGAGTATGTTCTTCTTCTTCTCTCTAGTTCTTGACTAAAACAGCTTTTATACACAAGGGGAGGAGCCGGCCGTCCCGTCCATGTAAACACGGCTCTGACAACAACACAGCCAGCGGGACTCGAGCTTCTCACTCATTGTAGACAGTCATGACTCAGAGAGACATTTACACAGGAGAGACTTGATCTCTGCTGTATTAATGTGGAACATGTCGCACATTCTCCCTTTAAGATTAACAATACAAATAAATTAAACTTTCAAATATAAGAACCTTTCAACCATTTGAAACAGAATCGTTCAACTTTTTAACCAGATATAATTCATGTTCTGAAGGCTTTCTACTGGCATAAATGATCAACATGCAATACATCTGATTCATATACAGTAATAAAGAGAGTCTGAGAAATGTATCCGTCAGAAGTGAACTTTCTCCTGTTTTCCCATTTATTAAAAAGAAACTCAGACAAAGTTACCGTTTATAGCTTTTAATAAAGAATTAGAAACATCTGTTGCATCTTAATACTAAGATAAGATAGGTCAGTGTGTCATGGTGAAAGTGTGACCTTAATTGAGTTACTTCAACACGGTTAAAAGGAGCTTGGGGTGTCTGCGAGAGTCGCTCTAAAAATCCACGTCATGATCAAGGACGTTTTTTTCCATCCCGTTCCCTAAACCGAAGAATGTCGTTTATGTGAGAGATAGCAGGTCGAGCTTCAATCTGTGATAATCAATGATATAGTTTTCTTCACCTGAGCACTTCTGCCCGGCGACAGCTCCGTAGACCGTCACTTCTAGAGACTCATTATGAGGCGTCTCTTTTCCGCATATATCTTGAGCATTTAGCGCTAAGTGATGTCGCTGTGATTGTCAGATTGTGCTCATAACTCTCGGCTGCGTATTGAAGGCCCTGTTGGCGACAGTAAGAGGATGTTTCAGACCCGTGGAGCCAGATATGGAGCTCAGCATCAGTTCAAGCAGGAAGACTGGTTATATTCTCTCACACATTTAATCAACTTTCTTCATTCAACTTACCCATTCCCTCTTTACCACTCCCTCCGTCTCCCTGCTCTGGTGATCAGCTGATTTGGGGCGTTTACTCTCTAAGTGATAATCCAACCCGATTCTGACCCAACCTCTCTCGACCAATCATCCTGCTGCTGTCACATTTTAAAAAACCAACCTCACTAGTATCAGACATGAATCATATTAGAAGTGTTTAGAGACTTTGGGTTCTCCGCATACACCCTACTGTATCTCTGTCCTCTTTCTGTCACTGAGGAAAAGTTTCGAATCAATTTAATGTAAATAAGTCTATGAAGTCGAGGAGCATTTTCAATTGAGACAAGAGATTTTGTCCAACCTAGAATCAGTAACTAAGGAGGGCGGGGCTTGACACAGGGTTAGTTATCATTTCATTGTTTGTGAAATAACTACTATTATAAATGTACTGCATATTAATGATGCTTATTGTAAAACGAGATATTTAGGTTTTTTGGACAACAGAGATCCTCAGCGGTGCAGAGTTGTCACCCCCGTCGTTAAAACAGGGACTGAAGAATGGGCAAAGATTTTCCGTGAAGGAGCAGCCAGTGAAGGAGTAGATCATATCTGCAGCGTCAACATTGTAAAAGGAGACCAGACCCTCGTCATAATCAACAAACACGCCCACTTTCTGAGGGTGAGACCTCACAGAGAGGAGGACGTCAGGGTCAGTGAGAGCCACGTACTCGTTTCCGTTCCTCAGCTGCAGAGTCCAGTACCCGGCTTCCGGGCACGACGTGATCTGTCCTTTCCTGTTGGCGGACACGCTCACCACTCCTAAATCCCACTTGGATTTCCCTGTAACCTCCACCTCGTAGTAGAATCTTCCAGCGGAGAAACTCTGCTTCCCCAACGCGATCACACAAAATGAAAATCTCTCCGGATTGTCTGGGAGATTCCTCACCTCATCGCTGTGATTGACTTGTTTTCCATCATCAGACAGAAGGAGTTTCGGATGTGCTGTGTTCGCATCCAGAGTTACATCCACTGCATACCGCTGCACCCTCTGTAGCTCGGCTTCAAGAAGCTCCTCCACCCCTTTGCTGAGGGTTTCTTTAAGTTCGGCCACAGCTCTTGCTATAGTTCCCTCATACGAAGGTTGACGGAGGCTGATTTCTGTCCAGTTCTTGCAGGGCAGGAAGGCCTTCAGGGATGAAAATGTTTGGAGGAGTCTGTGGTGGTCATTAGAGCGTGAGAGCTGATCAACTTCAGCGTTTCTCTTCCTCAGCTCGGAGATCTCCTGATTCAGCTCTTTGATGTAGTCCTCGGCTTGTTTTGCTGTGGTTTTCTGTTTCTGTCTGATCTGTTCGGTTAGGTCACTCAGACCAGTCTCCACGAACCGTGTCAGAGCAGTGAAGACCTGCACGCCATCTGCTATCTCTCTGTCTGCAGCTTCCCTGCTGAGGGAAGCTGACTGTCGGAGCTCTCTTATCTTAAGTTCCCGCTCCTGCACCATCTGCTGAAACTCTGCCTGTGTCTCCCTGAGCTCAGTCTTCTTTCCTTTGCTCTCTTCCGTCAGAGGAACAACATCATGGGACTCGTGGTCTGTCTCTGCACAAACCCGACACACACACATCTGGTCGGCCTTGCAGTACAGCTCCATCAATTCGTCATGCTTCGTACAGATCTTGTTTTCGAGGTTATCAAGCGGCTCGATGAGCTTATGTCTTATCAATCCTGACACTGTCTGATGCCGCACCAGGTGAATCTCACAGTACGAGGCCAGACACACCAGGCAGGACTTCAGGGCTCTCAGTCGGACTCCGGTGCAGACGTCACAGGGAACCTCTCCAGGTTGAGCGATCTCTGAGGCTTTCTTTACCGCTGCCTGTTTAAACTCAGCAGCCATCTCATTTATGAAGGTATTGACATGAAGCTCAGGTATTAAGTCGAAAATCTTTTTACAAACGGGGCACTTGCATTTCCTGTTGATTTTCCAGTCTTCAGTGATGCAGCTCTTGCAGAAGTTGTGTCCACATGGTATGGTGACAGGACGGTTGAACACATCCAGACAGATGGAGCACAGAAAGTGGGCTTCGGACAGCAGACAGCTGGCAGCTGACATGTTGAACAATCTGAGAAAAGAAATAAGACATTACATAACAAGCATGATTGGTCATGTGACCATATGTATTCAACACACCTGTGAATGCCCATGTGATTGTGCTATAGGCGAACCTGAGGAAGCTGCAGGTGAAATGCGTTATTTGCTCACAATTAAGTGACAGTAAAGTCATTTTCAACGTGACACGGTTTATTTATTTTTCATTTTATCTTCCTACTACCAAGCGGCACCTGAGGACGTGGGTTAGCTGTGCACGGGGCACACTGTTGGTCGTTTATTTTGAGTTAAGGGAGAATTTACTACTACCTTATAGGGGCAATACTACGCAAGCTTAAGATCATAATTAATGTTCAATAACTTCCTAACTTACTATCAATAAGCAGTAATTAGGAGGGCAAACGCTTAGTTAATGACCTATTAGCTAAAGACTTTGGTCAAGTAGAGTAACAACGCTGTAATGACAATATTTGCCTTTTTCTCAATGCAACGTATAGTTCGGCAGAATCACAATACCAACAAAAGAGCCGAGAACATACTGGTGAACAGAAAACGTAATGCAGCTGTTTAACTACGTGCTCCGAGATGGTAGCGGTCATGTGCATACACTCTATGCCCCGCGCAGCAGTCACAGTAAACAAAACTCTCCCCTCCTATTGGCTTGAGGTGAATTATCCAGAGATTATCCTGCGGTGTTCTCATATCAGTTCACTCGGACTTGCTGCTAAAAAATACTGGGAGTCTGGCAAGAGAAACTCTGAGTGAAGTCTGAGTGAAAAATGTGTCTGTGTGTTCACACATATAGTACAGCTCCTCCGGGAAATATCAGGAGATTTTCAGGAGTTTTCTGCAAGTGTGAAAGCCCTATACGTTAAAAGCTCCTATGAGAAAACTGTAACTCATTGTATCTGACATCTTCCCTGTGGCAATGGTTACAAGCATTTAAAATATCTATCAGAAATACGATATAGAAATAGTCAGTCTTCTCTCTGACGGTCTCGTTTGCTTTTGTAAGTCACACAGAGGCATCAGTACTAGTTTCAGTCTGCTTTATAACCTGTTCACAGGAGCTTTCATTCGAACGTCCTCTTCTATTTCTTCTCTCTCTCTTACAGTGAACTTCAACAATGTTATAACTTCCTTGTGGTGTCAATAAAGTTGAAATTTAATCAGAGAAAAACGTGAACTTACCCGAGTGTGGAGGACTTAAAAATGCCGGGCGGACTGGGTGGGAGTGTTTCCTCTAACAAACAGGTTCTTGTGCTGCCTGCAGCCCAGCTGTCACTCTAAAGAAACTGTTTGGGGGGGGATGTGAGTCCTTTAATTAGAAAAGAGTCCAGAGTCCGCCTTCTCTGCAGGTCATGTGACCCCCCCTTGAGCAAGAGCAGCCCATTGTTTGCCTTTTCTTCTTTATTTATAGGGACAGTCCTGGAGGCAGGGTTTGACCCTCCTGGTCTTTACAGAGTGTGTAAACCAAAGAAACACATGCTGTGTGTGTGTGTGTGTGTGTGTGTGTGTGTGTGTGTGTGTGTGTGTGTGTGTGTGTGTGTGTGTGTGTGTGTGTGTGTGTGTGTGTGTGTGTGTGTGTGTGTGTGTGTGTGTGTGGACAGTGAAAATGAGTTTTGTACTATTCATTAAAAGTTTAATTTTCATTCCTGTCCGATTGATTCATTTCTTTGTTGTACTAATAGTGTAATAGTGTTAAGTGTAATTTTATAAGCCTTTTACTTAACATCAAATTACTCTCACAAAAAGTCCCCAGAACTGTTTGATCTGAAATACCTCGATGTTTTTGGACCAAATAGTTCTGGGAGCTATAAGAGGAACTAACCACTAGCACCATAGACTGTAAGAAAAAAGTCTGAGTGACGTCAGCCATCTGTTCCTGCAGGGGCTCCGGAGGCTCATCGGCAGCAGCCGCTATGCTGGAAATGTCAGACAACCTAAAAACAGGCTGAGAGCTGGACCTAAGGCGTTTTTTAAGTCTCTTGACGAACCGTTACATCACGCACACCTGTCAATCATGTCAGCTACGGGCCTAACTATGGATAACACGAATCATTTCAAAGTGATGTGCATTTTTAGAAGAGACTTGAAAGAGGAAATAGTCCTTGCCATCCTAATCTCCTCTGGGAGGTTGTTCCAGAGTCTGGGGGCCCTCGTGGCAAACGCTCTGTCCCCTTTGTTTTTTAATCGGGACTTTGGAACCACCAGGAGAGCAGCATCTGAGGACCTCAAAGCCTGCAGAGGGAAGAGGGAGTTACAGTTGTTCAAAGTGAGATTTTGATCAAATAAAACGCCAAGATTCCTACAATGCACATGTGAAGGTGCTCAAGCATGATGAGTTCCTGAAACTCAATGGATCTTACTTCATTAGCATCAGACCAGGGAAAAAAGCTGGAGATCCGACTGTGCATGACTTGCGGGCTCTTCAGTTTAGTAGTGAAGGCAAGGTCCATGTCCAGCTGTCCTCCTCAGAGGACTCTGCGTGGGAAGCTCTGCCGCAGAGGGTACAGGTGCCAAATGAGCCGATAGATTGGATAATAATGTTTCCATGTGCTCTGCCAATCAAGGGCAGTGTGACATTACCAGCCCAAAAATCAGTTTTCCCCGTCCACACATAAACACCTTAAATGGAGTTTCTTAAAATCTTCACCTAGGAGGGAGTTTTCAGTGACCTAAAACGCCGTTTCCATGTACGAAAGGTGAAAACGCACAGAAAAACCTCTGTTTTCAAAAATACCCACCTACGTGTAGACGAGGCCTAAGTATGTCAATAGTCATCTGTCATAACCATTTTGAGTGAAATTATAATAAATATCATATATTCAATATTTGGTTCAGTTGTTTTGTGTTTTCTGAAAAAACAGAAAAAATGACTTGGTCCATTATTTTTGAAAGGTGACGACGCTCCTCCGGGAAATCTCCTGAGTTTATCAGGAGATTTGTGCTAGTGTGAAAACGGTAAAGGAAACATTAAGATAAAATCACACACGGAGGAAACAAGCACCAGCAGGGGAGGATGAGCACTAAAACAAGAAAAAGACATCTTAACTCTGAAATACACAAAACTAAACAAGACCAAATCATGACACTGTCGTCAGGTCGACTGAAAGTCAGGGTGAGACAGCATTTCCAACATGGAGACGGCCATCAATGGGACTCCAGCGCCCCCTGCAGGAACAGATGGGGGACGTCACTCCTCCTTGGCTCCAAGAATAACTATTCCTCAATTTTGTATTTTTAAAGAGTGATCATAAACACAACTGTAGAAGTAGTCAATCAGTACAAGGTGTTTGTGTTCATAATGATTTTATTTAAAGCACAGAGGGATTAAGTTATTGTGATTCCAGTAAACACCTAATATAGGCAATGGCAATCTCAGTTGAAGGATCAGTTATTAAAACTTGTTGTCATCATTTTCTGGGAGGAGGAGGGGTCTTTGGATGAGGAGATGTCAGATCGAGACTTGCAGCTCAAAGCGACAGACCACAGGAACACAAACAGACCTGAGAAGATTAAAAAAAGGTTTTAATTCTCTCAGAAAAGGATGAATGCAGAGTGCAGACTTTATGTATGAAGATCATCGCACTGACCCTGCAGGGAGTTGAGTATCGTGAACACGTAGATCCCCAGCAGGGAGACGTAGGTGGTGCTCGCTAACCCCCACGGTAGACCCAGCACCCAGCTGAGCCCGAGCACCGTGGCACAGTCCTTCCATAACCTGGACTTATTCTCTCTATCCATCTTCTGCCTCTCACCGCCCCTCCTCAGGCCCCACAGCTTGAACACCACCAGCCCCAGCATGCAGGAGTTACACAGGATCACCAGACATGGGAGGGCCACGGTGGTGATGTAGCTGACCACAAGACGCTGCTTGAAATCACTGCTAATCCAGCATCTGCAGGTTAGCCACAAAAAAACAACAAAATCCAAGAAGGTTTGATTAACTGCTGTGTTGGAAATGAAACAGAGCACAGATTCAAAGTGCTTCTAACAAACAGTCTTGCTTTCTTACATGGCTGCTGTTGAATTATGATTGTTTTCATCCTTCAGCTCCAGGCTGTATTTACCATAGACACCAGAAATCCCACAAACCACTGCAGTCAGTGTAGGAAGTCCTGCATGAAGACAAGAAACACAAGTTACTTCAACATGACCTGACACCTGTGGAGAAGTCTACATGTCCCTTTCACACATACGGGTCACTACAGTGGACAGCTATTCAACAGTGGTGTCTGCTAAATGCTATGGTTGGGGTGGAATTTGTTTCCCATCAGCCACTCCAGTCGACTTTAGCAAGTCAGCCAATACACCGTTATCAAAATCAAGATGGCCGACGAAAAGTCACAAAAGCCATGTGGTTCAGGAATATCTTGCAAATCCTGATATTCTAGGGCGCACTCACACTAACCAAAGTCCAGTTCTATACAGGAGTGATCGGATCAGTGCTCAAACACGGTACACTTCCTTAAATTTAACCTTAAGATCAAACTTTGAACCTTTTTGTTATTTTCATACTCTGCAGATCTCGTCAGCTTCTCTTGATAAATTTACACCCCCCATAACTCCTGCTGCATTCAGAAGAAATGTGCACCTAAATAATGGTGCACTGATTAACATATGCCTTCATTACCATGAACACGGACACTGTTAGTGTACTTTAAACTGACCCCATACACAGTGGCGATTCTAGAAGCTCTTGGGGCCCTAGGTAAAAATTAATTTGGGCCCCCTCCAAACACTATTAAATCTACTCGTGTCCTGATGCTCCTCCTCTTTCATTTTTCACTGCCAGAGAGATATCTCCTCTTCATCTTCCTTCAGTGATTTTCACTGATGAACTTTGGTTTTCACAGGAGAAATACATGAGATGCTAAGCAGGGCAATGAGAGTGAGTGCTGTCAGCTGGGGACCCACTAGGGAGGTTTCCTACTGTCTTTGCAAAATTTGCACTTTTTTGAGCTCCTGCTGTGGTTTAAAGATTGTCAGCCCTTGGGGGCCCCTAGCAGTTTCCCGCCTTGCCTGTTGAGAAGCAGCGCCTCGGCCCATAAACACCAGCCTGGACCACATACCCTCTCCAACAAACCCTCTACTTCCTCCTGTGTGGGTGATGTCGAATGAAAACGATATTTTCCAGCTGCTCTGTGACATTTACCTCATGAGGACTCATGAGTTTGGAGGAAACACAAATAACGAAACCAAACTTTTTCATAAGGTGACCCCGAGTGCTCGACATTAATGCATTTAGAAAACATGAAAAAAGAGAAAACACGAGCTCATCAAGACACCTGTAATAAATAACAGTAACGTGTCTGGTCTTGTTTTTAGAAATCTGACCCATGTGGTATCAAATTGATGAATTTTTCATTTACTTGATTTTTGTCTAAATTCATCTCTTTTTTTTTAACTCAACATTAAAGCGATTAATTTAATTCACCTTAAACCATTCAAATAAACGTCCTCATACTCTTCACTCACCCCATCCCACCACGCTGAGTTTGAGCAGGTACCTCCTGACGTAGATGTTAAACACGCGGACCAGCAGGAGGTACAAGTGGAATCCTTCCAGAGCGGTCCAGGTGAAGGTGGCCAGCAGGGACCAGTGTAAAAACAAACCCAGACCACGACAGACCCAGCCCCCCTCCTCCTCCTGGCCACTAAGTTTCGACACCCAGAAGCAGCACAGCAGGAAGCTGAGGTGGAGGCAGAGCAGCGCTCCCGTTAGCTGCATGTGCACACCGATGGCCTTCTCTGGACGCCGTCGACTGGAGAGAACGAACAGGTTATCATCATCACCGAGCAGATAAAGTGCAATCGTGTACAGTGACATGCATCCAATATTACAAAAAACTCAAACTATTAAAAAGTAAAACTAAACTAACAAACTAGCGTTCATGAACTGGAAAAAAACAGAAAGTCAAAACCAAATAATGAAAAAAAATGTGTGATATAACACGTAAAGAAAAAGAAAAAAAAGATCTCTGTGTCCTTACAACACACACACACACACACACACACACACACACACACACACACACACACACACACACACACACACACACACACACACACAGAGTGAACGACCACAAAGGTCAAACCAAATCAGCGTAACAAATGAATGGTGTTTAAACCTCAGGCTATAAGATGTGATCTTGTGGTTGTGGTTGTGGTTGACACTGAATGGAATATGTTGATGGATTAATTATACCAACAACATCATTAATGATCGAAAAGACACGGTGACTATTACCACATAAGGCACACAAACGTAACATCATTGGCTACGTTTACATGCACACCATATTCCTGTATTAATCGGAATAATGACAATGTTCTGATTGCGTAGGAGTCATGTAAACACCTTATTCCAATTGTCATAACCCGATTAAGCTAATTTTCCGATTATTAAAAACCCGAATAAGACCCCTGGCATATGCCTGTATCAACACGAATATTGGGTCATGTAAACGCGTTAGTCGGAATATGCTCCTGAATATGCTACTTCAAGGATTTTGTTATACAAGTAGGGTATGTCTGTGTGTGAAGGAGCTCAGTGCGCATGTGTGTGGGTGGTGGAGCGAGTGAGGAGAGAGAGAAAACGAGGCGAGTGTGTGTGTTCTGCAGATGTGTGCGAGAGGCACGTTGTTGATGCCGGGGACCGGAGCAGAATTAGGCAGAGAAACGTTAAGCTCAATGGTACTGTTATACAAGTTCGGCCCGACACCTCAACTAGCTGGACTCTCCGTGTCTGTTTTACAAGTTGCTGCACCCCAGTAAAAGTGACGGGGGTTAGCCCCGAAGTTGAGAGATACTTCGGCCCTGGAGAAGACAAATAACTCCCCTGTTCGCTCTGACCAATGTCGGAACGCCGAAGCAGGACAGGTTAACAATTTGTTTACGCCCCTAGATGACGACTTGTCATGACGCTAACTACTGCTACGGTTTATTCGGAATATGCTGATTAACATGTAAACGGGAATATTCCAGTAGCTCAGCACTCTGCAGAGCATGTAAACACCTTTTTCGGAATATTGCCTTAACCAGAATATGGACCTTAATCGGAATATGGTGTGCATGTACACGTAGTCACCAGCTCATAGTTATGCTGCTATAGGCCTAGACTACCGGGGGAACTGGCACCTTGAGCTCTTATCCCCTGCTCTCTCTCTCTCTCTGCATTCATATGACATTACTGCATGTCACTACCTTTAATCCCAGTTACTAACCACATCTTCTTCTGGGAGCTCCTGAGCTCTCTTAGGTTCCTCGGGATTGTTGCTCCTGCTGAGCCCTCTTAGGCTCCACGGGATCGTTGGTGGACGGCCTGCCAAAACAACCCTCCCCCCCTCCCTTCGGGATCGTAGGTGGACGGCCTACTTGAACACCCCCCCCCCCCCCCCCCCTTTTCCCTTGTTCCCTATCCCTCTTCCTGCATCTTATCCCATCTCCCCCTATCCCGTTCCAAGCCCGGCGCAGTCTAGGATGTGAAGGCTGTTTCGTCATGAGCCGGGGATCACTGCCGAAGATTTCTGCCTTTTAATAAGGAAGTTTTTTCTGACCACTGTATCTTTTGCTGCTTTGCTAAAGTGCTCATGATGGATTAAGCTGGGTCCTTGTAATATAGCAATAAGTAAGGTCTTTTACCTGCTTTTTGTAACATAACAATGAGCATGGTCTTTTTACCTGCTCTTTTGTAATATTAATAGACAAAGAGTAAGGTCTTTTACCTGCTTCTTGTAAAGCGTCTTGAGATAACACTTGTTATGAATTGGCGCTTTACAAATAAAAGATTGATTGATTGATTGATTGATTATTAAAACCTCCAGACACGCCTACAGGATGGGACAGGATCTGTCGCTGTTAACCCGTTAACACATGTGATTCAATGATAGACCGTAAAGGCCCTTACACACCGTCGGCCGTCAGTCCTAGTTTGACCGTCGGTGAGCGGTCGTTGCCCTAGTTTATTGGTGTGTCCAGCTCCGTTGCTACCCGTCCGCCCCCCGTCTGCCTTTTTTTGGAAGAATCAGCATGTTGAATCGCCGTTGGCGGTCGCTGAGTGGAATCTCTCTGATTGGCTGTACGGAGGTTTCATTTATCTCCAGCTCTCGACACAGGTTCAGGAAAGCCCCTTGAGCCTGCTGATGTAGTATTCATGCGTTCACCCATTGTGCGGTTTCTCCTTATTTGTCGCCTCCGCCTCTTCTTTTCTTTTTCCACTAAAAGACCAAGGGCTGACAACGCCAGTGCCATTTTCTACTTTTATCAGACATTATTCCCGATTAGTAGGCTACCTATATTACGAGTGGTGCGCGACAGCGATGTGAAAATGGTCCTCTCGTGTCATAACAACAGACTACCGCCCCCTGCTGGCATGGAGAGTTATTTCCTCTCACGCATGCGCAGAACGTACGTGGTGGTTGGCCGTCGGCTGTGGTGTTTGCGATGTGTTCTAGTGCAACTTTTTGGCCAGGACAAAAGGCGACGTGAGGCGACGCCACAGGCAGCCTTCGTGGCCTCTAGTTCTTTGCAGTCTTTTTGGCGTGGCAGGACCTTGACGTGTTTTTTTACTTTTTTTGTTGCCTCTTCGTCTCACTCAGCTGTTTCTGGATCAGATCACAGCAGCCAGAGCTCCTTTATCTGCTCTGAGCTTCAAGCTTGAACTGAACTGATATTTACCTGTGTGACTCTGTGTCAGTCAAGAACTTAAGTAAAGAGCATTACGTAAAAGTCTGTAGCTTTTGTGCACTGCAGGTAAAATTCACCTCAGAAAACTGTGAATATGAACTGAATTCAAACACTCACTGTTGACAAATGTAGATGATCAGACTGATGGTGGTGAAGAAGAGGGACAGAGCTGATCCGACGTAGGTGATGTAGCTCAAGTTATCAGCGCTTCTTTTATCCACTGAGAGTTCAGGGTTCTGAAACAGAGAAATATACGATCAAAGTTCACTTTATTAGGCGTGTTGATCACGGCTTTCATCCCATTTAATAATCAATGATTCTTGGATTATGGTTCAATGCATACATGTCATCCATGGGATTCGAATGTTCCTGAATTGTTATATAAAAAATACAGATTTTTTTTATTCCAACTGTGATTTTTTTGATTCATCTGTATTTACGCTTAAAGAGGACATATTATCCCCCTTCTCCACCTTTTCAAACAGTCCCCTGTGGTCTAAATAAAACATCTGTGCTGTGCTTTGGTCAAAATATAACATGAATCAAGCACCAGAGGAGGTTTGTGACCCTGTAGAAACCAGCTCTCTCAGAACGCTCCGTTTTAGTGTGTGTGTCTCTTTAAATGTAACAACTCCTCCTCACCCCGCCCCTCTCTTCTGCGGGGTGTGCCCAAGAGTTCAGCTTTAAGCTACCATAGCAACTCGTCATCATGCCCCCTGGGAAAAAAATGGCTGCCGGAGACAACACAGGAGGGGAGGGTATTTTTTTACCAGAATCCCACTGTGATGTCACAAGGAGAGCAAATTTGAAACAGAGCATTTATCTCTGTGCTGTAAGACTTATGCAGACCACAAACAAAGGACTGGATGGGTTTATTTCACATGTTGAGGGTCGATAGACACTCAGGTTACCCAAATATATGTTCAAAAACACTGTAGAAGTGGATTTTTCATAATATGTCCCCTTTAATTTGTTTGAAGATTGATCCAAAGGCAACTGAAGCTCTTGAAGACGTTTCACATCTCCTCCCCTGAAAGGCTTCTGCAGTTCTAAACTATCTGGTGGACGGAGCTAGAATGGTAAGCCTATGTGAATCATTAACATGCTACTGATCAAGGAAGACTCACAACTGAGTCGTTAGCTGAGTCGCTGACCTAGTTTCACGAGAGCCATTAACCTTCCTGGTCGTCTGTGGGTCATCAGGGGTAGGTTACATGTTACAATGTGGGACTTGTGCATCAGTTGTTTTCGAGTGTTAGTGGACAGCAGAATCCTGACCTGAACAGCTGGCTCTCCTAAGCTGTGCCATGCGTTTGTGTAGTGGTTGTTTAGTCTCCCCATTGTATAAATCCCTGCATCCCTCTTCCTCAAGTCCAGTTGCCTTTGGATCAAGCTTCGAATTTACCTGGATGATTGAGAACCTACACGGACAGACTAACCTTGTGTCTTAAGCTCTCTCTATATCTTCATCTCAATTGTGTTTTTTTGGCAAGTAAAATTACAACGTTGAATGTCAGATGTAATGAGCTAAGCCTAAAAACAAACACACCCCTGGGTGCTAACAGGAGCGCAAGTTCATTTGCTTTTTAAGCAAAGTGAGCGCTGGGCGTTAAACTGCATCAGGAGGAAAATAGGAAAAAACATCTGTGCTGCCCGCCAAGTCGCTTAGCGCCACAAATTTACCACAAGTACAGCAAAGAAGCTCAGGTGGTTGCAGCTGCAGATAAATTCACTGCTGGTGTTGTTGGTTTCACAGCCGCCTGTGCTCCAATACCCTAAAACACAGCAGGTTCATTGGAAAATGAAGATTAGGTATTTATCCAAGAGAAAATATATTGTACATGTCTGGCATGTGAAGTGAACCTGTTCCATCCCCGTCTGCAGACTCATACCAAAACACACACGTCCCATCGTCCACCTGAAACACGTTCAACATTAGAGAAGAATCTGTACATGTTTAAAGTGTCATGCTAGCACATCAGCTGTCCTTGTTTTACCTGTTTGTTGTGCTTGAAGGTTAATCTGACGGGCTGTGAGAGGTTTGTGACCGACTTACTTCCTGCCCTCACCACCAGCACGAGCCCCCCCATAACATCGCCGTCCTTTCGGGTTGGCATGGGTGAAGGCATGAATGCTCTGCCCTTACTTGTTCTTGGTTTACTCAACTGTAATGAGAAAAAACACCAGAGTTATCAGAGGGGGCATGATGAATTTATGCTGAGATTGGCGCAGCCGGGGGGGGGGGGGGGGGGCAATCGTGCCAGTGTGAGTGCGCGGCCAAAAATTCTGAAAGTCCCCCCCTGCCTCTCTAGCGCCCCCCTGACACTTCACCCTGGGGGGTGCGCTGAAGTGTAAAAGAAAATGCGTTTAACTAAATATTAGTTATCTAATATCATTTTCATGCTATTATTTAGTAATGTTACAAAAGAAGCCATGAAAACAAAACTACATCACATATTTAAAAAAGCTCTATTTTCTTGCCTCCTGCTTGACAAGCAGCATCCCAACACAGCTGCTCGTTACCTGCTCATTGTGGAGGAGGAGGGCAGGTGACTCATTAGAAGTGAGTGACACTGACTGTACCGATTAATATCACGTTTATAAACGACCGTAAAGTAAATAAAAAAGCCCTTGGTAGCCCAGGGACGAAAAAGAAGACGAGGAGGAACAATATGAAAAAAACACAGAGGTAACGTGCTGCACGGATCAATGATTTATCCGTTGTAGTTAAAGGGATACTTCACCCATTTGCATTAAGCTTTGTATCATTAGAAACCTGGTAGTATTTTTGAATGGTCGTGCATCCCGCCCTCATTTTCCCCTGAGACGGGAAAGCTCCTTATTTCTTTTCTGAAATGGAGCCTCCGATGACGCAAAAATCATCATTTTGCGTCATCGGAGGCTGCTTTGGTTAGAGGGGGTTAAACTACATCGCTAGTTCCTCATTATTTTCGACCACTGAAGCTACAGACCTATTACAGATCAGTGGGTGGGACCTCACTGCCAGAATCTAAACTTAACGTCCGCCATCTTGCTAGGCAGCTATGCTAAGGCTCTGTGGAGAAAGCTGAGAAGAACCGAGAATGGCGAAAACAGTATGTTTCAACTTCAAACTGATATGGATGAAGGGGATTATGAAGGTCTTGTGCTCGAATCGATGCTTGTGGTTATCTCTACGAGCCGCAATATAGCGGTTGAGGCTGATGGAGGAACGGGAGCTGTCTCAGCAGCCAAGGCACAAGACCTGCCTGTCGCGGGCGTAGCTGGGGCGGACTGGTGGTGTCGGTGCTCTCACTGTTTGCCTATGGACACAGACAGAGAGTCCGTTTGCTGCCAGGAATTTCTAAGATGCCAATTCCTTCTGGAAGAAATCTCGTAATCAGTTGAGTAAACGGCCATATGTGTTGTTGACAGACTGTAAATACACCGTAGCTTCAGTGGGAGTGGCCTGCGGTGCTATGCATTCTGGGAGTTGTTGTCTTTCATCCACATGAGCCAAGAAGACTCTTTCTGCCTTTTCTCGGTCAAGAAGGCACCAACTTCAAAATGTATTTCACATTTCTACTACACTTCAACTACTTCAACAGGTGAAGTATCCCTCAATGGGTTTGTGGTTAGACGCCTGAAATAAGGTCTGTGGTTAACACAAGCTGAAGAGATGTTGGGCGTTTTGTTAGACGAGATAAACTACGTTAGATAAGACCCCAACTTGTGAATTTTAAAGTTTTTACGCGTACTAAAAACGGCGGTTGCTAACAAGTGGCTAAATGAGACTACAGTGGTTGTCAGGGACATAAAACGTCATCACGCCGGGAACTCTCTCACTAGTCCGCCTTACAGCCTCTAGTCTTGTTTTTCAGTGCTCTTGCAAATATCAGGTTAATAAACAACTTATTAAGCTACGGTTTCACTAGCTTGTCAAAACCGCTGATTAGATCGGTGAAGTATAACGGTAGTGACGTCAAAGTCAACCGACCGTGGTGTAGTTCGCTTGTAGCATAACGTTAGCTTTTTACTTCTCTCGGCTGCATTAACGCTTCAACCTTCATAAAAGTGGTGTTCATTTGTAAAGATTATCCTGCTGAACAAAACGCCTACGCATCAGAAACGTGTGTTAGCCACAGAGATTATTTTCTGCAATGATCCAAAATCCAATGCAAAAATCCCATAGGCGAATTCTCGTAGGAACCCATGGCGATGCTACTTCCGGGTTGGCCTACAAAATTATGTCATTCCTGTGGCAGTCTATAAGGCAGGGAGATAAGCAGCAACCCCCCCAGAGGATTGAAATGAACTCAGTAAAGTGTAAATGCAGCAATTTAAAAATGTGGTTGATTGGTTTCTAAGCCAAAGAGCTATTTGAGTTTTTAACACATTTTATTTATAGCCTGTGAGCAGTCATTTTTCTTTCACATGCAGGAGTTTGCATCTTTGTTCTTTTTCTACGAGGAGTGGTCATGACAACTATATCTGTAATGGACAAAATTATCTGCAGCACATATCGACACTTTTTTTCTAGCTGTTGAAATCATACTGGCTGATGCAATAATAAGCACAGTTTAAGTCACCATAACAAGAACCCTGCCGTCACATCACGTCCACAAAGATGAATAAATCCCTGTCATTATTGGTTTGCTGTTAAGAATGCTAGAGGCTGTAATGCAGCTCAGGTCACAGCAGATAGTTTGTGTTCACTCTATATTATAAAAGGCCCATTGTTTCACAAATGCTCATCTTCTCTTTACAGATTTACACAAGTGTATTGCATTCATGTGGGGAATTTTTTTTTGCCTGGTTTTTTGTTATTACAAAATAAAGATCTCGTTATAACGAGAAACCAGGCAAAAAAAAAAATCCCCACATAAATGCAATACGCTTCTGAACTTTCGTACAGATGCAATTTTAAAACATTTAAAACCATCCTCTGCCGTCCCTGGGCCGTCTGTGACCACTTCTGCTCCCTGCACTGGCTTGTTTGATATTGTTTGTTCTTTTACAGTGATTTGTATTTATTTACAAGAAATATCCTATTCACAAACACCACATATTATATTGAAAATCTGCTCCTACAGTTACAGTCTACAGTTACCAGTTGTCTGTTGTTGGACACGTAACCAGGAAGTGTTGTTGTGAAAGAGATTAAGATTAAGAGGACAGCAAGCATGAAACAGTTATCTGTCTCCATCCTGCTGTTTAATGAACATCAAACCGTCACGTTAGCGTTCATAACAGCTCTGTGAACGCATGGAGTTCATTTATGGAAATGAATGCAAATCATTAATGCAAAGCAGGAGGGAGAAGGACTGCCTGGTATAAGTCAACAGAGAGGGCTAACTTGCAGTAAAGGCGAGTGTCACTACACAAAAACATCATCCTTGTTATGGAAAGATTGCCACGGAACTATGGCTGTGTCTGAAACCGCAGACTTTCATCCTTTTCATACTAAACGTGACGTCACATTGAGTATGTATGATGATCTGAACTCTTAGTATGCAATTTAGTTTATGTGAGAAACCCAAGCATGAAACTGGAGCACACTGCACAATGCTTTTTGATGTCTCGTGTGAAGCACTTTGAATTGCCTTGTTGTTGAAATGTGCTTTATAAATAAACTTGCCTTGCCACAAACTAAACTGCCCCACATTGCACAGCGGCTGTCTGACGGATGTATGAATTGGGGGTGATCCGTATTTTAGTTTGTTGCTAACGGTCGGGTTATTATGCAGTATATATATTTGAGTGCATAGTAGGCAGTATGTAGTATGTGGTTTCGGACACAGCCTAGGTCACAGGTGTCCTTGCTCATCAGGAGCTAGCGAGTGCACTTGTGATGGTCTCCGTCAGCTGATGGCTGATGACGATCAGCTGGGCTGCGAGGCTACATGCTCAGTTGGTTGTGTGTCTCCAGAGAGTCGACACCATCAGTCAACTTTCTGTGTTTTCCATTAACTCCTCTGTTCATTGACTCCCACTTCTCTTTTGTTTGACTCCAATTAATGTTCTTCTCTCATTTGGGTGGAATCAGTTGGTGTTTTCAGAGGGCTATGTTCTTCTGCCACCTTTAAGGAACCCAAAGCCCACTTATTTGGTACCATTTTGTAACAAGCGATCAATGTCATTCAGATTTTGTTTCCTGGGGCGAACGTAACACCCTTCCTATCCCATCCTCCTGGATTTCAGTCATTTTTCAAAACCAGGGTTCCCAAAGCTCAACATTCATTAACTAACCCACTTCTCTATGAAAGGGGGGATCTTAGGGAGTAAGCCTATCTCGCTGTGAGGTCTCGAAAGTTGAGCTTACAGGGTGACTGACCTTAAAGTTACTGCTGTCGATCACAGTGGTCACCAGCAGCACCTCGCCGTCTGTCTCAGCCCCTCCCATGCTTCTTTGGAGAGCCGAGGGCGGGATGTGAACCCGGTGCTGAAAAGTGGGACTCACGTCGACCTTTAAAAAAACATGAACACATAAAGTCCAGTTAAAGTCTACTTTGATATGACAGTTTTTAAATTAGCCTCCAGAGATAGATAACATCAAGGTGATCAGAGTTACTCTAACGAAGGTAAAGTGAGGAAAATAACTTAAAGGAGCAAAATATAACTCTGACACCTAGTGTTTACCTTTCTGCGTTCTAACCTCTCTCCATTTTTCAAAAGCATCTCCAATATTGATCCTAGTTTGAGCACGTTTCTGCTCGTGGAGCTTATTAGAAACATGCAGAGGCTTTTTAGGTCGGGTACAATCACTTCTATCTGAACCAGTTCTCTTGCCCGCTTCCGTCGCTGCAACACCTGTTGGTTTGACCTGATAACTGCTCTCATATCTGGCAAACCGAGGGGCGTCCAAAACGGCCGTGTGGGGGCGTTTTAAAACCGCCTACCTTCTCTGGTCCAAACAAATCCAGACCATTCAGGACCAGAATCTAAAGTTAGAAGGAGGACATACTGGCTGCTGCATTGTTGTCAGAGAAGCCAGCACTTCAACATAGCATGTTTCCTTAATGTCTGATCAGATAGGAAGGTCACTTTATCATTTCACTCACTACACATCTTACTGATTGGACCTTTAATAACCATTCTCCATATTTAGAGGCTACACAAATATGAATTATATTTACTATTTTAACACCAAACCAAGAAAAACATGGATTAAATACCTCTTACAACCAAGGACAGATCAAAGACAAAAACATGTGATCAAATGTACATTTATGTGTGACGATGAAGACGACTACTTCCCTCATTTGTTAGTGCATTTTATATAAAACTGCAGTGTAGTTTACCAAGTCATTTGTTAAACCCCTGGAGAACAGCTGGAGAAGAATAAGTTCTCACCTCCTGAGAGGAGTTCACTTTCTTCCGAATGAATGAAGGGTTGAAGCGGCCTCGGGGGAGACAGGTGGCAATCCTGTCCTCATAACACCTGCAAACAACAACAACATTTACAACTATAATATAGTGCTATACCAAACAGTGACGTACTATAATTTTCTAGGGTTCAGTACTTGTTGTTGGTCAAATGTTGCTCTGATGTAAGCGACTCAGAGAATCAAATCTGGACTGAGAGGAAGATAAATGATCAGTAACTCAACTAGGCAGCCGTTTTATCAAGCTAGGAAAGTCAGACTGTTTTAGGTAGTATGTTGAAATGTGTTACATGAGACGTCGTTGGAGTTGTGGCGGAAAATCCCGCTCTGCTTACATAGAGACAGACAACCAGCCACACTCACTACAGGCACTTTTAGAGTCACCAGTGAACCTAACGAGCATCTCTTTGGACTGTGGGAGGAAGTCCAAGTACCCGGAGAGAACCTATGCATGCATGGGGAGGCTCCTGTCAGACGGGGATCTGAACCAGGAACCTACTCGCTGTGAGGCAACAGGACCAGCGTGCACTTTACAACAGCTAGTTGTGTGTGTAAAAATGTCCCCTTTTAATTAAGGATCTACTTCTTCTTTATACATAATATATTAACAAAACAACCAGAGAATATCAAATTGCTCTGATAATTAAGATATATTTTTAAATGTAATTCGTGTTTTGAATCTTGTGTTTAAAAACTGCAGATTTCATTGTTTTCAAACTGAATGTTATCAACCACAGAGGACATCCTGTTTCTGCTCTTTTAATCCTCGCATCATCATTTTGATTTGATAAAATTACCACCACAACCAGACATTTGAATGATAAGTCCACAAAGCCTTCTGTGTGGTGAAGCTATTTGTTGTGTTTCTATCGCAGTGTGCTGTAATGTCTTCACCGCACTGATGTTCTTGATGTCGACTTATCCCGGCTCTAGGTTACCACAACTAGATCTTTAACATTTGAATGATTTTTCCACGGAGTGAAGACGTTTCAACACACTGCGGTAAAAACACAGTCATGCAACGACATGTGAATTTAGTTCCTGAAAAGTAACCCCGACAAAATGATGACAAGCAGTTTGCTCACAAACATGCTGAAGCTACCCCAAGATTTCTGAGCAAGCGGAGAGCAAGCTCTTCTTCTCAGTTAATGTAAGATCAAAATATGAGAATAATGTGTAAAAATCGATATTCAGCTGGTAGCAAACGGGCAACATGTGGCCCTCTTACTTCCTCTAAGTGGCCGTACATTTTTTCTAACCACTTGCACACAGACCTACAGAGTGACATCTGCTCACACTGAATATGAGCAGAATTAAGGAGCTAATTGTTCCATCTGAATACAAACTGTTAGAAATAATGTGTAGGCCGCTCACACTGATTATAAGAGGACAGTCACTTTTTTAAAGATGATTTCTGGGCTTTTTATACCTTTATTACTAAGATAGGACAGTGGATAGAGTCGAACATCAGGTAGAGAGAGAGAGTGGGGAGTGACATGCAGGAAAGGAGCCACAGGCTGGCTTCCTGCTAGAGGCCTCAGAACATAAGGCGGGCAAACTAACCACCAGGCCACCAGCGCCCCCGGGTACAGTCACTCTTTTCTCGACGGACTGCAGGATTTTGCACTTCAGCATTGTCTTCATTTTTCACACCTGAGGTTGGGCTTCATCCATTCATATTTACAGTCTATGACGCTGACACATGTGAAGGCTCACCTTCTGCCCGTGTGCAGGGAACTGCACAGGAAAAGAAACAGAAACTGCAGACACTTCGGGGATTTCTTTTCTTTTGAGGTGAAAAGAATGGGGAACTGAGCAATTGTTTCAGTAAAGGATTACTTTTATGATAAAGTAACTTTTACCGGATTACTTGATTTGACGTTACGTTACTCGTCACTACAAAAAAGTAGTAGGAGTTCTCTAACGGATTACTTTGACAGCCGTTTCCCCCAACTCTGACCCCTGGTAATAAATGTTAAAACGTTAAAGGGCCTGTATGTCATTTTATGCGCCCCCTGTGGACAAATTGATACTTGCATGTTTTTTTTAAGTTGTAGGAAGCATCTGTTATGATTCCTGTCTGTTTCATAACCAGCTAAAAACTCCTCAGGAGAGCTTTGAGATCTGTAGCTCAATGTCGGCCTCCTCTAAGACTTTCCTTTACTTTCAGATATCAACTTTCTGACACAGTAGAAGGGTAAAAAAAGATCTGATCTACAGCTTGAATTCAGTATTCACAGTCTGGTTTACCTGGTCCAGGGGAGGTCGTTATTTTGACAGTCGCGGATGACATCATCACAGTAATCTAACAGAAAACAAAAGTGTCATTGAGGTGTGATTTAACACACACTGGAAACATGTCTGTCTCATCATCTCATCATCACTTACTGCTGGAAACACTGTTTGTTTTTTCCTCAGGATGAGATGATCCTCGACCTTCATGGGTTCACAGTAAAGTTGTTTTTTAAGCTTAATGAACACAGAGTCATATTTAAAATCAAACAAACAACTCACCGCCAGCTCGAGTCTCGTAGAAGCAGACGAGGGAGACGATTAAAACAGTATTCCACATCTTCTCTTCACTGATGTTACTCATTCGTGTCAAACATCGCTCTGCCTGTTTGAGGTCTGCTTGATGAGGTGATCACCAAGTTTCACATCTACAAAAACTACACATTGGTGGAGGAGCAGCTTATATTAACAGGAAGTGACTCATAACAAATGTGCTCTCAGAGGCGTTGCTTTGACAACAGAAGATCAAATCTCCCTCTCTTACAATGAAACTCTGTATGACGTATAATCGTGGTTTTATGTCTGCTGTTCCGATTCCCTGTGCAGGAGTTAATTTTGGGTTTCGATCAGATTCATCAACAGATTCTGAGTTTATTTTATTTAACCACGATGACTGAATCTCTAATCTTTGAAAAAAGAGGAAGTTTCTACAGACTCAAGAATGAAAAAAAAGTCATGTCACAATGTTCTTCATGTCGTCTGATGCTCATGACTGCTAGAGGAAGGGAAACTCCCGAGGTTTACAAGAAAAAAATGGCAGATCACGGGGCGCCGGTGGCTGAGTGGTTTGTGCAGAGGTTGTAGTCCTTGAGCCCAAACCTGACCTGTGGAGTCTTTCTACATGTCATTCCTCTCTCTCTCTCTCTCTCCATGATTTCCGACTCTATCCACTGTCCTATCTCTCCAGTAAAAGGCAAAAAAAGCCCCCAAAAATAAATCTTAAAAATACAACTTTTCCAGTGTGACATTAAAGCTTTATTTAAAAGCACACAAACAATGTTTAACATAAGAAAACAGTTTTAATTTGACAAAAGGATTCAATCAAATGTTTGTTGAAGTCGTTTGAAGTCAGTTTTTTAAGGTACAGAAATGTGTGATTATATGAAGAGTTAACAGTTAAGAAAACACAGAGGGCTACATGTAAGAGTTTGTCTTTTTCACACAGACTGAGGGAAGCAGCAGGAAGGGGAACTATTCGGTTTTAAGAGTTGTGTTCTTCACGGGAGTTGAACTCAGTCGTTCTTCCATTTCTCTCTTCCTCTGCTTCTTTGCTGACAGACAGATCCACAGGAAGATGAAAAAACCTTTCAAAGAGAGAGAGAGACAAAAAAATTATAAAAACATGAGCAGAGTCGACAGCTGGTCGTGGAGAACATGAACACACTGAGTTAGATAACAAAAGTATGTTCAATAACACGAGGACAAGCTGCAATCTATAAAATCTTAAATACATGCTACCTGTCTCATGTATAAATCAGTTAATATATTGGTTTATTTGAAGGTCACATATTATGTAAAATTCCCTTCGCCATGTTTCTCTAACTCTAACATGTGTCCCTAGTCTGCCTACAAACCCCCCAATGATTAGAAAGTCCATCCTCTCCGTCTTTTGCCTGCTCCACTTTTCAGAAAATGTGTGCTCAAACAGGCCGTTTGGAGATTTTCCCTTCATGACATCACAAAGGGCAGTAACCCCTCCCCCAGGTGGGTGACACTCCCACAGCTAGGTGTTTGTTCTGCCCTCTGAGTCTGCCTTCTCACCGTAAACAATAGGACATGGAGCGAGAAAGCCCGAGCCACCCAAGCCCTTCCAGAGAGGGGCGTGGTCAGACACAGCTCATTTACATTTAAAGCTACAGACACAGAAACAGCCTGTTCTGAGCAGGGCTGAAATAGAGGGGTTTATAGACATGATCAAATACAGGATCAGAGTGGATTTAGAACAAGACACTTCACACACATGTTTGGAGGAGCTCTGAGACTTATTTAAACTGAAGAGGAGGAGAATATGTGACCTTTAATCATTGATTTATTTAAAGGATCCTTTAGATTTGCTGTTTTACTTTCTTTTTCTTGTGTTATTATTTGTTGGTTGTGTTATTTAATCTTTATTGTGTTTTTTGTGTGCCTCCACCACATCAAATAAAATCAGTCAGACCGGTTGCAGACCTTGAGTGGAGTTGAGGATGCAGAAGAGATAGAGGATGGGGTAGTTGACGTATCCTGAGCCCATGAAGGCCAGACCCCAGGTGGTCCCCATCAGGCAGGTGAGACCTAACACGGTGAGACCGCCCCTGCACGACTCACTCATCCTCTGCGGGTCTCTCCAGCTCTTTCCTTCCTCACCCTCCGCTCCGAGCCTGGACCTGCTCCTGAAAACTTGTTTCATCTTGCAGATGCTGGAGGCCACCGCCACCAGTATGCCGGAGTTGAAGACGAATATGAGGGAGAAATAGACCAGGTTCACGGAGTAGAAGAAGGAGTCGTCTGTGATCCAGCAGCTGTGGGACAGAACATGTTTTCACAACAGGACTTCAGGTTTGCATGTCCGCCTGTAGGGCTCGATATAATGCAGTTATGATATATCATGGCTTATAACAGGGAGCTGTGTTAAATACTGGTGAATCATGCATAGCAACGGTCTGTTATTCCTAGACAGATCCCCGTTGTTAGGAGTAATTAACCGTTACTAAGAAAAGCAGACGGTTGCTAAGGACGTGGCTCTACTCAACGACTCTCGAGGACAAACTGTAATCATATCAATCCCTGAAAGAAGTCTGGTTAATATGGCGTTGGTCTTTTTACCGTGGGAGAAAAGACAAAGGAGAGGATGGTTATGGAGGTTAAAAGACACAAAAACTGCAGGCTATGACGTGGGAATCTACAAATCTGAAGATGGCACATAACGTAAAGACAGATTGTTACATGAGATACAGCGGTGTTTTAAAGAGTGCTGGGAGGACGAGAAAACAGTAACGAGTCAGAAACGCTCAAGCAGGTGCTGCTCTCATTCATGAGGATCTGTTCCCCTCGTGTCACTTCACCATCAGTGGAAATATTCAGTATTTTGTGAGCAATGAAAACTAGTTTAGCTCATTTTACGAAGGCTGCAGAGTTAACCGTTGCTACAGACGCAGCTTTGTAGATTCCAAATGACCCCTCCGCTTCGGGATCCTGCCCCTGTTGTGGTTCCTCCACGATAACAACCTGCACCCTAACATTATATGTAACATATTTCATGTGGTCCTCTTATTTGTATTTACATTCTGACATTTCCTTCCTTGTAATAAGTGGAGTAAATATGTAAACATAGGCAAATTGAGATGGGCTTTTTGGCCGTGGTTGTTTTCTTCACCAAATCTGGACGATAGCACGAATACTCAACAGGTAGCCACACCCTAAATACAGACACATCCGGAGAAAAAACGGAAGTTGACAAGCCACCATTTCTGCGGTGGCCTCTCTTTTTTAGCACAGCTGTCCTAAAAAGTGAAGATTTTTGTACTTTTAAAATAATTGTTTACGTTACTTTACCTTTTACAACAACGTAAAGGACTTCAGGAGGAACCTGTTGAGTTTTACAGAATTAGTAGTCTGTTAAACTAATTATTAACAAGGCCCTCAATGCCGGTTAAATGTTGTGTCTAAGCTGTGAAGCAGCTGTCCGCCACTAGTCGGGGCTGTAGTTCCAGTGTAAGGTCCTGCTAACCCCGCTCTAGTGCTCGCATGTAAACGCAGTGTACAGATGTTATCTCATACCCACAGGCAATTTAGAGTCACCAGTTAACCCAACGAGCATGTGTTTGGACTGTGGGAGGAAGCTGGAAAGAACCAGCGCATGCACGGGAAGAACATGCAAACTCCACACAGAGAGGCACCCGTTAGACGGGGGATTTGGCGAGAGTGGAAAGATGATATCTAGTAGGAGCAGCAGAGGCCTCCTCTTTCATGCAATTACTTCATACACATAAGAGCGAAAGTATATGGTATGTGCTGTATTTGATGAAGCTGAAAAGGGTTTAAAATGCACATTTTCTCTCCTGCAGGAGATGTTTGAGTTTGCAGAATAATCGTTTATACATGCAAATGAGTAAATACATTTTCTCTGTACTCAAGTATAAAGAAAATACTGTAAGATAAAAACACAAAATATGCATGAGCATTTATACAAAGTGAATATATAACACATTTTCTGTCTGTGTGAGAATCATTGAGCTTAGGTCTTCATAAAGACATGTAGCTTATACTCACATGGAGTTGGTTTGGTTCGTATCAGACATGGTCATCTGCGTCACTCCATAAAACTGTTTGATGTCCTTCACTCCCAAAGAGACGCCAACGATCACAGCAGGGACCCCTGAGAATCACACACACACACACACACACACACACACACACACACACACACACACACACACACACACACACACACACACACACACACACACACAAACAAACAAACCTGATTCAGGTGCAAGAATGTTTAAAAAATGACGACCTGCTCATGTTGGAGTTTTCTTGTTAACATTAGATATTCCAGTACAACAGGTGATCTGAAACATCAGTTGGCACGAAGGGTTTTGTCTTTCACTGCAATTCAGGCATCCATACATCCAGTCATAACTCTACCGCTTTTCCCGTTCGGGACGGAGGGGCTGGAGCAGGTCCCAGCTGTGATTGGGTGAAGAGTGGGGTACACCCTGGGCAGATATGTAGAGAGAGACAACCAGCCACACTCACATTCACACCTACAGGCAATTTTAGAGTCACCAGTGAACCTAACGAGCATGTCTTTGGACTGTGGGAGGAAGCCGGAGTACCCGGAGAGAACCCACGCATGCACGGGTAGAACATGCAAACTCCACACAGAGAGGCTCAACATCATTTGGTGGGTTAAAGGCAAACGTACATAAAATATGCTAAAAAATTGATTTAACACAGCTGTCCTTTAAGCCTTTGTGAGCAACTTAAAATATTAGTAAACAGTTGTGAAAGCAGCACGTACTACACGCATCACAGATGTTGTTTAGTGGTCTGCATGGAGCAGTTATGTTTTCATGTCAAAGTTTTGAAGCATGGGAACAATAGTACCACCTTTGTGCTACTGCCGTTTTTTTTAGTCAACAGGGCTACAAATAAGGACCAGAGTAGTTCTCTCACCGAAGGTGAGATGTTAAAGTATGCAACATCCAGTTGTCGATGCTTCGAGGTCTGCTTGCACTATTGTCAAAACGATTATCTAATCGCTCCTGTTCGAGTCAGAGCCTCCCCGATATGGAATTGTACATTGGGGATATTAATGATTCCAGGTCGGGCTGCCTCCGACAGAATACCTGCAATAGCCAATGAGAGCGCGCAGTCCGGGAGGTGTCAACAAACGGATGGTGCGTTCTTTAACAGCTCACAAACATGGCAGCGGACATAAACGCAACTGAGCCCCGAGCCACCTGGAAGATTGAGGAAGAAGAGCAGCTTGTGGAGTTATGGCAACAACAAGAATGCCTTGGCCACACAGCCAGGTGACCACGTCCATCGTTCTCCATGTTTGTTTTTCTTCTAATGTCACGTTTGATCACGCAAGTTTCTGTGAGATCTCGTGTTTGTCAAATCGAGACTTTGAAATCATCACTACAAATGGCAGGTTTGTGGTCTCACAGTCTGGCCGAAGCTTCTAGTGTGTGCGTTCAGAGGAATATAATCTTAAACATTGGTTGAACTGTACATTATGTCTGGTGGTTAACATGGAACTGTGAGGCAGAAAGATCTACATCAGTGGCTCAGCAGGTTTTTCCATAAAAACATCCTCTTTCTAAAGAACTGACACATGTTCCTGGTGGTTTATGTTTGTTTGTTTTCTGACTTTGACTGATTTTCATACAGTGATAAAGCAAATCAGCTGACTGTAAGCACGAACTCACCCCATCCAGCCAGAGACAGTTTGAGCAGGTAGCGCTTGTAGTGGGTGTTGAACACCTTAATCAACAGCAGATACAGGTGAAGAGCCTCTATGGCCATCCAGGTGAAACAGCTGAGCAGAGAGTAATGCATGAGAGCGGCCACGAACACACACACCCAGACGGGCTCCACCGTGGCCCCCCACTCTGTCAGCAGGAAGGTGGTGTTGAGCAGGAACAAGGCTCCGCTCAGAGAGACGTGGATGGAGATGGAGTGATCCATCTTGTTGCTTCTGAGGAAGAGACAGGGAAGATAACAAAGTGACGTGCTGCGAGTACACAGAGGGATCTGTTCGAGGGGAGCTCAGTTAGCCCTGCAGCTAGCTCCAGGCTAAGAGGACCCCAACTCAGCTCTCTCTTCCCCCGTGTCAAAATCAAGGCTGGACTGTCAAAATCTCCTCGTTTCTTTACTTTTAATGACACTTACATTCAATTTAGAAATGAAGGGATTGACAACCAAATATGTCCCTCTTGATTTTCACTATTGTCTTTTCAGAAGCAGTAAAATGGCCAATTTCTCTTTTTTCACTATGTATTCAATTTGCATGTTGGAAAGAAGCAGTATGACAAGTATGAGATAGATGAATCATGTCTTTGTAAGGTGCATGGCTATATTTATAAGTGAATCTCCTCTGTTATCACGCCACAATCGTGCCGATCACACAGTTTACCTGTAAATCTTTATAAACTGTCAGACTGAATGAAGCACGCGTGACGTTCAAAGGTTTGGTTACAACGAGGGATGTAACATTATCTGTCCATACCATTAATAAGGGTTACCAACATGGACAATTTAAATCAATTTGACAAAAATATTAAAAAAACAATGCTCCTTTTTTTACCAGCAGAGGGTGCTATCTTCTTTTGGCTTCTGTTGATCGACAGCTGCAACCTACTGTAACTTTGACGTGTGGTATTAAGGAACAATACTCTCGCGGCTCGCCCCTCTTGCTCTCTCTCTTTATGTATCAGGTATTTATCGTGTTGTACAGTGTTTTTGTTGTTGAATTGTAAACAGTGCACATGGTGTGAATACATAAAATGTATGTGCACTTACCGACCAAAGACATAAATGACAAGAGACAAAGCAGTGAAGAAGGCAGACAGGCCGCAGCCGATGTAGCTGATGTATGACAGAATTTCCCAGTGGATTTTTGAAATTGGCTCTCTAATCTGCAGAAAGGATAAAACAGTGGTACCAGTGTTCAAATCACAGGTTAATATTAACTTAAAGTCAGGAACAAGACACAACAAAGTATCTCTAACACAGATATCAGTCCAGTACAAGAATCAAATGATGATCAAATACGACTTCAAACACCTGGATTTTTGTATTTCCTGTTTGAAAGGTGCTGAATGACTGGATGTGTGAGTCATTCAGCACCTTTCACCTTTCACCTGTGGAACAGGTGAATCAAATCGAGTGTGTCTCCTTACCAGCAGGACAGCGAATGGTGTTGCGTGGTTACAGCTGCAGATGATGTTGGTTCCGTTTTCATTGGTTTCATTGTACGTCTCACATCCGTCTGTTCTCCAGCAAGTAGCTGGAAATGCAAATATCCAAACTGGTTGAACTTTGTCAGGCCCCATGATGATGGTTGCTCCGACGGTAAGTAAGTTAGGTTTATTTATAAAAAACCTTAGTAAGGTTTATTTATAAAGGACTTTTCACAGGCAAAGGTCACAAAGTGCTTTACGTCAACAAAAAACAACATACATGACCAGGAACAATAATTTGCACAGTAAAACGTAGATCAGTAGGTAGACTGGGTGGACCTGATTACCCATAGGCCTGTCTAATCATCAACGTTTATAGCTGCTTTCTAAAAGACTCAACAGAGTTAGAAAGACGTAACAAGATGGGCAGGGAATTCTGGAGGTGCTATGGCCTCAAACGCACGATCACCACGAGTCTTAAAATGTGTCTGTGGGAAAGAAAGCAGGTGTAGGGCGTTGGACCTTAGTGAACAAGTGGGTGACTACAGGTGAATGAGTTTTGACAGATATTCTGGGGCTTGACCGTGAATGGCTCTGAAAGTGAGGGTGAGAATTTTAAACTTAAAGGGATACTTCACCCATTTGCATTAAGCTTTGTATCAGTAGTAAACTTGTGTTTTTATTGAATGGTCTTGCATCCTGCCCTCATTTCCCCCTAAGATGAGAAATATCTGTAATTTCTTTTCTGACAAACAGCCTCCAGTGATGCAAAAATCGTCATATTGCATCACTGGCGTCTGTTGTGGTTAGCAGGGATAAACTACATTGCTAGTTCCTCATGTTTTCAACCACTGAAGCTACAGACCAATCACAGATCAGTGGGCGGGACCTCACTCCCAAAAACGAAACTTAACATCCGCCATATTGCTTAGTTGGAAGCTGTGCTAACAGGCTCTGTGGATAAAGCTGAGTAAAACCGACAATGGCGGAAAGTCAACTTCAAACTGATATGAATGAAGGGGATTTTGAAGGTGTTGTGCTCGAAACGGATGTTCGTGGCTCTTTCTACGAGCCGCCCGCAATATTGCTGCCAGGTGCCTTCTGCAGACAGACAGCTGCTGTGAGACAGGGAGCTTGAGCCGGCTCAAGCTGGGTGTCTCTATGGATAACGCTGAAGGACAAGAATGGCGAAAAAAGTATGTTTCAACTTCAAACTGATATGGATGGAGGGGATTTTAAAGGTTTTGTGCTCGAATCGGATGTTTGTGGTTCTTTCTACGAGCCGCAATGTAGCGGCGAGCTGGCTGCTGGTGCCGACAGGCAGGCTAGCTAGCCTAGCTGGCTAGGTCCGCGGCTGTGAGAGGAAGAAGGAGCCGGGGCAGACTTGTGTTGTCGGTGCTGTGACTGTTTGCCTATGGACACAGACATAGAGTCTGTTTTCTGCCAGGAATTTCCAAGATGCCAATTCCTTCTGAAAGAAACCTCGGATTCAGTTGAGGAAACTGCTGTATTATTCTAGGTAATGTCCGCGAGTAATGCTGCATTCAGGTGCTGCTCGGGTGGTCCAAGTTTCTTAGAGAAATCTTATTGTCAAAAGTTATATTTGAGCAAAAAATTGATGTGCAATACGTGCATGAATAAAAAGTATGTTAACAAATCACAAAGCCGACTTGAGCAGGTGTTTCATGTGCATTTTTACAACTCGAAATCTCATTTTTCCGATACCACGTGAATGCACCTCTCCTTCAGCGGGAGTGTCCTGCGGTGCTGTGCATTCTGGGAGTTGTTGTCTCTAATCTACATAAGGCAAAAAGACACTTTCTGCCTTTTCTCGGTCAAGAAGGCACCAACTTCAAAATTTATTTCACATTTCTACTACATATATGACCCAATTTCACTACAGATTCATGTTTCAATGGGTGAAGTATCCCTTTAATGCTATAAATCACAGAGAGCCGGTGCAGAGATTTCAGTGTGGGAGTGATGTGAGAACATTTGTTTGACCTGGTGAGTATTTGAGGTGAAAAGAGCATCACAGTCATCAATACGGGATGAGACAAAGGCATGTAAGATCTTGACACTAATATTCTCAGTTGACTGATATTTCTTAAGTGATAAAAGCATGTTAGCTGCTTAACGTGGCTGTCGAGTGATAATGAAGGATTAAAGATGACTCCCAGATTACAGAGGTTAGAGTGAACAGCAGAGGGAATTCGTTAAAGGAATTTTTATTTCACATTCAGCATATCAACCTTTTACCAAACTGCATCATCTCAGAGGGTAATCTGGCTGTTATATATAACAAACAAACAAAATGCAAAGTTTCATTTCATGCTGTAAGTAAAAAACTGATATGCACCTACCATTTACATCGAAATAGTTGCACAGTAACTGTGAGTCATACTGTAAAATACAAAAACAGAGGTGCATTAAATGAACAATATCTCACAGGGCTCATAGTGCATATTACCCTTTTATAATATTACACTCCCAGAATGCATACCTGCTTGTGGTACCTACAGACTCTAAATGTACTATGGGAGGTAGAGCCTTCAGTTATCAGGCCTGCTCGTGGTACCTACAGTCTGTAAATGTACTATGGGAGGTAGAGCCTTCAGTTATCAGGCCTGCTCGTGGTACCTACAGACTCTAAATGTACTATGGGAGGTAGAGCCTTCAGTTATCAGGCCTGCTTGTGGTACCTACAGTCTGTAAATGTACTATGGGAGGTAGAGCCTTCAGTTATCAGACCTGCTCGTGGTACCTACAGTCTGTAAATGTACTATGGGAGGTAGAGCCTTCAGTTATCAGGCCTGCTCGTGGTACCTACAGTCTGTAAATGTACTATGGGAGGTAGAGCCTTCAGTTATCAGGCCTGCTCGTGGTACCTACAGTTTCTAAATGTACTATGGGAGGTAGAGCCTTCAGTTATCAGGCCTGCTCGTGGTACCTACAGTCTCTAAATGTACTATGGGAGGTAGAGCCTTCAGTTATCAGGCCTGCTCGTGGTACCTACAGTCTCTAAATGTACTATGGGAGGTAGAGCCTTCAGTTATCAGGCCTGCTTGTGGTACCTACAGTCTCTAAATGTACTATGGGAGGTAGAGCCTTCAGTTATCAGGCCTGCTCGTGGTACCTACAGTCTCTAAATGTACTATGGGAGGTAGAGCCTTCAGTTATCAGGCCTGCTCGTGGTACCTACAGTCTCTAAATGTACTATGGGAGGTGGAGCCTTCAGTTATCAGGCCTGCTTGTGGTACCTACAGTCTCTAAATGTACTATGGGAGGTAGAGCCTTCAGTTATCAGGCCTGCTCGTGGTACCTACAGTTTCTAAATGTACTATGGGAGGTAGAGCCTTCAGTTATCAGGCCTGCTTGTGGTACCTACAGTCTCTAAATGTACTATGGGAGGTAGAGCCTTCAGTTATCAGGCCTGCTCGTGGTACCTACAGTCTCTAAATGTACTAGGGGAGGTAGAGCCTTTAGTTATCAGGCCTGCTCGTGGTACCTACGGTCTCTAAATGTACTATGGGAGGTAGAGCCTTCAGTTATCAGGCCTGCTCGTGGTACCTACAGTCTGTAAATGTACTATGGGAGGTAGAGCCTTCAGTTATCAGGCCTGCTCGTGGTACCTACAGTCTCTAAATGTACTATGGGAGGTAGAGCCTTCAGTGATCAGGCCTGCTCTTGGTACCTACAGTCTCTAAATGTACTATGGGAGGTAGAGCCTTCAGATAACAGTTCTTACTCTCAGATGTACATGTTTTTGTTTAACTCATCTCAGCCTCGTACAAGAAACTAATTTGGTTTGGAATTTGGCTCGTATCTCGAATTGTCTAGTGTACAAGGGGTTGAATTTTTTTTTTTCTTTAAGGTTCATCTTAGGCTTTTATGGGGGGGTGACATTTTAGATAACTCCTTTTTGATTATATTAGCCTTCATATTTACTGGAACAAAGAACCAGGATTCACACATTGTCCACATTTCAATGAAAATTAAATCAAGCCAATCTCCAAATCAGTGCCATATTTCATCTTTAAAAGTACAGCACAATGTATTCTTAAAAACAAACAGACTGATATAGATAACATTAAGCATACATGCACAGATATACTTACATCTATATTTTTTACTTCAACACCTCTGAAAATCATCTTGATTGATGTTTTCAAATTGTGAAGTTGATGTTCCCCCAGCAGCTCTATCCTGACGACCATCGATGAGATATTCTCCTGTTTGAACTGAAGAGATGGTGGTTCAGTGCGAGCTCTACGAACTGAACTTTACATATTGATACATAGCAGAGCTGTGGATTGAATGGCCCGTGCATGTGTGAAAGGGTAAGTGATGTACTTGAAACTGGGTGCCCTCCCTGTAGGTGACCAAACCAACGACCCGCTTCTCCTGTAAGATGTTCTGCAGGGCGTTGACTGGTAGCCAAATCTCAGGGATAAATGACTCGTTCTGACCCGGCAGCTAACAGTAAATGTGAAAGATTATATAAAACTGTCAGATATTCTTATAATAAGCATAATCTCTGCGGTCGTCTGCATCATGTTGATAACAGCTTGGGTACCTGTGGAGCTTGGACCTGGATTCTGGAGTTGGTTCCTGTGAGGTTGAGGTTACTGATATTGATCACATTTAGCGAGAAATCCTCCAGGTCGTGAGTTTTGGAGCCTCCAGCCTCAGGCTTGGAGTCCTTCATGATGTTATGGATCATCTTTTCTTCCAGTCTGCAACAAGACGGGAAGCCTCAGTTAAGAACCAGCCGTTCACACTCATTTTCTCAAGAAGAATAAACAAATAATTTTAAGGAGTTTGTGACAATATTTAAATGTTTTCCATTTGTGTGTATTGCACCTTGACTGTCCATTCTCTTTCACAAAATGTTTATCGTTGCCGTGGAAACATCAGATGTTACGTCAAAGACGGCTACATAAGGAAGCATGAGATGCTACTGAAAGCTGCCGTACTGCTGTACGTGCTGCTGTGATAAAAACGTGGTGGATTTTACATACTGTACATTTAAAGATTTTTTATTTTTTTTATTTATATCTTTTAAAATCAAATTGTATTATTTTATTACTTTCCCATTATGTTTTAATCTCTTTTAAGCATGTTTTTATGCATGAAAGGTGCTATTCAAATAAAGCTGAGTTGAAAGCAGTGGTTCTCTTATTTACTCTATGAAAGCTTTCTTGACATCGTGGACACTGGAGAAGAGGCTTGCACATAAATCCTTTATTTCGCCGAGTATCTTAATTTCCCTCTCCGTAGCGCTGTCAGTGTCCAGGTAACTCATCATTTTCAAGAGGGCCGTTTTATTGCAATGGTATGCAGCACATATTATATCTGAGGAAGAGAGAGAGAGGAGTCAGATTCAACCCGCAGACATTTAAAAACTGAAATGCAAATGAAAGAGCCAAAGCTGATTAGTAGAGAGCTGCATGTACAGAGACAGCAGTCTTCCCACAGAGACAGTAGACCTACCATATGCTGTAATGTTGTACACGTAAAGTGAGGGAAGTATTGTCAACTCAGCCTCAAGGCAGGCAGAGGATCCATTGAACCACTCTCTGTCTCGATCTGACAAGCAGTGCATGTGGCAGTGGGATCCATTCAGAAAACTGGTCAAAGTTGTATATCTTCCATCAGTGACTTTGACATGTGTTGAGTTCATATAAATGATTCCATCTGAAATGTTGAAACAAACTAAAAAAGAAAGAGACAGAACGCATTCGACATGAAGATAGCCTCTCTTTTCTTTTAGTATAAACAATACATAAATCTCCGTCATTATTTTGATAAGTCAGTGATGGAGAAGTGACATTAAATATCATGATTTACTCTTGTTCCATTTGATTATTCCTTGTTTTGTTGTCATTTTCCTGTTCATGTGTCTGGGTTAGTGTTTCCTGTTTTATTTCGTAGTTTTTGCCTCCAATGTTTTATGGACTGGTGTTACGACCTCCCTTTGTGGGTTTCCCTCCCTTTTTGATTGTCCTAATTGGCCCAATCACGATGTCTACACTCTCACTGACTTTGATACACGTTCCCGCTAAATCTGAGAGGGCTTAAGGTTTAGGGAGGAAATCAAGATTCAACCAAAGTCCTCACCTGTGTCCTGTAAGGGCGCACTCACACAAGGCTAAGTTGTCCCATACAGTGCTTATGCTGCGTTCCAGTTGATCTCGGAAGTCGGAAATTCAGAGTTCCCAGTCGGAAGTGTCAACTGGAACGCCCCCTGAAGTCGGAATTCCGACTCAGAAACTCTGAGAAAATTCAGTAGCCCGAGTTAAAATCCAACATGGCTGCTAAGTTTATCAACCGTAACGTTAAAGCTGTAACTATAGTGTTTATTAGCCGCTTGTTCCTCTTTTTGTGGTATCAATTCAATCACACTGATAGTATCGTGCAAGTTCTATCCGTGGACATGTCATTTTATTTTCGTGCACAAACTATCACGTAGTGTGTTGTTATCGTCTGTTATAGACTGCCACAGGAATGAGTCCTAAAACCCGAAAGTGAGTTAGCATTTTAGCGCCATGGGTTCCTAACTCTAAAAGTCAATGGGGATTTTGAATGGGTTTGTGGTTAGACGCCTGAAATAAGGTCTGTGGTTAACACAAGCTTAAGAGATGTTGGGCGTTTTGTTAGACGAGATAAACTACGTTAGATAAGACCCCAACTTGAGAATTTTAAAGTTTTTACGCGTACTAAAAACGGCGGTTGCTAACAAGTGGCTAAATGAGACTACAGTGGTTGTCGGGGACATTAAACGTCATCAGGCCGGGAACTCTCTCACTAGTCCGCCTTACATCATCTAGTCTTGTTTTTCAGTGCTCTTACAAATATTCGGTTAATAAACAACTTATTAAGCTACGGTTTCACTAGCTTGTCAAAACCGCTGATTAGATCGGTGAAGTATAACGGTAGTGACATTAAAATCAACCGACCATGGTGTAGTTCGCTTGTAGCATAACGTTAGCTTTTTACTTCTCTCGGCTGCATTTACGTTTCAAACTTCATAAAAGTGGTGTTCATTTGTAAAGATTATCCTGCTGAACAAAACGCCTACGCATCAGAAACGTGTGTTAGCCACAGAGCTTATTTTCTGCAATCATCCAAAATCCAATGCAAAAATCCCATAGGCGAATTCTCGTTAGAACCCATGGCGATGCTACTTCCGGGTTGGCCTACAAAAATACGTCATCATTTTTCCAGTCTATTAGCTAACAAAACAAAGGTACTCCTGGAGGCGTCTATAGTGCTTTTCTGACTTGCAACTGGAACGCAGTCAACTCAGGTGTAACGTCATTCCCAGCTCCGAGATCCGAGGTAAATGGAACGCAGCATTAAGCACGATTGTCCCCCCCTCCTCATTCCCCCGCTGGCCTGCACTCACACTGCGCCAGGACTAACCGGGCCTGAGGTTACCTCTTGTACATAACATCGTAATTCAACACATGCATGGCTTTACGTGATCATGAAGTGTACTTAGTTTGCAAAACAGACGGACTCCAAAAAAGAAGAAAAAAAAGAAAGAAACACGGTTGAGTCGGCGTCCGCACATTGGAGAACAGCACGGAGAACATGACAGCGAGTTTTGTGTCTTATTTTGAGTCATTTTAGTCAGATACAGACACAACTCTCGGGGATTTCTTGATAATGAAGGCATTTCTCTGCAAAATAACCTCATGAGCTGTGACGGTCTACCCCAGTAGATGGCGACAATAAAGTTCCACAAAATAGCCAACAACTTGAATTATTATAGGCTTTAAACTTTTGTCAGCACAAATTGGTTGATGACAACTCCAGTCCAGCGGAGGTGGATGCTAAGTGCAGAGAAAGGGGCTGACAAGGCATTCAATGAACCGTACTGGCTGCTGCTGAAAAAATAACTGAACCTCCTATCCAAGACTAGACAGACAGCGTTGTTCCTCTTGTGCAGGGGAGGTTTTTATGCTGACAAAGCTTTGCAAATGTATTCAACATAACCACCTTCAAATAAAGCACAAGTTTCTTCGTGTTTTAATATTTTTTTCATCTTACTGGCTTCCGACTGGAAATGTCTTTTACTAGTCATCTCTTCACTTCTCACTCTGCAGCACTTCCCGTGGCGGCGTCTCTGTTTGGTCAGAAGTTGACTGATCATGTCAGTGACGCGTGCTTGCAGTGTCAAATGACAGGACGGACAGCATAGGGGTGCATTCGGATTGTCCCTCCTATCTCCTTTTACTATCCTCTTTACCTTAACCCCAGGGAAAAAGTCATGGGGTTAAGGAAAGGTGTTGGGAGAATTCATAAAGGATTTAGGGGAAAGGCGATCACGTTGCTCTGACAATCCGACCGCATTTCCACTAGTCGATGTAATTATGCGACGGTGGAGAGGACGTGGGTCTGCCGTGGTGAAACTACAATTTTCCGAAAATGGATTACAAAAAGCGCATCTAAAAAACTTTCCCCTGTGCCTTCTTACCGGTGAAATAATCCTAATTACCACGAGGTTGGAGTTGAAATAAAGGGAATATAAGCTACCAGGCTACGAGTGACAAAAGCTCACCTTCCTGTCCTCTCATAAATCAACATTAATCCAAAATAAGTTTGATCATATGAAATGAATCGCCTAATGCTCACTAATCTACGTCACCAGTGAGCATGAGTTGTTACATTCATGAAAGATAGACATCATGTTTTATACAAATGTAGAACTGCACAAAGCTTTCTTAAGTGAATGAAATATGTTGGATAAAACATCATATGGTCATTGTTAGTTTTCGTGAACGGTCGGAAGCGCGAGTCGCTTTAAATGTTGCGGCCGCAAGGAATTGTGGGTCGGCATTTTCTCATCTCCTTTCGTAAAGGATGGACCAGTGTCTCCTACGCTGAAGGAGGTTATAAAGGAAGCATTGAGGCACCTTTCCTTAGCTTTTAGAGAATTCAAACGGCTCTTATCATGGCCGCACCTAGGTCTCCTCTCTCTCCTCCAGCTAATATATTACTGACATGCGCTGCTGCGCCTAAGAAAAGAAAAAAAGAAAAGCACAAACATGAGGCCCCTCATTAATTATGAGGCCCTACGCAAGCCAGTGTTCTCCTTGTATGGAGAGGCAGCCCTGAATCTACATACTTGTAAACTAAGATATTTTTATTCGGTTTATTCAAATATTTAAGTTTTAAACAGACCAATATTGAAGTTTGTTTTTAAAACATTTATACTCCAGAAGTCGTTCTAAATGAAGAGACTTTGTAAAACTGAAAGAGCTCACTCTCATATTTGAGTTTGTTGCTCTTCTCCTTCGAGCTGTTGTAACATTTTAATTTCCCAGAACGGGGGATCAATAAAGATGATCTTCCCAACCTTCAGCGAAGTGATCTGGCACTACTACCACCGGACGTCCCTGACACCCAGCCTCCCATATTGGACTGTGTCGTCCCCACAACCACCGCCGTCCTCATTCATGCACGGCCTGCTCCGACCTCCACCTCAGCGGCGAGGAAGTGTGGACAACAGGAACGAGAGGAATACAAAGGAGAAATCCTTCCTGCATCTTATCCCATATGCTCTTTTGTAAAGCGTCTCGAGATAACACAATAATGATTGATTGATTGATTGATTTAAATGATCTGCCTCCAATCTAAAGTTCTGAAAACCAAGTAGATGATAGTTCAATTTAAATGTTCAGTTTCTCTTGTTTTTTTAGAGCAGTGAAAAACAGTGAAAAATAAACAACCAAATGAAAAGCAAGCATACCGCTTTCGCTTTCTGCCAGCAGTCCGGGCAGCAGCAGTAACAGCAATAAGGGGACCATTGAATGTCCTCTGGCTGTGAGACTGAGGGAATAAATCAGAAGAGAAATCAAACTATTCATTATCTCAGCTGTAAGTTTAACTGAACTCTAAAGTCAAAGAAGCTGCATGACCCCTCCTGCTAATGAAAGCAAACATTGGTTATTCTTTACCTGGTGTTTGGCAAACTGTTCACACAAATACCGACTCATGTTTTAGTTCCTAACAATGGCAGAGGAGGGGGGACAGGCAGGTCACATCTTTACCAACATTCTTGTAAATTCATAAATCAAGTCAAGTCAAGATTATTTGTACAGCACGTTTAAAACACCTGTTTCACCAAAGTGCTGCACAGACAAGGAGCACAAACCACAACAACAAAGAAACACATCAAATAAAATAAAATATTGGATTTCTTTTAACTGATTTCAAAGGCCATGGGAAAAGGTGGGTTTTGAGTTGTGCTTTGAATGAATTTAATGAGTCAGCGCCTCTGATGAGGGGAGGCAGGGTGTGCAACTGAGAAGGCACGGACACGCCCCGGAGTTTCCGCTCCGCTCGAGGGACGACAAGGAGACCCTGCTCAGAGGACCTGAGTGAAATTTCTGATAAATTAGAGGGGGCTGAACCATGCAGTGACTTAAAAACAAGTAATAGCATTTTATAAAGGATTCTAAAATCCACAGGGAGCCAGTGAGGGGAGGCGAGTACAGCGGTGCCTCCCGTTTACGTGTACCCGCGTTTTGCACATACTGCACACGTGAGAAGGAGGACTGACTGACTCCCATGTAGAGGGAGTTGCAGTAGTCAAGACGAGTAAGTTTAATAAGTAAAATAAGTATCAAACAAAAAGGTCTAGAGGCAGACTTACATTCCTACATTTTTTTTACTCTGTTTTCCTGTATAACGAGTCATTTTCAGTCATTTACTTGAGATCTGGATTATTTATGTCCCCTCAAAAGAACAAGATAGGTTACATACCTCGTCTGTGTGGTTAATGGTAGCATGGCATGTCGTGGTCTGGCCTATCACGGTCACCAGAATATTGTTTTGTTTCTTAGATCTCCAGAGAATGATCCCAAAATCATGAGAAGAGAAAAGAAGCGTTGTTAGTTCCAGATAACGTCATAAATTCATCAGTTTCAATGAAAAGTCTGCTTTCTATCCTGAGAAAATGAGAAAAATACGCAGAGATCTTCGTAAAATGACTAGAATTTATTCGTCTTTACAGGAAGCAGCGGAGAAGATAAAATGCATGGACGCATGTCTTCGTGGAGTCTTTTCTTTGACTTCTTGTCCTTATTCAGCTGCCTCCCTATATGGACCAAAAGATGCATTCAATTCCCCGATAATGAACATAAATAAAGGGTAAATCATCCAGGTGTTAACATCACAGAAAATGAGTTGATAATTCAAAACATTCCCAGTTGAAATCAGACACACCTGCGCTGGCTGTTGGAAACTAAAGGAGCGAGCTTGAGCGATTAGTCAGCATATCCTGTGACTATCGGCATCGGCTTATTTTATCTCCGATGTGATGAGATTATTCACCAGTCAAAAAGCATTTCATTTCAGTTTCATTGTTTTGCACTAGCAGCTCTCTTTCACCAGCAGAGGGCGCTATACGGATTACAACGAGCATCATCACCCTCCAGAGTGTCGATGCACGTACATGCTCAGTTACTTTCCAGCTGAGTGACCATCTTGTTTTCATTATAAATCTTTTCCACAAGTGTTTGAAAACTGCATGTGAGAGATAATCGTGGTAAATGTGTCTATCCATCTCTACAGATCAGACATAGATCAAAGAAAGATATCGGCCGATATATCGATATAAGAATGTTTCTCTCCCCAATATCAGTATCGGCCTCAAAAATCGTCCTAGTTTATAAGACACCAGAAATGCAGTTGATGTGGTTTAAAAATTCACAACATTAAAAGTGTTGTGCTCAGTATCAAATTGTGTTTCTGTCTTTTCTCGCAGGCTTTGCAGATCCCCATGTACAGAGGCTATAGTCCTCGTTGCAGCGGCCGTGGGTTTGAGTCCGACCCCGGCGCTTTGCTGCACGTCATGCCCTCACTCTCTCCTGTCTCTCTGTCCCATCTTATAAAGGCAAAAGGCCCAAAATATTACTGTACAAAAAGTTTCTTCTAAAGCACAACTTAAGTTTTTCATACTTCTCCAACCAGACGAAATCAGCATTAGTTTAAGACATCTTTCGAAATGGTACATCCCGTATGTCGTCACAGATGAGACAGTGAAACAAAAAATACCACCAAATTAAACCCTCAGTATATTAATCCAGGAAAGTAATTAAACATATGACAATAATAGCAGCGCTCTCCTCTTACCTGTGAAGCAAACAGGACGCGGAGGACAGGCGAGCTGTGCTGGATGAGCATGAGTGGGAGCTTAATAGCGGCAAACACTATAGAGCTCCTGTTGGATAGATGGGAGGTATTTGTTTTATGCAAAAACATTTTTAATAGTTCAACAAAATGACTGCAGGTGACTTTGTTCCTGTTTGTGTGTTAAGAACTGACATCACAGTCCAAACTCCACTTCAACACAACACCAGGTCTGTTAGCGGAGACGTGTTGTCGTGCTCGATGACCTCAGGCCAGACGAACACTCGTGACAGTACAGCTGCTTATTTCAATACAAATAGATATTTCTATGTGTGAACATTAACTGAAAAACTACACTAGGTTCATGGAGTGATATCCCTTCCTGTTAACGAAATCATTTACGTTAGTTAATGGTCTCTTAATTCTGATGTGGGTGCCATCGTCACAGCCGGCCGTCTGGTAGAGCTTTCGTCGGGTGATGCTCTGTTGCTCAGGTTGTCATGGAAACCTCACATATTTATTGAAGTGCCGACACAAAGACACTGCAACTGCTCGTACTGCTCTGCACACAGGGGATGGGGTTGTACTGAGTCGCCTATTAAATCTTGAAACAACCCAGTAGCGAAGTATCTTAAAGTCCGATAAACTTGAAGCAAGTCCGTTGCCAACAGGTCGGTGATCCTCTGTCCCTCCGCTCGTTGGAAACAAAAGCGGGAATACAAATCAAAGTCATCATACATTGCAAAAGGATCTAATCTATTACGGATAACGTGTTGCCAACAGCTGGCAAAACCCGGCAAAACTCAACCGCTTACTTTTCTCTCTCTTATCTGCATCCCTTCATCAATCATCCCTCGACCCTTAAACTTCATCCCTCGACCCTCGACCTTTTACCCTCATGCCTAGATTCTTTAACTTGATTCCTTCATCCCTCAATCTTAACTATCATCTCTCGACCCTTAAGTCCATCCCTTTATCGCTCGCCCCTACCTTCATCCCTCATCTCTTCATTCCCTTCATCCCTCAGAATCTTCCCATCATCCAAACTCACTCAATATTTAAATCTCTTATTACAAAAAACTATTTTAAATCAGTATCTTTTTTGGCGTTGTCTTTGTTAGTGAATATATTCATATATATATTCCAAAATAAAGTTATTTTTAGGGAAGCAGCCTTCCAAATATCTTAAAATAGTTATCACGGTGCAAAAACAGGAATAGGGTTATTTTCATATCAGCACAAGAAGTTTATCTTGAATCAGTAATTCTTCTAAAGACCACACTGTTGTTCAGGCCGGAGTTTAGTTTATTTTTTATAAGCGAACACGTGTATGATATGAGCAGTGGACATTTAAAGAATATCACAAAAACAATGCAGTAATGAAACATTTCCCCTTTAATGTCAGAGTCACTCACATCTGTTAGCATGAGTTAGCTCCAGCTAGCATGTTTGCTACATGAAGGCCACATGAAAGCATCGTGACTTGTCAAAGTCAAAAATAATCACAGCAAACTTAAGAGTTTTCCTTTTTTGAATACTCTCCTTACCACACACACACGCATGCACACACACACATACACGCACACAGACACACGCATGCACACACACACATACACACACACAGACACACACATGCATGCATGCATACACACACACACACACACACATACACACACGCAGACACACACATGCATGCACGCGTCCTGGCGTTAGCGTTTAGCTGTTGGTGCTCTGTGTTTTACTGCTCGTTATTGCAGCTGAGTTTCCGATCTTCCTCAAAGACATCAGGAACCACAGGAAGATGAAGACACCTGAGTGAAAGTAGAAGAAATAGAGGAAAGTGTTAGAGACAGAACAAGAGGGGAGGGGGGGACCTGTCAGTCATGCAAATGTCTCTGACTAACTATCTCACTGTGACGGAGTTGTTTTCAATATACAAATAGTCAGGCCCATATACTGCAGATAAAAACATTCATACTATTTTACAGTATTTATTCCTGTCATGTGAAATGAAAGAATACTTGTCAGGGGGTCTGGGATTTAAATGGACTTGAGCTTGTATATTTCTTTTCTAGTCCTCTGACTACTCAAAGCTCTTTTACACCGAAGGCCACACCTACACACTCACACACTGATGGTAGAGGCTGCTGTGTAAAGCAGTCAGTATTCATACAAATGTAAACACCAGGCCAAGTGTCTTTTGGGACGTTTGTAGTCAAAGTTATATTTAATGTTTAGGTCCTTCAGCGTTAACACTTTCTTTACAAAGCGATTAAGAGCTGAACGAAATGCATACGTTTTTAAAAATACCTTTAACCTCATGCTATTTTGTCCCTTCAGGCTCTCCGTAGATAGTCATCCTCAGTGTCTCCCTGTAGTCTCAGTGATGTAAAAGAAGGACACTGCTGCATCTTTGAATGTCTCATTTCACTTTAACAAACTCTCAGACAGCTCAGCTGACGAGTCCAAAGTCATATCCACCTGATGACATCACACATTGACCTTTGTTACCGTTCCTCTGAGCTGTTTGACGTCAGTCTGGGATCCCTAACCACTTCCTGTTTCTGTGCTTCACTTCATGTCCTAACCTTCACTCTACCAGAAGGACCTTACTTTACTTCAAAATAAAAGCAGGGTGAATTCAAACAGAAGGTTAAGTACTCTCATGTTAAGACAGTACAGAAATTCAAAATAAAAACCTAACAACTGTTATTATTAAATGCAGAATAATGAAATTCCAAATGATTAATCGATTTTAAGAAAAAGTAATCGTTTGACAGCCAACCACGTGTCCCTTTTATTTTTTTCGGGGCAACTTTGCCTAGTGTGAGTGCGCCGTTAATGTTTCAAGTATTATGGAAACATGCACATAACGCCCTTGTCCTTATCTGATTTGCATGAACTGTTTTTCATATCAACAGTAAAACTGTCAGGACATGCAGAGATGAGCATGTGTAGAAGTGTGCAGACCTTGCAGTGAGTTCAGGATGCAGAAGACGTAGAGGCCGGGAACAGTCAGGTAACCAAAAGAGAAGAAGACCAGACCCCAGGGGATGCCGAGCAGAGTGGTGACTCCCAGCAGGGTACAGATGTCTCTCTTCGCTCTGTCATGGTCAATGTGTCCAGGCTGATGTAGGAAATATGGTGCAAAAAGAAACATTAGAAGGTTGAGAAAATCACAAAAACTATTTACCACCAAAGGCTGTGAAATGTTTGCTCTCTGGTCCACTGACACCAAAAACTACGGTGGCTGGGAAGCACAAACCAAAATTACAAAGGGTGAAACACTTTGGTAAAAAAATTATAAGATTTCGAAACACTTTTACGAGCGCTCTGGTCTGACAGGCTAAACTTGAAATCTGTGTGGCGTCCTTATGTTTTCAGTCTCCATGTTTCGAGCCTTGATGTAATTATTTTGGTTAAGGAGGCCGTAACATATAAGCAACGATGCTTTTACACAATTGAAGTTCTAAATGGCAAAATAAAGTAATCTGAATTGAAGAAGAGAAGAATGCAAAGCAGGCGGACTCAAACCTGTTTCCTCCGGCGGAGACTCACGACACGTCTGATCGTCACTCCTAACATGATCAGGTTAAAGAGGAAAACCAGGCTGAACACTCCCACTGTGGTCACCATCTTCACTGTGGGATTGACTATGTAGCATCTACAGAAAGAGGAAGAACAGATAAAGATTCAATCACAGAAAAATCTAATATCACTAGAGCTAGAAAGAAAATAACTTTAGGCTGATAGTCTCCTGTGGGGTTTTCTTAACCATGAGAAAAGATCCGCCACCATTAACCATTAACAATTCAATGTTCTCCACTGACCCCCTGTTGCATGAACATGTCTCCTCATCCCTTTAACCCGCTGGAACATGACAGATAAATGCCAAAAAGCTGTCTGATATAAGACATTAAGACAAAGGCCATCAGCAGGAGGACTGAGATTACTGTGGGATGGTGACACTGTAGAGGTTGAAGCTGAGCTATAGAACGCCTGATTTTCACCATCTTGCACATTTCTGTCCCTACAGCTCTTTGCATACACCTCAGACGTATGTGGTGCATTTTTTATTTAATATACTTTTATATATTTAAAAAAAATAATTGTTAAAAATATCTAATCCGTCGGATGAAGCAAAACCACGGCGGAGACAGAACGCTGCTCACATGGATCCTATGGAAATCGCCAGTAAGCATTGGGAAAGCGTGAATCCCATTTGTACCACAAATAAAACATTGAGGATGTACGACATGTACAGAGGTGAAAAGTTGTCCGTGTTTTCACGGTTCAGACATTAAGGAAACATGCTATGTTGAAGTGCTGGCTTCTCTGACAACAATGCAGCAGCCAGTATGTCCTCCTTCTAACTTTAGATTCTGGTCCTGAATGGTCTGGATTTGTTTGGACCAGAGAAGGTAGGCGGTTTTAAGGCACCCCCACACGGCCGTTTTGGACGCCCCTCGGTTTGCCAGATATGAGAGCAGTTATCAGGTCAAACCAACAGGTGTTGCAGCGATGGAAGCGGGCAAGAGAACTGGTTCAGATAGAAGTGATTGTACCCGACCTAAAAAGCCTCTGCATGTTTCTAATAAGCTCCACGAGCAGAAACGTGTTCAAACTAGGATCAATATTGGAGATGCTTTTGAAACATGGAGAGAGGTTAGAACGCAGAAAGGTTTACAGACCGATGCAGAGCTGGCTAAACACTGAAGCTTCAGTGTCCACCACATGACAAGACAGACAGCTCTCTACAATGTTTTGAATTTGGACTGCAGTACTCATTTTAAACACCAGGTGTCAGAGTCACATATTGCTCCTTTAGGACATTTAAGCAAATTATTAATGTGGAGTTTATTTGCTTGCAAACTGGCTCCTGGTCTTTTCCTTACATTTCAGTGCTGTTTGGTTTTGAGGAGTCCAGAGGAACAGTACCATACGTGTCTCTGTCTATGACGACCAACAGGGACACAATAACTGCAGGAACACCTGAAACAAAGAGACCAAGCTTCTATCACCACGAAGTTTCTTGACTGAAGTAAACAACTTGTCCTTGGACTCTTTGCTCACCCCATCCCACCACGCTGAGCTTGAGCAGATATCGCCTCACGTAGATGTTGAAGACTCTGACTAACAGGAGGTAGAGGTGAAAACCCTCCAGGGCCATCCAGCTGAACGTGGCCAGCAGGGAGTAGTGAAGAGCGAGGGCAATGTAGAGACAAAGACCAGAGGAGGACAGTGCTGCCACCGTCTGGCTGGGCAGGAAGTGCACGTTGAGGAGGATCAGAGCAACCGCAAGGTTGATGTGGACCTTCATGGAGAGGTCTGCTCTGACTTTTCTGATGGACAGAGGAGAATTGGTATGTTGTGAGTGTTAAATTATGTAAATCATGTATGACTTTATGACTTCTAATATGTGAAGGTGTAAAATAAAAATGTGTTGTGCTTTGATTTGTGTGTTTGATGAGCTGACTGGGGGATCATAGATTCTTCTACGGGCCGGTGTTTGTTTGTTTCTCTCTGGTTGTTGCTGTTGTCTGTTTTGTTTTCTGTTGTCATATAAGGTCAAGCAGGCTGGACGGCCTTTTGGTGCATGATGAGTTGAAAAGAATAGGCTAATTAACTATAAAGTTAAAGAAAATTGGCAAATTGAACATTTTATGAGGCACTAAGAGTGGATAAGAGGGAGAGAGAGGAGATCTGAGGAGGAGAAAAATGATGGTAGCAGGGACAGAAGTGGAAGAAAATGAGGGATGAAGGACATGGGAAGACGAGAGCAGAGACACCCACAAGGGGAGAATAAATGACCTGTTAGAGATGAAGATCAGAACGGTGACGACCAGGACGAGAAGAGACAGACTGCAGCCAATCAGAGAGATGTATGACAGGATCTCCTGGTGCTGAGTCGAGAGTTCGGCTGACACCTGTGGAGGAAGCAACAACACAACCTGTCATGGAGAAGTTGTCTTATTGTCTGCATTACATGTAGGGGATACAGAAAATGACATGGTTAAGCAGATTTAGCAATCAAATGAAGAACAGTTAATACTCTACAAGGGGGCTGGAGCCGTTCACAGCTGTCATTGGGCGAGAGACGGGGTTACACCCTGGACTGGTCACCAGTCAATCACAGAGCTGACATATAGAGACAGACAACCACACTCACATTCACACCTACGGGCAATTTAGAGTCACCAGTTAACCTAACGAGCATGTCTTTGGACTGTGGGAGGAAGCTGGAGAACCTGGAGAGAACCCACGCATGCACGGACGGCCCCCTAGCCCCGGTGTAGCGCTGTGCTTGCACACTTGCAGACTCCAAACAGAGAGGCTCCTGTCAGACGAGGATTCAAACCAGGAACCTCCTCGCTGTGAGGCGACAGCACAAACACTCCATTTCTTAGTGCAATCTTTGGTTATTAAATCAGAAATAATTCAACATTTGGTGCCTAGGACTTTTCTGTTTGTATCTCGTTTGATTTTTAGTCCTAATGTAACAACCTGGTACAAAATTATGAAACCCTGTTGTGGATAATGACTAGATCAATGTTTGATACTTCAACTGTGAAACTTTCTCGGCTGTATTGTAAATATTTAAGAACGTTTTTCTTGATATTTTTGGCAGTAGGAGGAGTGTTGTCGTTTTCTTGCCTTAATCTTTATATGTTTATTTCTATGCGTCGGTAAAAGAAAAGCAACAACAGGATCCGCTGCTGTTTGAAGGATGTGTTGATAAAGTGACTTATGACCTATTTTTACATTGTGATGCTTTTCCACTTATAACTGGTCATTTTACCTCAGCATCACTCTGTGTGGGTTCCTTTACTTTCCAATCTGTTGTGCCACCTAGTGGTAGCATCAGGAATAACAATCTTTACAACAGACCATTGAGGGAAATGATAAAAAGCCATAAAAAGAAATATGCAGACCGGTTTTCAAAACTCTTTACTGTGAAAGGGGCTGAGGGTTTGAGATTTTAAATTCTAGGGGGCGCTATAGAGCCATTCTGCAAAATGAATCTGTAAAACCACGAATGTAAAGTGAACTGCTCTAAAAACTGTTTTTGTGTCATGGTGTTCCTATAGGTTTTTATATTTCCTTGCCTTTGTCATCTTATCTCTCATGTGTTTTTGCAGATCGTGTTCCGGGTAATCAGTGATATGTTGTGCTTGGTGTGTGCCTGTCTGTTAATGTTTGGATGTGTTTTTCTTTGTTGGTTGTAGTGGGAGCAGCTGAATGTTTGCCAAGACAAATTTCCCCAAGGCGACAATAAAGTGTATCGTATCTTAAAATATCCAACTTTTCACCAAGCGGCAACCTTTGGTCTTGAAGCTATTGTGAAAAGTGAAGAATCCTGCAGTTCATCGAGTGTCCACTAGAGGCTGGCTCCAGGAACATCGGAAGTCACATACACACAACAGGCAAAAAAGCCGTTTTACAGCATAAACTAACATGTTTACAGCCTGGTACAAAAAAGTAAATAGTTCTGATTAGTTATTGTCATCACTGGCTCACACTGTACGGGGGGGGATTTTTTTTAAACGGCTCCATTTTGATTTTGAAAACGATACGTGTTATCCATAGTAAGGCGCATAGCTGACATGATTGACAGGTGGGCGTGGTGTAACGGTTTCTCAGGAGGCTTAAAACCCGCCTCAGCTCCAGCTCTCAGTCTGTTGTTAGGTTGACTGAAAGTTAGGCTGAGACAGGATTTCCAGCACGGCGGAAACAGACAGGAACAGACGGCTGACCTCACTCAGGCTTCAAACATTATTATTTACAGTCTATGCTTTTCACCAGGCCTCATGTGCTCATTTAGGTGAGTTTCCGGGCAGAAGCCTCTAAAATGGCAATTCTTTCCAGCCATGAAAGAATCAGAATCATTATACTGGTTATTAAGGACATGTTTCACGCTCAGAGTAAAGGATCTTCTTAAAAGGTGATCACCAGACACTTAAATAGAATTGAGCAATTGTACATTTGGTGATGATTTTCAGGCTTTGACAAGTCAAATAGTCAGGTGTGGAAAAAGTCTGCTGCAGAAAAAACATTTTGGTGGTATGTTTATCTGTTTTGGTATCGTTGACAGATCCTTTACACATAAAAAAAGAAAAGTTTGAGGTTCACTTCTCAAACAACAAATCCCTACAGTGTGTCGTGTGTTAATTTCTACTTCATCTGCTGCACGTGATGTCGTACCAGGAGCACGCCGAAGTATGTGAGGTGGTCGCAGGAGCAGGTGATGTCACTCTGACCAGGCCGCCACACGGTGAGGCAGCCATCTCTGCTGAAGTCTGGTGATTCAAACAAACAGACAATTCATACAAATCACTCTGTCACAGTTTTATCTCATTACATCACATGTTCGCTTTGTTGAAACCAAAGTACGGAAGCCCTAAGTGGACACGTAGCCATGTTTTCCTGTGATAACCAGTTCATCTCAGCTGTTTTGTCAAGATCTCGACTCACTTCTCTCGTATATCAGCAGAGTTTAAAGCACAAAAACACATACACAGGCTGACCTTGTTGTTGATTGCAAGCTTTCTTAAAGGGACAGAGACTTCGGCTTGTGAATCTGAGAGTGGGGGGTTATGTTCAACAAAGCTTTGGGTTTCATGTTAAATCTCTGTGGCGTCCTTGTATGTTTTCGGTCTCCATGTTTTGAGCCTTGTCCACTTCCGTACCTCGTTACCATCATCATCTTAAGAAAGCACACATATTATTCATTGTTCAAGGAGGTTTTGAAGCCTCTTTGTTACTCACTCTGTGTTGAAAAGTCTAAGAACACACAGCTGGGCCTTTGGATCTCCTGTAACACAACAATAAACAATGTTAGGTTCATGTGATTCCAAGTGTATGATGGAGTATGAGGGCCACGTTAAAGGAAGAATTTGCAACTTTTTGATCCAGTAGATGTCGCCCCTTGAGCTCCAGCGTTAAACCAAAACAAACTTCTGTTTGGCGACACCTCCTCCAAACTGAAGCCTCCGCTCTCCTCCAGAGACACACCTCCAACCCCTCTCCTCCTCGCAGAGTTATCAACGAACGCACCGTAATTAATCACCATGAAGCGCAAGCAGCGACTAAATTGTCCTTTGCTCGAGCTGCTATCACCTGCGTCCTGCATTGTTTTTCTTTATTCTTTATTTCGAACGATCAAAAATAGATGAAAATTAATAAACAAATCGAAAAGAAAATCTCTATAAAATAAAAATCCAATTTCAACAAAATACACATTTGACTCTTTCGAAAAGGGATAGGAAGAAGCCTAGGCTTGTCAAGTCCTACCCCCATTCTTCAACATTAACAAATGCAAAATCCAATAAAATAAAATAAACAGACAATACAAAAAAAGAATTCTCCAATTGAGACAGAAACAGAACAAAACTAAAACAAACAAAAAAAAGAAGAAAATGAACAGGCGCCATCAACATCTGTGAGATTTACATTCTCCTTCCTCATTTCTGTACTTTTCAAAGATATATGTTTTGTACTTTTTTTAAATTGCATTATATTCATACTTTGTTCAATCGTTTCTTCAAGATCATTTCACAAATGGAAATACACATACTACATAATGCTGTTTCCAGTGTTTCCCTCTAAAGTTTGAACCCCCCGTCTGTCTTTGAACAGTTTGTGTATGTTCACAGGTTGCAGTTTATTTTTTGCTTTGTAAATTATCTGTGCAGTCCTAAATTCTACCAGATCCCCAAACTTTAAGGTGTGTCATTTTAAAAACAGTATAGTGGTGTGTTCATAATATCCTACACTGTTCACTATACAAATGGCTCTTGTTTGTAGTGTGCTTAGTGTAAGGTGGTTCTGTAGGTGTTGCCCCATACTTCCACACAGTCATTTAAATATGGTAACACAAGTGAACTATACAGAATATACAGCTCTCTCATTCAACACGTGCCTTGCTTTCCCCGTCACTCCAATGCTCCGTGCTACTTTTGCTCTCACATGTTTTATATGAGGTTAAGAATCACACCCAGAAATGTATTTTCATACACTCTTTCTATTTCAACATTATTTATCATTACTTTGACTTGTGTATTTATTTGCATTTTCCAAACAGCATAAGTTTAGTTTAGTTTAAATGATCATTTATTCAAATCAGTGTTTTAGCCAGACTCCTGTCTCCACTAGCACGGAAACTGATGCTTTATGCAAAACTGATATAAATCAACTGGTGTTGACAATCTCGATCCCTTTGCTTAAACAAAAAGGCAAACAAAACTTACTTCCAACTAAACAGCGAATACATAACTCATACTTTTAATCTGACCATTACTTCCAGCATCATTCCTACAGTTTGGAAGACTGCCTATGTTTGTCATGGGTTTGGTCTTTAGTTTGTATTTTGGAGTTTAGATTTCTTATATTGTTTAGTTGTCTTCTTCCCTAGTGTGCTTGTGTCCCTGTGTGTTAATGGTTCCTAGTGTTGATTGTTTAGTCTTTTGTGTTTCATGATTTACTTTGTAGTTGTCCTCAGTGTGTCTTGTCTTGTGTTCATTCCTGCCTCTGTGTGTTTCCCTCCTATTCTGATGGCCCTGAGTGTCCTCACCTGTGTCTTGTTAGTCTCACCTGTGTTTGATTGCCCCTGTCTATTTAGTCTCAGTGTTCCTTCCCTCGTGTTGTCAGTTCATTGTTCCATGTCAGTGATGTTCGTCGTCTTCTTGGGATTCTCTGTGTTGTACCTTTTGGATTTGTTAGTTGGATTTTGTTTTTGGAAGTAAGTTTTGTTTGCCTTTTTGTTTAATTAAAATATCTTTCGTTCATTGCAATTGGGTCCTCCACCTCCTGTTTCCAGTCATGACAATGTTCTTCCTTTACATAAAGGTGGTTGCAGCTCTGACATGAATAACTATTGTTCAATCTCGAAATTACCATATCTTGCTAGAATACTGGAGTCACTTGTTAATGTACAGTTAAAATCATTTTTACCAACATACTTCATACTTACTCCATTTCAGTCTGGGTTCAGGCCAGAACACAGCACTATTTCTGCCACTTCTCTGGTTATTAACAACACTATTCCAGCACTAGATAATAAGAAACACTGTGCAGCACTGTTTGTAGATTTGTCCAAGGCATTTGACACAGTTGACCACTTTTTGCTTTTACAAAAACTCCGTAATTTCGGCTTTGATAGCAATAGTTTAAAGTGGTTTCATAATTACCTTTCTGATAGGTTCCAGTGTGTCAAGATAGGGGATGTCAAGTCCGCCTTTCTCAACATCACAAAGGGAGTTCCCCAAGGTTCAGTGCTTGGTCCAATGTTGTTCACCATTTATATCAATGACATTACCACTTCATTACACAACTGCTATCTGCATCTTTACGCACACGACACAGTCCTTTATACTTCCTCAAATACCATTCTTGATGCAACTGAAAACCTGCAGGAAGCTTTTAACCTTTTACAAAGTCATCTGCACGGGCTGAAACTGGTACTGAATTGTGCAAAGACTAAGTGGATGCTATTTTCAAATGCGAAGCATACTGACTGTAGCAGTGCTCACATTCAATCTTTTAATGATACAGTCATTGAGAGAGTGCAATATTATAAATATCTTGGTATCTGGATAGATGAAAAACGTACCTTTAAAATACACATTGAAAATCTCTTACCTAAACTAAGACAACAGCTGGGCTTTCTTTTTAGAAATAAATCTAGCTTCCCTCCTTTTACAAGGAAAAGAATGATTGAGGCAGTTTTCCCTCCTGTTCTTGATTATGGTGATGTTATTTATGGCCGTGCAGCCAGCACCACTTTAAAGCCTTTAGATGCAGCGTGTCACTCTGCACTCAGATTCATTTCCGGAGACAGATATGGTACACATCATTGTTTTTTATATCAAAAAACTGGACTGCCTGCACTTCAAATTAGAAGAGACCAGCACATTTATTTATTTATAACGCTCTTTTAAATGGACTTCCTCCATATCTTTCAGCTATGCTTTGTTTTAATGGTAGTAGCCACAATACACGCTCTCAGTCATGGCTCACCCTGCAGGTTCCTAGAATCCACACAGAGTTAGGAAGGTCTGCTTTTAGTTACTATGCACCAAACACTAAGATCAACACATTAATAACACTGGGACTATTCAAAGTTTTAATTTCTGATTTGATTGATTTTAGCTGTTTTTGCTTTTAAGGGTAACATTCTGGTTACAATGGTTAATTATTACTTTTACTTTTTTAATTGTATTTTCTGCCTTTTTTAACTGGCTGCACTTCCTGTTTTATTTCCTGATTTGTTTCTTGCTGTTCTCTTGTTTTATCTGTACCTTGTACCTCGGCACCATTGCAAATGAGGGTTCTCCCTCAATGTGTTTTCCGAGGATTTAAATAAAAAAATAAAATAAATAAAAAAATGAAATCTCAGATTGTTTCCCCTTGATGTGGCCCTAATACTCCTTCATACAAGTGACATTTTGTGAAAGAGTGAGTGTTTTGAGAGACAATCTTTAGAGAGAAGTTGTAGTTACGTTCACGACAGTAGAATTCATTTTCATGGTGATGTTGACTCTTTCCTGTAGTCCGGAAATATTCCTTCCACTCACACTCAGGCCAACCAGTCTGTTCTCATATAAAACCTCCGAGGTCTAAAACACAACAAACAGAAATCAGTTACTTTGAGGATTTACAGAAATATGAAAAAAAACCTTTTCATGTGAACCCACATGAGAACATTTCTGAGCTTGTTCTGCACGTCCTGCAGAGAACAATGGTGCAGAACAAAGAGTAACTACCTCTTATGCAGAAAAACACAGTTGTTACTCAAACCAGCGAGCTGCACCACCGCGTTTGAGGATATTGTTTGAGGACATGTGTTCCTCTTTTGTGAAAGGTTTCTTCTGCTGTGATTGTTCACCTGACCTAGAAACTTTTCCTGTTGTTTCTGAGTGCACAGTTTAAAAACGTCAAATGTCAATGAAAGCAGAGCTCTAGGCCTCCTCCTTTATGTGCGCCATATTTATTGGATTTGGTCTGATAACATGGGATAGATTAATGTAAACAAAACTTGCAAAAGTCCAAATTAGAAGCAACGTCTCCAAATGAAATAACATACTCTTATACGCCAATACAAATACATAAAAGATGCAAAGTCCAAAAAACATCCTGGAAAAGAAAAATGCAGCAAATCCTGACATCACAACAGAAGTGCACCAGGCCTGTAGGGGGCGCTCAGTTGAACAGACAACAGCAGTTTTCAAAACCTCCTATAATTCTAGTAGTACGAACTGATTTGTCTGAAATGCAGTATGCAGTGTGCAAAAAAAAATAGGAGATCCACAGTATGCCAAAAATACCCCGGATGTCGCACAGATTCAGGGAAAATCTAAAGTATGCACCAGACCAGTCTCCCTCGTGTACTGTTTCCCACAATGCAAAGCGCCAGGTCAGAGATGGCAATGACAGACAGCAACGTCCATCGTAACAGAGGAAATAATCACAATCAGACTTAACCAGACAAAGATACCACCAGTAATCTTTGTTGATCCTCTAAATGGTGAAAATCTTTTATGAATCTCTCATAAGCTTTTTTCAGAGTGTAACTGGACCACTGTAGCGGCGTCTGACGTCAACTGGGTTGTTGTTTCTTTCCTCATTCCAAGACCGGAAGCGTGTGTACTGCAGAATGACCACCAACTGGCAGTCTACATACTACTGTTGAACGCAGTATAAAGTATGTACTGCATACGGCATACTGCATTTGATAGTATGCAGTTGGTAGTTTTGAAAACAGCCACTAAATCATTGATTATTAGACCATGTAATGAAAAACGCTGAGTGGTCCCTGTGGTCCATGCACAACTAACTATAGGGCAAAACTCCCACACAACTATAGCATCTGATTTTGGTGAAACCAGGGTTTACTTTAGTAACAAAATGTTTTCTGAATAACTAAAAGCTTTGCAAGTTAAGCACTGTTGTTGTGCTGTATGAAAAAAAGGCTTTCGACAGTAGTGCTTGAAATTCAATCAATTAATTTGACATGAAAACTTTGATATCTGACCTTGTTTGTTCCAGGCAACGTAAGCATCGAGAACACCACCGTGTTTGATCCAACATTAATCTCTTTGGGCAGGCCAACTTTCACTTTGCTGTTGGTGACGGTCTTATCTGATGTGGCCTGAAGGTGAAAACAGGAAGAGAAACATTCAGTGCAAATACACAATGTGACCCTCAAAGCTATGTTGTACGGATGTACATTGAATCTTAGCTTAGCATATCAGCATGCTAACATTATCAGCACCAAGTAGGTTTATCTGAAGCTGATGTCCATGTGTTTTGCAGGAAAAGCTGAGTTTGAAGCGCCTGGGATGAGGGTCAGCATCTCCAAGTCCAAGCCCATGGCACTCTACAGGAAAACAGTGGATTGCACCCTCCGGGTGGGGAGTGAGTCCTTGCCCCAAGTATCTCTGGGTCCTGTTCACAGTGAGGGTAAGATGGACTGTGAGATTGACAGGTGGAGGATGGCTCAGTGTTGGCAGTAATACAGGCGTTGTGCCGGACCGTTGTGGTGAAGAGGGAGCTGAGCCTGAAGGCAAAGCTTTCAATTTATCGGTCGATCTTCGTTCCAACCCTCACCTATGGTCATGAGCTATGGGTAGTAACCGGGACAATAAGATCGCGGATAAAAGCGTCCAAAATGAGTTTCCTCTGGAGGGTGTCTGGGATCAGCCTTAGAGATAGGGGGGGAGCTCAGACATTTGGGGGGAGCTCAGAGTAGAGCCGCTACTTCTTCACATCGAAAGGAGTCAGTTAAGGTGGTTTGGGTATCTGATCAGGATGCCTCCTGGATGCCTCCCTTTGGAGGTTTTCCGGGCATACCAAACTCAGTGGAGACTGACCTGGGGTCGAGTTTGCTGGTGGGATTATATATCTAGGCTGGCCTGGGGACTCCTTAGAATCCCCAAGGAGGAGCTTGAAACGTTGCTGGGGAGAGTGAAGTCTGGGGTGACTTACTGCGCTTTCTCCCATCGTGACCCGACCTCGGATAAGCGGTAGAAAATGGATGGACCATTTTGTATAAGTTTAGATTTTCAGCAAATCCAAATAAAGTCAACCTTCAACCGGGTTGAGCAAAAAATCTACCAACAAGTTGCAAAATGACTTTGACAAAGCGTAAATGAATGAAGCCCTTACCTCACTGTCACTCGCATAAATCTCAAGACCCGCAAAAGAGCCTTTAGGTCTGTGCAGGAACACGACCACATTGTTGAGAGACATGGATGTTGTCTCGTTCACCTGCGTTTCTTCTAGAACCTGTTCAAGGCTCTCAATGGCTCTAAAGAAAACCCCCAAAAGAAATCCAAATATAAGTCATTCTGTGTTCAAGCTGTGTCTAAAGCTAAACACAACATACCAGTGGTTATAAAATAAACTTTAAGACAAAGAAACAAAACGTTTACTCGATGGTGTCATGGCGGTTTCCATTTTTCGAAATGTTGTTGAAATTTTCCATACACATTCTGGCATCCGAAACCCCTGGAGAGTATAAGAATGAGTTAATGATTGATGCACACTTGAGTGTATTTCATACAATTATATTTATAATGAATGCTGAAGCATCTCACCTGCTCCCCGTGTTCTTTTACAACGATTTTGACTGTTTCCTGTCCTACCATTTTCTTTTTCTTTTTGTCCTGGACCTCGATTCCCATTTGGACATGAACTTTGGTCTTCATTGGATTCTTGACTTTTTTCAGAACCTGAACTTTTTGGATCATGACCGTCACCTCTTTTTTGATCCTGACCTGACTTTTTATTTCTACCATCTCCTCGATAACTCTCCCGACCTGGTTCTCTTTCCTCCTCAGAGTCTTGATTTTTGTCCTCATCTGAATCTTGATTTTGAGTGGAAGTTGGATTTCTGTCTTCACCTGATCCTCTATGTTGCTCTTGACCTAAACCTTGATTCTCATCTCGACTTGGATTACAGTTCCGACCGTTTCCTGAACCTCTGTTTGGACCATGATCTTTACAGGTGATGTTTAGAGCCATCAAAGACAGGACCAGCCAACAAAGGAGCCATCTGTCCATCCTGTTGATTGAAGAGAATTCACTTACATATGTCATGAAATGCACGGCCAAGACATCGACACAAAACCAGATTTTAATATTAAAAATGAAATGTCTGATTTGTTTTGAACAATTGTTTTAGACTTTGTTTGGGGTTATAAAACACAGACTTTCAAAAAAAACATTTATTCAGGCCAACACAGGATGGTGGTTTGGGTCTTCCCGTATTTAAGGACTACTATTGGGCTGCCAATGCTAGGGCAATGACATACTGGCAATGGGATTCTCCAGACCATGAATGACTAAATTGTAGTCCTCATTGCAGTGGCTTTGGGTTTGAATCTGACCTCAGCTCTTTGCTGCATGTCACGCCCCACTCTCTACTCTCAACGTTTCCTGTCTCTCTTGTCCTATCCAATAAATCCAATATATCAAAAAAAAAAAAAAAGGCAAAAATCGCCCAAAGATATGACCAAAAAAAATCTTAGCCAAATTAAAAATGTCTTCAAACTCCCTGTTATTTCAGAACATACACCAGTCTGCCAGAACCATGCCTGGACAATACTTCTGTCACATGGTGTGCAAAAGGGTTAAAGTGCAGAGAACATTTCTATTTCAAGTTTGCATCTTTTGGGCATGTAGCTAAAAGTATAATCTACTTCTTCGAACTTCCTCAATTCAGGCACTTTGTGAGAGAAAACATCCCTCATTTGAAGTCCATCAGTGAGAGACACGCTCTTTCTCTTTCACCAGAGAGTCAGAAGCTCATCACCAAAATGCGTTAATAATTTTTATGAAGAATCAGTATTTGTTAATTGTATTAAGACGGCTTGGGAAAGGGAAAATCAATGCTGTGTGGTCTGATAAACTACGGAGCACTGAACCTTCAATAAAGAGTTAACGTAGGTTCATTCATCTCAAAGTGAGTCACCGCTTTAATTATTCTAAAAGCATGATTTATACGTTTACATGGCTCAGTTGGTAGAGTCGGTCGTCTCTCAATCGGAAGGTCGAGGGTTCGATCCCCAGCTCCTGCAGCCACATGTCCGATGTGTCCTTGGGCAAAACACTTAACCCCAAGTTGCTCCCACTGCTTTGTGAATGTGTATGAATGTATTAGTTAATACTGATGGACTCTTTACATCGCAGCCTCTACCAACTCAATGATATAATTGATGACGATAATGAAGATGACGATGATTTTGTTTGACAATAACGATATTTGGGATGGAACAGCAAAGAACAGCTGTCGATGTTGTTCTCTGCCTCTGGTCACTTCCTGTCAGCACCTGTGGTCACTTCCTGTCAGTACCTGTGGTCACTTCCTGTCAGTACCTCTGGTCACTTCCTGTCAGTACCTGTGGTCACTTCCTGTCCGTACCTGTGTGTCCGCTAAGACTTAGGGCCTGATTTACCAAGATCCCAATTAAAGAGTACAAAATTGCGTGTTCACGTTTGGCTTGTGGGCGTTTTGCGGGTGATCTACTAAGAACATTTGCGTGAATGATAACAGGTGCAAACCTTGAGGAGGCGGTAGTATTTCAGTCAGGCTTTTGTGTGTTCTACTGGGTTACGTCACGGAGAGTTTGGACGGAAAGCAGAATGACTGCAAGCGCAAAATAGGTATTAGTGGGAGAGGCAAATGAACGTACAGTATTTTTGAGTTATAGCAGATAAATCTGAATATAACAAAAATAACATTTGGCTTATAAGAAAACCTCGGCATTAAACAGGGCCTCTCTTTTCTTCCCTCCATCTTTTGAATGAATTGTCATACATTGCACAGGAGGTGCGAGCTGTGTCCTCTGTGGCACCGGCGCTCAGGCGCGCCCCTCGGGCTATTGTTGCGCACCAGACTGCTGGCCAGCTCTGTGTCTGATTGGACATAATTGCCCTGGCAAGAGGTATCGAAGACGGGGGTACAAGCAGTGGTGAGGTCCCCCAATCCAAGTGCCTACAGCTTGGCAGCAGGGGGCTGTAGAGGTTGGAAACGAGCACAATAGGGAGAGGAGCGCACCGGAGGAGACGAGCTGGAGAGACGCGCAACCCAAGAAAAAGGAAAGGCCCAGTTTAAAATGTAATGTTGCAGAAAAGAGGGAAATAGGAAGACATAATTGTCAATGTTGAAATTCTTTAGAATGCAGAGGCTGTGAATGTTCAGTTATATTAGTTTAATCATGGTGTTTCTCGTCAATCAAAAACATGTTAACATGTTGGGGGAAAAACGTGATCTTTCTACCTTCTTTTATTGAGCCCATGTCTCCTCCTAACAGCAGCCTGTTGTGTGTAACACTGGGCTCCTGGATTAGCACCTTCCTTTCAAAGGTGTTAAATTTAGACACCCTCACAATCACCACAGTTTTCACCAGGCTTGGTAAATCACAATGCGTGTACTTACTTAACTTATTTGAATTTTCTCCTCCCAGTATTTTGCACACTACGGCAGAAACGCCCCATATTACATATTCATTAAGGCAAACGTGCTAAATGGACAATGCGTGTTGTTTTGCTCATATGAAAGACGCAATCCTCACTGCGTGTCGTTAGTAGATCAGATAGCACATTTTTTTGCTGGTGGTATCAAGTTTGCACACGTTTTAAGACACGCAAACCTTTAGTAAATCAGGCCCTTAGAGTCTGTATGTTTGCACTGACATTGTTTCCTCCTCTCTAGATCCTTGCTTGTGTTGTTCTCTCTGATGTACGTCGCTTTGGATAAAAGCGTCTGATAAATGAATTGTAGGATTGTAGAATCAGTGAGGAGTCAGAAGACTAGAAAATAAAGAACTTTACCATTTTGCCCCTCTGTGCCGCCACGATGAGACAAATGTAAATCAAACGATGGCACTGCATTTATTCTGGCATTGTCTATAAATGTATCAATTCTGGTCAAATATTTCTATATACAGCAGACGCTGTCTCCTGGAGGAGACGTGGCTCTTTTTAGTTTAGGTGTTTAATATCCTTGGTCTGGGTTACGGGTTCTGATTTTTGTTTGGATTATATTTGTCATTAAAATATGTCAATGGTGAATGGTGAATGGACTTGAGCTTGTTTGGTTCTTTTCTAGTCTTCTGACTACTCAAAGCACTTTCACACTGCAGGTCACACCTGCAAATTCACACACTGATGGTAGAGGCTGCTGTGTGAAGAGTCCATCAAGAGTAACGAGTCCCATTCATACACATTCACACACTGATGGTAGAGACTGCTGTGTGAAGAGTCCATCAGGAGTAACGAGTCCCATTCATACACATTCACAGACTGCAGCTGAAGCAGCAGGAGCAACTTGAGGTTAAGTGTCTTGCCCAAGGACACATCGGACATGTTGCTGCAGGAGTTGGGGATAGAACCCTCGACCTTCCGGTTGAGAGACGGCCGACTCTACCACTGAGCCACTCAATAAAAATAATATAAGAAAAGGAGGTATTTGTCAAGCATACACATACACACACACACACACACACACACACACACACACACACACACACACAGCGGGATGTCAACACACAATCACTCAATCACATTCATTGATTTGAATCGAGACGGAATAAGTAATGATGGTCGCACTAGTCGTCTCCGTGCTCTCAGTGAAATCATCTCTGATGTGAACGTCAACATAAATAGGTTGAATTAAGTCATCGCCTACCTGCTCGTGAAGCTGCGTCCTCGTAGAACTAATTTATTCTGAAGAGCAAAGAGGGTTCAGCTGCTGCGACGACAGGAAAAAGGTTAAGTGAGGAAACCGGTCTGAATCAAAAAGCTTCATGGGAAGTTCAGAAGAGTTAAACGCAACATGTAAATTACTTACTGAGACAAAAGAGGAAGCTGTGAGAAATTTAAAAACTTCCACTGAAGCAACAGTGAATGTGGGTCAACGACGGAAAAAAACATACTCAGCATTATCATCCTTTTCAATCTGTATACAGATTCAGCAGCAGATCTCTCTCTATTCAAACACAGTTACTGCATAAAATGATCATTATATTGCACATCATCCAGTGGATTATTTTAGAGTCTGCTGGGGCCCAAGGCAAACATTCCCATGAGGCCCTTCCAACCCTTCATCGCAATTATGTAATTTATAGTGTGACACCAACAAAGAAATTGTGAAATGTAAACTTCCGCAACTTTCTCAAGTTGTGTTAATCAAGTGTCTTTCCCCCATATTTAGAGCTAAACTATCAACATTCACATTGAGTGAGTGCTCTCAGATGGGACAGCACTTTGCACATGTTGAGCTCCTGCTGAGGTTTAAAGTTTGTCATCCCCTTTGGGCCCCATACTAGCCTGGGGCTCCAAGCAGTTGACTGCCTTGTGTAACACTGCTGAAATAGTCCCTGCAATTGGACGAAAGCAGCTGTCACTCCAGTTACCTGAGCCAATTGGATGCAGGCTGCAGCCAACAGGCATCTTCCCCCTTTCCCCAGGTGAACTAATCACCTAATTAAATAGATTCACCAGCAGTCAGCCAGGAGATAGCAGGACACTCATCTCAAATAGTGATTAGGAACTTCTGAAAGAAAAGATCTTGTGCCTGGAACTTTGGACACAAAGAACTTGAGGAGCTGATGGGCTGCTGCTGCTGCTGGTGTGGATGATTGTGTTTAAAGACTATGAACACTGGTGAGATACCCAAAAAAAAGAATCTCATTCAATGGAAAAATTAATTAAATTGCTTTTATTGCTCATAAATGTAATACCTGTTTGTTAAAACAGGTCGGGAAAACATTGCTGGACACTCTACAGATGGCGAGCTAAAGGAGGAACACTAAAGGACAACTGACACCTATATTCCCCAAAAACGCAGGCCTCAAGCCTGGCTGCCTGCATGGTGTGGTAGGATTTCCGTACCTAAATAAAACACTGCCTCAGACATTCCACACACACATCACTCAAACCTGCAGTACAAGTAATGTGTTTGATTCCTAAAGTTGTTTAAAATGGTTGGGGTATAACTTATTGTATGTTGTATGAAGGGTAAAAAGTGCCCGTAAAGAAGGTGTTTGAACTTTTGAATTGAAGGCCTGTTTTATTTTGTTTTGTGATTTCCTTGATTGAATTCAAGTGTTTTTTGTTGTTAGTATTAGGAAAATTTAAATACAAAACCGGTAACCAACATTCTGTGTCTTGTGTTTCATTAATTCTCCACCAGCTCCAAGAGTCGAACCCTACTCTAGCCCTGTGTTACATTTTTGTTTTTTGAGACTTTATAATTTTACATTCATATTTTATTTAAACTAAACTTGTATCCTGATTGTTACACTTGCCTGTGGTGAAGCAGCGCCCCTGTGTATTTGATTTAAGGCTGTGTAAGGTAACTATATTTTATTACCCTCAGGCAACGGTGGCTGGCAAGTGCAAACCAAGTGTGAGAGACTTTTGCAAAAGCTTGAGACGTGTTTACATGTTTTAAAACATTTTATAAAATGTCAAAACACTTTGACGAAGAACAAAACTAATTTATGAGATTCGAAACCCTTTTACGCACGTCAAGAGGTCATTTTAAAAGAGGTTTGGTGTCCTGCTAAAAAGTCCAGAATCCGGCCCACACGAGTATGACTTAAATCAAATTGTCCTAAAAGCCTGCTGGGTAAAATATGTGTGGGGTTAAATTGTACGGTGGCTGGGAAGTGCAAAACTAAATTACAAAGTGTGAAACCCTTTTACAAAATTTGAAACAAATTTACATTTTAACAAACAAAATTACAAGATGTGAAGCGCTTTAACAATCCCTGAGACAAGTTTACAGGTGGCAGAACACTTTCACCAGTCCCCACATTTTTTTTTTACAAACGACAGAATCTTGATGGAGGGAAATGTACCAAATGCAGGAAGTGACCTGGAAGTGATTGAGTGAGGGGTCATTTTGTTTTTTTGGCGGAAAGACTTAGCGAACAGGGACACAGAGTTTGTGGTGACAGAAAGATGTTTTGCCCGTTTTTTGGGACTCATTTGAGCCGGATTAGTCAGTTTTGCTTTTTACGCGTGGACAATCTCTCCAACTTTTAAAAGACACCAAAGAGACGGAGGACCAGATATGCACTTCCGGGTCACTTCCTGCATTTGGTACATTCCCTTTCCGTCAAGACTTTGTTGTTTGTAAATTTGTTTGGAGTATTTCACATCTTGTAAATTAGTTTTGTCCTCAGTCAAAGTGTTTTGGGTTTTGTAATTTTTGTTTTATAAAATGTAAAAATGTTTTCAAAATGTGAATTTGTCTCAAGCTTTTTAATTTTGTTCTGCACTTCCCAGCCACTGTAGGAATTGTATTTGAAGCAGATGAAACATCAGTCAATAAAGGTAGGTCACTGCTTTCACCAGCAGAGGGCGGCAGAACATCACAAGAGCTACTACACCTCACTGTTGAGTTTAATGCAAGCGTTTAATTCTCACCTTTCTACACAATGCTCCTTTTCCTCTGTTATTAATATTATTGGAGTTTTAAACAAAGCATAAACATGTGAACTCCTTATCATGACAGGCTGTCTAATCAAAACAATGTTATGATTATTCAATACAGCACACATCAACCAGTCCGCACCAAGACCTGACATCATCTTCCTGATGCCGCCACACTTTTCATACTCCTAGATCTATCTCTGCCCCGGGAAGAGACGATCAGGAGGCATATGAGAGAACCAAGAACGAGGAGCTGGTGGAGGACCGCTGCAGGAATGTAGGTGAGGTCCAGGTGCATGCCAGTCAAGGGGGGGGCTGCAGAGGGTTTGCCAGTCATTCCCTGAGCAAGGGTGTAACAGGCGCTATGTAGGGGTCAGAAGAGCGCCACTTGAACACAGGCCGAGGCTTCAGGTCACCAGGACGAGGGTTTCAATTGTAAAACCCAAAACACTCAATGACTCCAGGGTACAACTCTGAGGAAGTGTCCAAGTGTGTTCAGCAGGAGATGTGTGAAAACTGAAAGGTGGAACATGCATAGTGGACTCTGGATATGTACATGTATTCAAAGAAAGTAGTGATACGTATTGTAATGTTCACTGAAGCTGCGAAGAACCTTTGAAAAGTGACGTTCAGAGTTTGAGTTGTTGATTTAGAAATTTACAAAACTTTAGCATGATTTAATAAGAAGGATGAGGAGGTACATTTGTATTATTCACATGGCCGTCAAATATATATCCACAAGTGTCAGAGTTATTATTCTATGAAAAACCCCGGAGGTCCATCGCTGTCAGCCACACTGAGCTGCTTTAGTCGCCAACTGGTGTCACCTGATTATGATGTGGACTCACATGTGTTTATGGACCCACCTGTAGCTTGTGACGCTGTTCATGCATTCCACAGCTGTGTGCGTGTGTGTGTGTGTGCGCGTGCGTGTGTTTATGTGTGTGTGTTAACAGATCGTGGTTTATCCATCAGTGAGTTTACAGGCTGGGCCTGCAGGTGGTTTTTATCTGCCAGGTGTTCGGAACAGCACAGAATGACCAGAACTAAACCGAATGAAGCAGAACAGAACCAACAGAAAAGAAGTGTTATGGTCAGAATCAGATTTATTGGCCAGGTATGTTTAACACACAAGGAATTTAACTTGGGTAGACTGTGCTCTCTTTGTACAAAGGTAAAACATTAAATATCAACAATAAGCTAAAAAATAAACAAATAATTAAAGACTAATATGTACAAGACTAAATAAGAAAATAGTGCAGAGGTGAGTAGTGCAAAAAAGATGCTGAAGTGAACATGAGGTAGATATTTTACAGTATTTACATTAAAGAGTGTGCAGATGGTAATTTAAATAAAATAAAGATACTATATATTTGCATATGTGTACATTCACAGTGACAGTTTTGTTCCAGGGTTATTTCACAGCAGCAGGTCTGACACTCTCTGACTGCTTAGCGTTCATCAGAGTGACAGCCTGGGGGAAGAAGCTGTTCTTATGACGGGTTGTTTTGGTGTCCATCGCTGTGTTATGGTCAAAATAAACAGACCAAAGTACACACTGGGATGTTTTTAAGACTTATTTATTTATCAGGTTTGATACCCAACCAGGCAAGAAACCTCGTAAGAATGTTATCAGCTGATTATTCCTCCTGAAGGACAAATTATATTTTATTTAGAGTCTTTCTTTCTCTTGTTTTCCTCAGCCCAAAGTGAACACATCTTACCAAACATTCAACAGTTTTATCATCCATGCACAAAATTACATTTTAATTCAAACGCTGTTAAATATTCTATTGTACGCGTTTCGCCTGCAGCTTCCTCAGCTTCGCCCAGTACAGAAGCTACAGGCGAAACGCTTTGTTCGCTCACAATACAATATAGTAAAGTTCATTTCCGTGTGCCACAGACTTTTGATTTATTTTTCGTAGTATGTTCCTGCAACCGTGCGCACCTGAGCTGTTAAATATCTGTTCAAAGCATTCATGTCATTTAAAGCGCACTCACACTCGGCAACCGTACCCGAGCACGTGTGACGCCCAAAGTCCAGTTTGTTTTGAGTAGTGTGAGGGCTCCATACCATGCTCTTGGCCCTGGCGCGGTCGGAAGAGGCGGGCTTTGGTGTAGTGTGGTTGCTCATGCACGCGCACTGGAACGCAACGTGGACATGACTTATAATCAATCCCCGCCTTGCAGAATCGAGAAATCCAATAGTCACTAGAGCATGCGGTTGGCAACATATACATGTATAAAAAAAAAAGGAAAAAGACTAGTAAAACATATACGTTGTTACTTCTTTAGATTATTTGAAGCAAAGGTACATTAAAAGTGGTTGGCGCTGTTGTCTCACAGCGAGGAGGTTCCTGGTTCGAATCCCTATCGGACAGGAGCCTCTCTGTGTGGAGATTGCATGTTCTCCCCGTGCATGTGTTGGTTCTCCCCGAGAACTACGGCTTCCTCCCACAGTCCAAAGACATGCTCGTAGGTTAAATGGTGACTACACATTGCCTGTGTGAATGTGAGTGTGGCCGGTTGTTTGTCTCTATTTGTCGACCGACTCTCACCCCATGACAGCTGGTGTCGGCCCCCCGTGACCCCGAACAAGAAAAGCGGTTTCCATTATGCATGGATGGTACATAAAAAGGCAATCCTCTTTGTTTTACTAAAGAAAGATTTTCTGTACGCTGGGAGCGAAATGTTGGAAAACAATGACGTGCAGTGTTAGAACAGATCCACGAGAATGGGCTCTTTCATGGGGTATTTCCCTGTTTGGGTTTATTTATGCCGGGACAGTTGAGATCACTCATGCGTGGGCAGAGGTTGACTGATGATAGCCTGCAGGGTTTGATCTCACCTGGGACAAACTGCTCACCTGGGTGAAAAGAGACCAGTGCAGCAGACTGACTCACACACATGCAGGTGTTATGATGCTCGTCGTGACTAACTGGAAACCCCTGAATGATAAATCACACTCTGTATGTGCATCGACGGAGCATTTTTAAGTGCCAGCTTAAGTAGAAACACTCTCATAATAAGGATGAGTTGCTGATCTGCTTTTTGCAGCTGTAAAACAGCAGCTTGCCTGACTTCACTGAGGCTAGATTATTGATGACAAGTGCTTTTAGGGAGGTTTAACCAGCAACAATTGCGTGTGTGTGTGTGTGTGTGTGTGTTCACTGGACTATTGCACCTCTTCCTCTGCAATGACCTCGGGCCACAGAGATCAGTGAGCGGTTTCTACAATACGAAACTAAAGTTAGTGCGTGCAATCAAGGACCGCCTTCCAAAAGTCTAAATTCAAATATTAATCAGCAGTCAGCCCTCAGGTTGCTCTTCTTGCACCTTACTTGCACACCTCCATATTGCACTTTGCATAACTTAGTAAAAGTTTCCTTGTTGGTGTGAGCTCCTGACTGATTTTACTGCAGTGTTTTATATTGTTTAATGACGTGTCACGGTGTTTTGTAGCTCTCTTTTTATTCAAACCTGAGTGTTGTCCTTGTGTTGTCTTCTGTGTGCTCCTGCTGCAAAACAAATCTCCCCTTCTGAAGATGAACTATCCTATGAGCATCAGTAAACATTAACATAATGGTTCTGATACAAGATAATAAGGAGCTTTATTGATGCCAGAGGAAATTCTGGTGCTAGATTACTCCAGAATGTAAAGGAGAACTAGTTAAAGATCACATATGATTCTTCTAACACTAATATGTGTCTGTAGTTTGTCTACAAACCCCCCAATGATGAGAAAAGTCCATCCTCTACGTCTTCTGCCTGCTTCACTTTTCAGAAAATGTGTGCTCAAACAGGCCGTTTGGAGATTTTCCCTTCATGACATCACAAAGGGCAGTAACCCCTCCCCCAGGTGGGTGACACTCCCACAGCTAGGTGTTTGTTCTGCCCTCTGAGTCTGCCTTCTCACCGTAAACAATAGGGCATGGAGCGAGAAAGCCCGAGCCACCCAAGCCCTTCCAGAGAGGGGCGTGGTCAGACACAGCTCATTTACATTTAAAGCTACAGACACAGAAACAGCCTGTTCTGAGCAGGGCTGAAATAGAGGGGTTTATAGGCATGATCAAATACAGGATCAGAGTGGATTTAGAACAAGACACTTCACACACATGTTTTGAGGAGCTCTGAGACTTACACTGAAGAGGAGGAGAGTATGTGACCTTTAAGTTTTGAACATGTCTGATGTGTGTAGACGATGTAATCTCAGAGCTTTTTTTGATGATTGACAGTATTAAGTGTTTTATTCATCCCAAAGTTGCTGTGAGCTAAAGAGAAAGAAGTGATGGTCCTCGTATGAAAAAATTAAATAAGTGAAATATAAAATGTAAAGTGTAAGGTAGGAGGAGGTTAAGAGAAGATAAGATCATCCTTTATTGATCCCAGAGGGGATATTCAAGTGTTGCAGCATGTACAGAGGCTGTAGTCCTTATTTCAGTACCGTGGGTTCGAATCCGACCTTGGCCCTTTGCAGCACGTTGCTCCCCGCTCTCTCCTCACAACATTTCCTGTCTCTCTTTAGCTGATTCATCCAATAAAGGCAAAAATGGCCCAAAACATAAGTTTTTGAAAAAAGGAGAAGTTAACCTACGAACAAGCCGACAGAGAGAAAATTCATATTCACAAGCACTGAAAAGCATAAAGTCATTGTTGAACATTTATTCACACGTAAGAAAAGGAGCGAGAATAAACTAAAACAACAAATAAGAAACATAAAACTGCACATGCTGGCATTAAACGTAAAAGTACAAAATAAAAATGAAAGGTAACACTGCTCATGGTATCACAGTTTGATGTAATTATTAGATTATTTACTACATCCGCTGATGAGACTTAATCCCTTTGCCGTGTCTCTCGTCGTCAGTCTGCATCACTCAGACTGAGAGGAAATGACTGCCTGAGGAACAAGGATCACTCACTGACCCTCTATTCACCTGTCTGCTGTGATGACAGGTGCTTCCTCCTCACCTGGGCGCACACTGACCACCACGAACATTTCGTTTCTAAGAGACCAGGAATGAAAAGTGACAGATTTATTCAAATGAAGTGCATGTCAAAACTTCATATGAAAGGAAGGTTGCAAAAATGTTGAGAGTAATCTTGTGTGTGTGTGTGTGTGTGTGTGTGTGCGTGCGTGTGTGTGTGTGCGTGTGTGTGTGTGTGTGTGTGTGTGTGTGTGTGTGTGTGTGTGTGTGTGTGTGTGTGCGCGTGCGTGCGTGCGTGTGAAAGGCGCACCTGCACATTCCTCCATTAATGACTTTATAGTCTGTTTATCACATGATCGATGGGCGTGGTCATAAAGTCCAGTATCTTATCAGGTGCCAGCACTTCATGTTTGTCCTCTAAAGGATATTTCTAAAATCTTTTACTGAGACCTGTTGTGCAGGTAGAGGACATCCTGGCTTTCTAAAGAGCCATCACCTGTCAGGGTGTCGTTCACAACAGGAGTTCTGCCCCTCTAAATGTCGGCCGCCTCGACAGACACATCTCATTTATCAGGGGACATGTGCAATGACATCGATCATTTATAAAAAAGAAAAATGAAACCATGGTTGCACCAGATTTAGTGAGTCGCTAAATTCCATCTGCAGTCGTCACATAAGAGTGACGCAGGACGAGGACAGTAAAGAGGCACACCTGACTGATAGTACAAGGTTGTAAACACTGTAGAAAACAACAAGGATAACCTGCTCCGTACAAAGTATTCAAACTAATTCATGTCAATTATTCAATAAATATGTTTTTAAAACGCTCGACTGCAGGTAGAATAGAACGTTTATTTATTTAAAGCACACTTCATGTCAGGTGAGCGCGATGTGCTTTACATTGATGATAAAAACACAGAAATACAAGAATCAAGAAGATGATACAGAAATCAATTTTCAAAAAAGCACACATTGCACATCAGAGACATCACGTCGCATCAAACACACAAAAAGACAAACTGCACATTTTTTAAGAAAATCATGACGTCACACAGGTGACAGGAATTTGACTGAGACAGAAAACATTTTGCAAAGGAGGGTGGATCTAAACTCAGACACTAATATGTGTCCCTAGTGTGTTTACAAACCCCCCAATGATGAGAAAAGTCCATCCTCTCCGTCTCTTGCCTGCTCCACTTGCTGAAAAGGAGGATAATATGTTACCTTTACATTTTCAGCTGGCGTGTTCTTTAGAAAGGTGTTGCTGAGGCTGTTGCAGATTCAGTTAAAGTGGTTTTATCTGGAAACCGAAGTTTTACTGACTGACACAAGCGTGTCTAGTGTGGATAAACACCAGTGTGACACCTTCCAGTTTACATCTTTAATAAAATGTTATTTTCTCTTTATGAAAGTGCGAGCTGCTTTTCATTCAGATCATTTCTGTCACTGAAGAGAAAACTGTGCTCCTGATTCTGTTGATATCAAGTTTATCTGCTCAGCTTTAACAAACCTGCCTGAAGTGTGATGTGTGTTTAGACACTTGAATTGAACTCGGGGTTTAGTGTCTTGCCCAAGGACACATCGGATATGTGGCTGCAGGAGCTGGGGATTGAACCCCCGAACTTCCGGTTGAGAGACGACCGACGATCCACAGCTGCCCACATGGTGATGTTGTGGTCTATCACTGTGCTGTGGTAGAGAGAGAGGAGGGGGGTCATGTCTGCTGGCGCCCCCCTCCGGTTTCTTCTCTGCTCCCTCCACCTCCATCCGTCCGGCTGATGACAAGCTGTCAAGTCCGTCGAAAAACCCCTCACAACATACTTCCGGAATAACGCTGCCTTCAAAATAAAGCTACCTGTCCAAGGAAACATTTTTTTAAAGTTATTATTATATTTAAACTTGTGACAGTTTAACATGATAAAAAGAAAACTGAATTAATTAGCATGTTTTCAAAACGTTTCTATCCTAAGCTTTATTACTTAAATTAACGTGTCTTTTTTTCTTGATTTATTTAATCCATAATGTTTTTAGAGCTCATGTGGGATTTACCAAGTGATGTACAGACTGAGATTTGTACTTACGTCTCTTTAATCTCCTACAATAACAAACCAGACAGATAGGGAGAAGATGGATTATTTGTATGAAGTTATCTTGTCGTGCCTGAAGCGACGATTTACAGAACAAAGTTTCATTGTTACTTGCAAGTTTCAAATAATGAAGAAAACACTTTAAGCACATGAAGCGGACAAGAAGAGACCAGCGAAGAGTCAAATTGTCCTGCTTTGTCCACAGGGGGGCGCTAAAATCAACACAACCTGACTTCTCCTCACAGGAGCTTTAAATCATGTTATGGCAGCCTTTATTTTAGAGATAGGACCTCTGATAGAGGCGGGAACCGGGGAGAGTGAGAGAGAGAGAGTGGGAAAGCAGTCACAGGTTGGATTCGAACCAGGGCCGCCCGCTCTCGAGGACTTAAGCCTCTGTACGGGGTGCACGCACTAACTGTTAGGCTACCAGCGCCCCTTAGTGTTTCTTAACATGATATTTTGCCTCAGGAACCACAACCTACCCCTAAATGAGAAATCGCAAAACACATTTCTGATATTTTTTAACCAATTTGATTTATTAACTGACCTCAGATGATTCAAAACACTAATTGCGACCCACTTCTGGCTCTCGACTCACCAGTTGAGGACCTGTATGTTCTGTTTTCTTGCTGTGAGAGATGATGTGGAAAACAGGTCTGCATAGTTTTTATGTTAAAATGTCCTATTCTTCGTATGATCAGAGCCACTCAGAACAAGTCAGACTACTTAGACAGATTTCTCAATGTCTTTTAGCTGAGTCTGTAGGGACTTGGGAACTGGAGGGTCACTGATCCAAGTCCACATTTGGACCAAAATATGGAAATTGGTCTGGTGGCTGGAGAGATGCCAGGTCACTTCCCGAGTTCTGCCTGAGCAAGGGATTCGTGCTCAGAACTGCCTTGAACCCCCGACAGGTCTGGCGCACTTCTTGTGTAGCAGAGCTAACCTGACATCTCTCCATTCAGGCATGTGTGTATTTTGGGCCCATGTGTGTGAGAAGCCAAATTTCCCCTCGGGGATATAATTCGTAAATGTATTCTGTTTCACAAAGTGATGTTCATCTTTTAAGGTCTTGTTTTAAGTGACTATTATAATGTTCTTTGTCCAGTGTTTCAGTAACGTAGACTGTGATTACAGCTGCTGTAACGGTGTAATTAATAAAGTATACGACTACTCTTTTATTTTGATAGTCTTGGCAGGAACCAGTCGTTCCCATGGTGTTACGCTTGACGCACACATTTCCACGATTGGTAGCCTTACCGACACACCACGCACAGCGGTCCACTATCTGTCCTGCTCCCGGTAGGAAGACAACACAGAGCGAAAACCTTCAGGACAAGACCGAGAGCAGCTGAATGATCCCCGTGAAGATTGAGAAACAGAGACCAAGTGGACGTAGAGGCCAAAAGAAAACCGTCTTGTGGTTGTTTCTGCTCGTTAGTGTAAAACAGCCGTGTTCGCTTCCAGAAACGACACCGCGGTAATCTGCTGCTGGAGGAGTCGGTCAGGTGCAGGGAAGTTTGTACACGGTCGTGTTGGAGTTAGCAACTTTTCTCAGGTTCAGTTTTTACTGCACTTGATTCCAGAATCAGCACGAGACAATGTCATTAACGCGCTGCCTTTAAACATGTTGACAATAAATGATGTACTAAACCATCTCTGCGGGGGGGGTGGATCCACTCGGCTGATACCACGGGCACTGCTGCAGATGTTCGTGGAGAGCAACTTTCAAGGTGACTAATCAGGCGGTGACTTTGAAGTTAATCAAATAAGACGTGCACGCGCAGAACAGATGACATAAAGTGTAGGTGAAGAAAGGTGTGACGGTGTGTCAGAGGAGGGGCAACTTGAAGAAGAGAGCTGTGTTTCACTACTGGCTCACTTGGGAGTGAGTTTAGTCACTTTACATGTAGAGTCAGTTCATAATAACCGGAGTCAGTCATGGAGTTCATTACGAGGATGCGCGCGCACTGTTTTAGGAAGTTGAACTCTTCTTAGTAGAAAACAGGTGACAACAATTGTCATTGGAGATTTGACCGCACGAGCCGGCATTATTTGAGCACACACTCGTCAGAAACATCGGACAGCTCTGTCGTGATTGAGCCGACTGAGCTCGGACCATGGCCGCCTCCTCCTCCTCCTCCTCCTCCTCGCGGAGCAGCTGCTTCTCGTTGCTGTGGAGACGGACCGTCCTCGCGCTGTGCGTGTGTGCGCTTGGGGCGCACGCAGCGGAGGATGACAGCGCCTTCAATGCAGAGGTAAAACACACAGCAGCGTTTATAACTGATGAGAATGATTCAATAATGAGACTGACGAGCTGATGAGAAACCGGAAACAGTAGCGAAAACTCATCACTCAACAAAACACTGCCATGGTAGCAATCCTCAAGACTGTGGCTCAATCAGTCACTCTAAAATAATAATATTGTGCCATGTTAGTCCTCTGGTTAGCAAGTAAAGTTTCACACTGTCTGATATCAATGCTTATTACCTCGCTAGTTTCAAACATGTCCCCACAAATTAGACACTCTTGTTTTCCCATTTGGCTTATTTGCTTCTTTGGTTTGAGAAGAGGGTGAACACTGGTTTGAGAAGAGGGTGAACACTGGTTACACTGGTCCCTCCTGCCTGGGACCAGCAGCTTGTGACATGTACAGCCTCCAAGTCATTTAACATCCTCTTAAAATCGTCCAATGAGAGCAGCTCGTTAGGTTTCATGTGTTTTTGTAATTCCTTCATAGTAAGGGGAGCAGAAAAGTTCAACAACCAATGAACAATGCTACAGGCTCAAATGTGTTGATTGGCAGCTAGTCACTGGCGTTCATATAAAACCTTTTGACCTTTTGACCTTTGTTTAATCACTGTGCTAGAATTCAGGAATATTGGTCCCTAGACTCGAATGGACGGTCAAAGAAACACAGAAGCAAACGTGTTTATGTGATCTCATTACTTTAGGGGCTTTACATACAGTCAGATAATTATTCAGAACAAATGTGATTCTTTCAGTGGGGGCTTTCCTCTTCGGTACCGCTCATTAAGTGTACCCTCGACCTTTGAACCATTAAAGACTCTAGTTCACTTTACGTTCTTTTAGTCATTAGGTATGATGTAAGAAGCGTCAGGGTCAAACTGGATCTTAAATCAGCCCGTCTTCTATCTGATTGTTTCAGCAGTTTTCCTGCACACTTGTTGGGTTTTGAGTAACAAATCAAGAGTTAAGTGCCAAACGATGAGGATTCAAACTGGATCCATTGTTTGACAGGAGGGGAGAGAGAGAGGGAATGGTTATCAGGTGAGCTTGCATAGCCAAACTCAGTGACCAGGGCGTCTGATAATAACAGAGCTGTGGCGTGTGTGCAGGTACTGAGACCAGAGCGTCTGATGACCCTAAGCCGCAGTACTTGTTGCTGAATGTGTGCATGTGAGAGCTCCAAAAAAAGACAGCTGCTGCACAAACACGTCGCCTGTGTTTTCTCTTTCACGTTTGAACTGCTCCTTACATCACTCTGGTCAGGAGACTTGAGAAGCTGCCATCAGGTCGTGTTAGTAAAGACACGGCACAGATAATAGTGCTGCTTACTCGTGTTGTTTGACTCCTCAGACGTGTCATTCGTGTGTGTGCATTGAGCGATCAGCTTAAAATCAGCAGCGCACCAACGAACATCACAAAGTGTGCAGGTTAGATTTAATTAACTGATTAAAAAACTGCAATGATTGTGACTTGAGGACTTCAGAAAGTCATCCTGTTGATAAGTTGATCACTTGTCCACTAATCTTAATGGAAAGAGAGAGAGAGAGTGAGAGTGGGGAAGGAGCTACATACCGAACCCGAACCCAGGGTCGACCGCCCGGAGGACCACAGCCTCGCACTTACCATGAGGCTCCCGGTGCCCCAAAACTCCTCGCTGTAGTCTGAATGTGTGGACAGAAAATAAGCCCTTATTCCGGTGGTGAGGAGGTGGTTAAGCACGTACTGTGTGTTTCAGGAGAACTTGATCAACATATTCATATAAAATTACATAACTTGTACAATTGATGTCTTTTACGGTGAGTTTCAAAGCAGGCCTGTCCCTGTAAAACAAACCCAGACTATGTGGGATTGTGTTGAAACTCCATTATACTCCTACTCGACAGTTCAGACCAAATATTCAACGTCTCGATCTGATCCTCACTCTGTGGATGTAGTCCGGCCTGTGTGTACGCTGCCGGTCTGAGACCTCGACTCCTACTCTGTCTGTACTAAACGGATGAAGTAGGAGGGCGACAGAAGAATACGGGGAAAGAGAGGGTTTCGAAACCGAGAAGTTTTGATATATATAAAAAAGAGGAAATGTGACAGCGGCTGCTAAGAAAATCTTTCTGAGTAAGTTACGACAGAGAGACAAAGATAGAGAGGGAAAGTTGTCAGAGACGGTAGAAGCAAGTCTCAGCTGTGCGGCATGTGATGGCTGAATGTGACAGCTGTTCTCTAACTGGGACACACACACACACACATTTAAAACACACTCACACACACTCGTGCACAGGCATGCTGGGGCCTGGGACTCCGAGGCATCTCATGAAGTACAATGGCCCCTCTTGTCTGAGGAGAGAGAGCTGTGAGAGAAAACCTGATAAAGGAGAGAGCGAGAGGATGAGAGAGCAAAGAGAGAAACATGAACACGATAAGAGCGGCGAGCAGACAGGAGGCAGAAAATATGTAACAGCAGCTAAAGCAGAGCAGTAGGAGTGAGGAGATTTGTATTCAGGCACTTTTTACTGCATAAAACTAGAAAACTTCCTGAATCTGTATCCTCAATGTTTCTGTGTAATCTGCAGCGTGCCGTCTCTCCACATTCAAGCCACTTCCCCCATGCTCCCCTGTGATTGGCTGTCACACAGAAGCACATTGCAACAGTGATGGGACGAGGCAGGGGAATCCCGTTAAATAGGAAATAGGAAGGGGTGCAGTGGATCATAAAAAAGTCTCAGCTCAGATAGGATCACGTCATTTCTGGTGACAGATAAAAGGAGTAGTGTTCACATTTTTACAGTGAAGCAAACTTTATACATGCAACAAAGGGAGACTTATAATGAAGTCAAATTATTCAACTGCTGAGTGTCAGCACGCCGTTCATAGTTGGCCTCTTCTGAGTGAAAGCGAGGTAAAATGAAAAAAGAGAGCAACAGAACAAAGCAGTAAAACAGAAGAGAAATATAGTTGTCTGCATCGTCATGGCGGTAACGCTTGAAAGAACAAACAAACAAACATGCACATACTGTGTGAATATATTGATTTTTGTGTGAATCTTTGTGTGACCTCTCTGCTCTACATGCTCGCGTGTGGCTCAGTCCACTTTCAGAGAGCAGAGGAGAGAGACAGAAAACACCCACAGTTTATCAGGTGGTTGTCTTTAGAGTGGTGGGGAACGATCCGGTCTGATCATGAATCAACTTTGACCCCTTACACCACGACACTGTTCACGTCTTTTGGGTATATTCTGCAAAAGCCGATGCTTGAAGCTATGTGCTTCATGTGTCGTTGCATTCAGGGTGGGCACTGCAGGGTTAACTCACGATAATGTACAGTAAGATACGATAAAATAAGATATTAGGGCCCAACCGATAGGCCCCGTGATTTTTGGGGCCGATACTGATATCGATATTGGGGAGAGAAAAAATCCAATACAGATAAATCGGCCAATAACTTTTCTAAAATCTGTGTTCGATCTTTAGAGATAAATTAACACATTTATTGTGTTGATCCCTCAGTTATCAAACACAAAAGATTTATCATGAAGACAAGATGGTCACTCGACTGGAAAGTAACTGAACATGTACGTGCATCACCGCTCGACACTCTGCAGAGTGATGATGCTCGTAATCCATATAGCGCCCTCTGCTGGTGACAGAGAACTGCTGGTATAATACAAAGAAACTCAGATGAAATGCTATTTGACTGGTGAATGAATCGAGTAATATCAGCTCATACTGATAGTCACTGGATATGCTGATATCTGCTGATATTATTGGCCACTGTATACGCGTACCCTGGTCCACAATACCCACGATATGACGATAGAGCAAATTTGCCATAATTGATATACTTCCTAACAACCGTATAACAATGCATCATCTGATTATCTCTGTTTGGTGACAGTCTCACCTCATATCACACCTCATCCTTAAACTTCTCTTAACCGCCGTCTGACATCATCACCGCTCTCTTCTTCTTCTGTTTTCCCTTTGTCAACTTTTCCTTTTGCCAAATCACTGCTGCATATATCGCCTTCACTCATGCCGAAAGCGCCACCGTGAGGAGTCATGAAGAAGTGACGCAGTGAGTCAAACGGCCAGGGGAATCTGTTTCCAGATCTGTATTTATTTGATTGAAATATGAATATATTTAGGTAATAGTCCCACATGAGTCAGGACGACGTTATCGTCCCGACCCGACCTCGTATGCATCTTTCCCTCTGTGTAGATTATCGGCTTGCACATATAAAATGATGCACAACTTTCTGCATAAATAAATCCATCTGTTTGCCACAAAATCTTAAAACTGAACAAAATATATTCTCTTAGTCCTTTCTGCCTCCGTTTCCTTATCCGTCCTCTTAGTCTGACTTTGGGGGGTAAGAGATGGCAGCAGACCAAGACTCGGAATAAAAGCTCTGTTAGTATCTTGGCTGACATTGTGGTTCGACACACACTCACCCACACACACACACACACACACACACACACACACTCACACACACTCCTGGCAGGTTTTACAACTCCTTGTATATTGTTGGGTCTGGATTTGGCAGGTAAACTCAAGGACTCTTAGAAAGACCATTAAATAGACGAGGCCCGGTGTACACGCTCACACAAACACACAAGCCCCTCCCCATTCCTCCTGCTGTCTGACTCGTTTTGTATTCAGCGAGGGGAGGGAAGCGTCCAGGCTGAAGCACTTTGCTGTTTTAGACGATGGAGGTGAGCGATGGCGGGGTTCACATGCCTCCATACATCTTCCCATTGGCACAGCAGCTCTGGCCTTGTACCCGACTACAGCTGGTTGTAAATACTCGTCTGGACGGGACGGAGAAAGTGCACAACAGATGCCTGGATAATGTACACACAGGCACACAACACAAAGACACAAACATCAACAGACATGAAGGCATTTCCCCTTTTTCCTTCCAGTCCTATCAGTGCAGAAATGATAACCACATGGAGAAGCTGATCGCAGAGGAAAGAGGAGGACGTAGCTGGAATGTGAACCATGCATGTCGGAGATTACAGGACAATAGCTCTGGCTTTACTTTCAAATTACTTTTATTTGAATTCAGACGGGAGTCTTCTGCGGTTGGATGTCCGTTCATGAGTGCTCTGTTTTTGTCTTCAGGCAGCATGAAATATGAACAGCATGAAACGACAATCAATACTGCTCATTACTAATCAGCTCTGGAACGATTTCCCGTCTTTTGTGGACGAAGCTTTGTCGTTTAAGATTTTTGTGTATTCTCCACCCCAATCTAATTGAGTCTCACCTAACTGGATTACCATTTGCTTTGAACAAAAACACAACGCTATTTGACGGTTTATATTACATGTCGCTGTTGTGAGAAAATCTAATTATCAGTAAGCGTCTCGGAATATTTGACACTGAACAATTGGCTGTATGCTGAAACCCTGCGTCCAAACGCTCAGTGACCATACCGTGTATCATAGCAACAGTAACCAGGCCTGCAGAGGTTATGTTCCTCCACACGCCAGAGTGAGGTTCATTGTGCTGTTTTAATCAACTTTTCAAGACACAAACACCGTATAAGTGGAGCTGTGTGCTTCATTCAGATGGGTTTAGGGAGACGGTAGGCTGGTATCCTGAAAATATTTTTATAGTCAACTGATGAAGGTGAGGCCAGCGAGGTGAGGTCGAGTAGTTTCAACTGTTAAAGATAGTCAGTTGCTTTTTCCCTAAATATAAAATACAGACTCATCCTAAAGTAAAGCTGCTCCATCTTCCCTTCTGGGCCTCCGTGTGTGTGGTGGTGACTGTGTCTGCAGAGACCCTGTCCTTGTTTTGGTTGACTCGGGACGTCTACAAGTTGTTAGTGCAACAAGCATGGAATAGCTCCAAAAATCGCACCCATTCATCGTGTTTGCTTCTTCGCTGCTGAAAGAAGGCGGGTAGATCTGGTGATGCTGACCAAGCACATGGTGCCCCTTTTTGAACAGCTTGTTCCTCTTATTGCTTCTATTCTCAAGAACAACAAACAGTTTGAGACCGTCGATTTAACTCAATTTAACTTTGTGGAAACTGGTTGGATTTAGAGAACTCCTCCAATTCTGCTTAGAGTCTGTCCTAACAGCACGTGAACGACGCAGTGCGAAGAAGCGCGATGCGGCATCCCGTTTCTATTTTCCTCTCCGTCGCTAGCGTAGACGGACGAGGAAGGAGAGAGGAGGGGGCTCTACGCTGCACTGACACTCGCTTTTTTCTCTCAGCAGAGTTTGTTAGCTTGTTTTATAGAGTCTTTGAGTGTTGTGATTTGAGTCAGCAGCACACTTCACTTTGTCCACCTTCAAAATAAAAGCATCACATGTTAAAATGTTTCCAAAGGGAAACTGAAATTCACAAATCAAAGAATGAAATATTTAACGGATGCAGTGTGGACAGCCAGCGTCAAATCGTGTGATGCTATGCGAAGCAGGGGGATGCAGGTTTGAACAGACAGAAACAGTGCATCCTTTGTGTCTTCAACACACATGCTCATAGGTTGTGTGACATTTGTTTTAAAGAGGACCTGTTGTCAATAACAGTGTTAGAAATGTAGAGTGGTAAATCTGTCATAGTTCATTATTAGACAACCATTACCAGCAGATGGTTAATGATCACCTAATATACTGCTATCTCTGCTGCTTTCTTTATTGTTGCTGTGCAGCAGTGAACATGTGTGCTGAAGGTGTTTGCAGTGAGAAGCATGAGCCACCTGTTTCCTTCGCTTCGACTGCGAGTCGGTGTGTGAAAGAGTCGTGAGATAGTGTTTCAGGAAGTGCATGTTTGTGTTTGATATTGTGTGTGTGTGTGTGTGTGTGTGTGTGTGTGTTTTTGTACGTCAGTGTGTTTGAAGCTTTCTTATCTCGAGGCAGAGGTGGGTCAGGGTCATGACCAGCTCAGCCCTCTTCCTGCTCCTACACACACACAAACACACACACACACACACACACACACACACACACACACACACACACACACACAAACACACACACACACTCACTCATTCACTCACTCACGTACGCACGCACGCACAAATACACACACACACACAGACACACACACACACACACACTCACTCACTCACTCACTCACTCACTCACTCACTCACTCACTCACGCAGACACACACACACACACACACACACACACACAGCTGATACAGCAGGTACATCCGCTGCCACTTAGTGAGAGAAAAAAGGGTAACATTTATTTTCAGCAGCTTTGCACCTTGCAAACTAAAATAGAAGGTAATTAAGATAACACTTTATTGATGCTCCGAGGGGAAATGAGGTGATCCAGCAGGATGAAACACTCCACGTTCAGCGGGCACAAAGAGGACAGAAGAAGCAAAGGAGTAAGCTAAACTGACATGGAGAAATGTACTAATCACACCTCGATACAGAAATCAAAAGGTAAACAGTTTGCAGGGTAAAAAACAGTACAAAGTCAAAGTAAGCTTCGACATTATTGTGTGCATACTGTGCAATAATGAGCTGTGAGTGCAAGGTTTCCTCCCAGCATGGGTCAGTTTTCTTATTGAGAGAGTTTGCATGGACTTCAGTTTGTTGTTACTTTCACACCCCTGATTGTGATGTTTTTTATGCATGCATCTTCTCAGTGCTTAACATCTTTGGATTCTGTGAATCATGGTGCGTTGAGATTCATAACAAATCTCAGGGCCCTGACTCGTCACTGTTCTCTGTATGAGCGAGTCAGCTGGCCTGCATTGTAGACAATGTATGCGTGGACAAATCATTTCCCTGTCCTTATTTATAAGACTATACTGGACCTGCTGCCCTCATACTTGTGTGATTGTATTCATGTGGAAAGTGCTGGAAACGTTTTGTTATCTGTTCCCAAAGTGCGTCTTGAAACGGGGGAAAAGGAGCTTCAGGTTCGCTGCTCCTGCAGGAGGATCTGTGTCTGGGGGAGCTGCTCTCTTTAAATCTTTTTAAAAGTCGATTGAAGGTTTTGGAGGAAGATGTTTCAGGTTGTAGACTCTTTGAATAATGACTTTCCTGCTCTGTGACTCAGGACATGTAGCTTATCTGTGTTTCATGTCTGTAACTCGTTTATTGTGCTGCTGCCCCTCTCGCCCAGGACTCTCAATGAGGTTCTCCTGGTTACAGAAATTAAATAAATCCTGGTTCTGATCATCTTCAGGATCTGGTGTTTACCTGCACTCAGAGAAACCTGGTTCTTCATCTCCCTGTATACATGATCAATACTCGTATCCTGCTTTATGATTACTGCGTCTTATTTGTGCAGGCGCCTGTGAATTTTTTGCAACACAGACGTAAGGCCAACATGGCGTATATGGCGTTTCCACCTCATTTCCAGCAACGGGAGAAAAGAGCGACAGCAAATATGAAACATCTCCTCACCTCTGACTGCTGTCAGCCTGTCACTGCCATCGTGTAGGACAAAAGGGAGCGATGGGTGATGATACGCAGTCCTGACTGGTTGGACAGGGTCGTAGAAATGTTTCTTCAGTACTGTCCAACGTGACCTGAATCGCTCCACTGTGCTAGTTTTGAAACCGGCGTCCCGTAACTTGTTCACCACAGACTCAGAGAGGTCAGCATACCGATGCTTTCTCCCATCTCAACTTCCAATTGACGTTCTCGTTGCATCAACCATGTTTGTTTTCTGATACATCACCGTGGTAAGGCGTAAACATGCCTCAGTATCCCATTTTCTGTCTTTCTTCTTCTTTTCTTCCCAAGTTCTCCAGGTAGCAAAACCAGGTTTCTCAAAGTCCTGGATTAGAGCTTACCCGGGTTTCTGGAGTCAGGACCTGATGTTTACGTGCACTAACACAAAAACAGGATTCTTAAAAACCCGATTAAAACCAGGACCCTCAAGTCCTTGTAGCCACACTCATTGATGAGAAATATTTCTGTGTTAAGTATTAAATAAGGTAAACTGTGTACAGGAATAATCATTGAATCAAAGAAGCACAGAGCTCACCTGTCTGCAGCCGGGCTTCATTAATGTGATTTAAAGATGAATCAGGGTCTGAAGGTTTCAGCTCCTCAGGCTGTGAGCTCCAGACCCTGAGGGCTCAAACACCTTTCACTGTTCACTCCTGACCTCCCGACGGCCCGCTGCTGACCTCCCGACGGCCCGCTGCTGACCTCCTGACGGCCCGCGTGGACGCTCGATAAAGACGCGAGGTCTCAGGTGCACCGGTTATAAGATGTAGCCTCACAGCGCTGAACCTCTGAGTTACTCGAGGTTTTAAATTTGAATATTTGGATGACAAAAATGTTCTTCATTTAAAGAAAAGAAGATTTATGAATCTGATTTTGAACTTTTAGAGAAAGCATCAAAGCACGTCAGAAACAGCCGTTTTGCTTTTCTCTTGCAGTTCAGATTTCAACTTTTGAACATCTTTCTTTTCCTGACTGATTGTGTTTTTGTTCTGTTCTCTGTGCTCTCAGAAGAGCTTAATCCTCTTTCATCACATGAAACCTTAAAGTACGGAGGAATAGAGAAGAGCTGCTACATTAACAAAGCCGTGTATTTAATAGTTGACGGTTTAATTGATCACAGAGCTGAGTTTCAGTTCTGCCTGACTCAGACAGACCCTGACAGTGACTGATGGATCGAGCTTAATGAGTCCACTTTAAAGTGTTCACTCACAAAAAGCTCTGTAACACTGCAGGAGCTCTCAAATCCCCCCCGATGTTAGCATCACACACACAAGGAGAATCTGAACAGATCTTCTTCATAATCTCAAACACACACTACATGATATGATAATCACAGCACATCACATGCTGCAGGATTGTATTTAGAGTACCTGCACCTCACGGGACGCCTGCAGTAGCATTTGTGATAATAATGAACTTTTTTTGTTTGGGTGAAGAAATGTCTGAGGAGACGCGGACAACATGGATTGATTACTCTTCAGTGACAGCTGGAGGTCAGTTTGTTACTGTCAGATGCATTACAGGTGTCTGGTGCGGGTTGCGTCCTGCTGCCAGTTGCCACTACTGTCTACTTACTTTCCTTTCATGTCTCTCGCGGTTATTGCTTCCTCCAGACACCTTCATGAAGTAATTGTCAAGATTTTGAATTCTAAATATGAAACATGTTTGATATAAAACGGGGCTTCCCCGACGATCGGCAGATCGAGGAAGTTCAAATTTGATCTTTTAACTGCTCACACTACAAAATAATCTGAGTTCTAATCGGTTCGGAGCAGCCTCGAGTCTGGAACGAGCCCGCGATTGTAGGGACGAGAGAATCGGCCCGATGAGCCTGCAGTCTGAGGCAGGTTGAAGAGTCGAGTGGCAGAGGAAGGACACGTTCATTCAAAATTTATATTATAATAAATATATATATAAAGAGCCGCTCTGAAGTTTTACAGCCAAAGAACTGAGGGTGAAGTGAAATCACATTTTGGAATCAACAGCTTGGGCAGGTTTGTTTTTAATGTCAGAGGAAATGTGATGATAATAAAAGGTTTTTTTATTTCATCCCTTCATACTGCAGCGGTGCAGCCAGCACAGGAACACGTTGACAGTGAGCTGATGGTGATTTGGACTCGGGGGGACGACAACATTTAGGAGCAGCACACAGAAAGGACTCTTATCAAGACAGACTAGCAGACATCAGACGAATACATTTGCTAAGATTTGAGTTTTTGCAGCTTAGTTAGCCCATCCCAAGATAACTTATCTGATGAACCAGCAGACTTCCTCTTCCATCTGCTGCTCATTGTTTACGGTACAACTAGCAGCTTGAGACGGGAGGAAGGAGTGGGACTTCAAAACAAAAGATCCAATATTCTCCTCATATTCATCTTTCATGTTGTCACTCTGTGAAACCTATAGAGCAGCTTCCCTTATTTATCTGATGCTGGCGTCAGTAACAAACCGTTTCAGCCTCTGCCTGAAACAGCTACTGTCTCTTTAAGGCCCCCCCCTCCCCATGTGCCCACTTTCTTCTGATTGGCCAGCTCTCTGGAAGCCTTCCTCGGGGGTAGAACGCTGCAGGGCTGCCAGTGGAGGGCTGCTCTCCAGTGCAGGAAGAAGAGAGTCTATGTAGGAGGTTTCACTGGCTTACGTAGAGGCTTGAAGCCGCCTCGTGCAGTTCTTGGTTTCATATCGGGGAACTATAACAGAAGAAGCCCGTTAGCGCCCTCTGCAGACTTATCCTGGGATTACTCCGACATACGTTTACCTCATGATCTGAAACTTTGTTCACTTTTAGTATCCACTATTGCAACACTAAATGAGTTTTAAAATGGGGATCAGCATGTCGACTTTGATCAGCAGAATTGACATCAGACATCTGGTTCTCATCTCCACAATGTTTGTACTCCTGCATACGACCAAAATGACCTTCAAAGTGATTAGTTAGGACTATTCTGACCACGAATGGAAACCAGAAGACCTCAGACTCATAACGTCAAGTCCCCGTCCTAAAGATTCTCTTCACAAATACAGTCATCTATTTATAAAGACTTCAGATTTTATCAGAAGTCATTTGATTTATTGGATTTTTTGTTGTTCAGTAAACAATAACAGCAAATTAAGCCTTTGTCTGGGTGTGTGGGGGGGGGCGGTACATGTACAGTATGTGAAAACAGCTTTTTGCATTTCATAATCATGATGTATACGTGTGTGCGCGTGTGTATATGTGTGCGCGTTTGTGTATGTGTGCGTGCGTGTGTATGTGTGCGTCCGTGTGTATGTGTGCGTGCGTGTGTATGTGTGCGCGCGTGTGTATGTGTGCGCGCGTGTGTATGTGCGTGCGCGTGTGTATGTGCGCGCGTGTGTATGTGTGCACGCGTGTGTATGTGTGTGCGTAAAAGAGAGGCTGAGACATCAGTTTGTGTTTTATGGCTTTAAAGGAGCGGGTGAGTAAATACAGATTTTACCGTAGTGTCTTACATTGTGAAAGACGGGCGTAAACATGAAACCTGCACACACACAGACGCTCACATACACACTGACACACCCTTTTACATTCCCCACAGCACCAAGGGGAACGTGTGTGCGTGTGTGGGCGTATCTAGTAACTGAGAAAACCCAACATTCAGTGTGTCTGCGTCTGTGTGTGTGTGTTTGTGATATTAGGTTTCCACTGAACAGGTGGGATAGACTTTGCGTCATCTGTGATTGGGTCAAGTATCACGTTTTCTCCCCCCCCCCCCCGCCCTCCCAGTTACAAACTCATGAACACAGAGCGATACAAAAAGCTTCACAGTACTCTCATTCAGGCCGAAAACACACAATGTGCTCTCTGCTCTCGGCCTCATTTAGCAAACATTTAATGCAGCCCAAGGCGAAAGAGAAAACCTCATTGTTTCAAATCACCTACTGCAAATCCCTTAGCGCTATATTTGATCCATCATTGTTATTGGATATGAAGAAATATGAGTGATGTTTACCACAAAGCCAGCGCACGTCTGATGTGATTAGTGAGAAACTTAAGATGAGCGTGACTCACACTTTATACTCCGTTTATTTCTTTAAGCTGTAAACAGCACAAGCAGCTCAAATGGTCATAAAACTAGTTTCTCTTTACATCATCTCTAGTTCTGAGTCGAGTTAGCCCTCGTAAAATGATGACGGTTCTTTATAAATATTAACAGTTCCCTTTATGTTTGTCTTCCTGTGTGTCTCCAGTCATGGCTGAGGATGTACGGTTACCTGCCGCAGGCCAACAGACAGATGTCGACCATGAGATCAGCTCAGATTCTGTCCAACGCCGTCAGCGACATGCAGCGCTTCTACGGCTTGGAGGTCACCGGACATATGGACCTTCAAACCATCAGGTCAGCAGGGCAACACTGGGAGGTTTTTTGTACACTTAAGCCCGTCGACGTGGGGCTGTAATGTGAGCTCACACCTTACAACACCTTAAATCAGTACGCAGCGTTCACGATTCTCAATGAAGGTTGAAGTCAGATCTTTGTGTATTTCAGTCGTCTCATTTGCGCAGATCAAATACACACATCGGTTAAACTGCTCACTCTCTCTCTCACAGCGTACGGGTTAAATCAGGACTGAGCGTTCAAAATAAAAACTCCAACAGACAGACGTTGAAGTCAGATCTAAGTGTATGGCATGGCTCGAATTACAAGCCGGTCAAACTTTGTACTCCTCCTCCTGTCTTTCACACTCTCTGCATCACCAATAAACACAAACTAACCAGCAGCTGAATCATAACAAATATTTCAGCTGGAGGTCTGCAGATATTTCCAGCTTAAGTTTCTTTCATGATCGGAGGGGCCATGCCTGCTGTTGCCATGGGGATTTAGGACGCTGTCTGTCAGTTTGTGCAGGCAAAATCTGAAATAATGGCTCGTTGCTCTGCTCTCAGTTTGCGAGTGTGTGCAGTCATACGACAAAAATATCAAACATGCCAGAAATTCATCTGACACTCCAAAATCTGGATATATTGGTCTCAAATCGAACAGAATAACACGACTACCACACACTATTGGGAAAGGTAAAGACAAGTCCACAAAATGCTTTTCTGAATCTAAATTTAGATCTTGAACTTCAATAAATTGTAACTTTTGTAAACTTTGCAAACCTAATATGTGTCACATCGCAAAAGCTGCTTGTACTATCTTGAAAAAAGACTTTAATGTGGTTTTACTATATGTTAGCGGTTATTTTAGAAACTTGACAAACTTTTTGTCAAGATTTTGTCCAACAGTTCTGAGATTTGGACCTTTAAAAACAACATGTTTTTCAGGTCAAATCCTCAGTTGTATATGTTCCTTTCCTCTGTACCTGTTGTTGACGAACACACACGTCCTCCTGAGTGGACTGTCTTCAAAAGATCACAGGAACCGTTTCATTATAAAACAGAAAAAAGGAAACACAGACATTGATCGGGGAATAAAAATGTTGTCCTTCACCTTCATCTCCTCTCTTGGCGGCTCCTTCATTTCAACACGTAACTCTTGCTCGTTCCTGTCTGCTCTCAACTCCTTCAGTGCCATGAGGAGACCCCGCTGCGGCGTGCCCGACAAGTTCGGAGGCCAGATCAAAACCAACGTGCGGCGGAAACGCTACGCGCTCACCGGACACAAATGGAACAAAAGCCACCTCACTTACAGGTCTGTAAAGAACATGCAAACTTCTGTTTTCTGACGTTGTTGTCAGTGGAACATAATTGAATATTATTGTGTTTTTCATGACTTTTGCCGACCTCTAATTCCACGGTACAATAAGTGTTACTCAACAGCCATGTGGGACACGGGACTTTTTGTGATTTCTCTTCCTGTTCCTTTCTTTGTTTCCTCAGTATCCAGAACTACACGCCAAAGATCGGAGAGTATAACTCCTATGAAGCCATCCGGCGGGCCTTTAAAGTCTGGCAGAGTGTGACCCCGTTGACCTTTGATGAAATCCCCTACCAGGAGATCAAATATGGACGCCGCAAGGAGCCCGACATCATGATCTTCTTTGCTTCCGGTTTCCATGGAGACAGCTCGCCTTTCGATGGGGAGGGGGGCTTTCTAGCTCATGCGTACTTCCCTGGACCTGGAATGGGCGGAGACACTCACTTTGACTCAGATGAGCCGTGGACCATAGGAAACCACAACGTACAAGGTAAACGGTTATCGTATTACAGGTCTTTATACACATCTAAATATTAAGATATATGTCGAGTCATCGCTAAAAGAAAAGAAAACAGTGTTCAGTGTGCATGCAGGTTTCAGACCGTCGCTCTTTTAGGGCTTCAGGTGGATGAAGGTTTTGCTGCACAAGTTGACTTCGGGCCCGATAAAACAGAGACGCGTCCCGCTGGGCTTCATTATTCTAAAAAAACGCCTGAGCACAGCTGGGCGTGTCTGTGGCTGCGGGCGACCAAATCACATAAGTGGGAAAATATTGATTTGAGCAAACGTAGAGCTCTTACTGTCGCTTCGCTCGTCGACAAGACGGGGGAAATGACGTAAAAAGAGGAGGTAAAGCCTCCTACCTGATTTGATTGGCTGCTTCAATCAAAAGTGGCATTGATGAGCGCTGCAACTCCGAGTCTTCAGCTGGATAGCTGAAAATGTTTAAACTCTTATGCGCGCCCAAAAACCGCTAGAAGAATGCGTACGAAGCAACAGAGAAGAGCGCCCTGTAAGCACGCTGTACCAGAGGAAAACAATGTTTTTCATGTGACGCGTGTCTGTGTGATCGGGCCCTTAGCGTGTAGCGTGTAGCGTGTCTGTGTTTACGTGTGTGCAGTCACACAGACAGCATGTTGTGTTAAGAAGCTTTTAGGTGCTCAGCTGATGGGACATGTGCAGCTCTAAACATGAGAGAGACCCACTCGGGTACTTTGCCCAAACGATGCCTGAAAACATTCCACCTTAAAATGAACCTTTATGAACGGTCTTTAGCGATTTATAAGATGAAATTAGGAAAATCGTACAGTTTGTTTTTTAGGAGCTCAAATCCAATGAGCTGCGAGGTAAACATGCAAATGATGGCTTTTCTGAACCGGGATCGTCATCATCACATTATGACATAAACAAAGTGATCGGTGTACACGAGCATCTGTGCATCAGGTGTTTGTGTGTGTGTGTGTCTGCAATATAGCCGTAGAATGAGAAAAATGCAGAATCTTTGGAGTATTTCTTGACATAAACTCAGCGTTATCAGCTTTTTTAGGAGGATCTGGTGTCGAGTTCCTTTAGAGACATTTTCACCCGAATATTTACGAGATGTGACCATCAAAATCGTGTTAATATGTTCATGAATGTTTGACGAATGTGGTAACAGGTAGGCGGACTTCATCTCCTGCAGTCACTGAGCGATCGCTGACCTTAAAGCCAGCAGGAACACGACACTGGTCCAACATTTGAACACTTATATCCTCTCCAGTTTCAGTCTAAGGACACAGAGCTGTCAATGAAACGTAAACGCTACGCCATAGGGTTTAGTTTGGCTGCTGCCATCTATATCGCTACATCCTCAGGGCTTGTTTTCACGCCAATGGGGGCGTGGTCGCTCTCTAGTTCTCTCTGGCAAGTGGGAAGTAACGTTGGACTGCTCTCATCAATGCTCATGTCATTTTGTAAAATAGATTACAAACAGCTGTCCGCATCACTTTCCTGCACACCTGAGTGGTTCAGTTAGCACATCATCTCTCGTTCGTCAGGCTCCACGTCTCCGCTAACATCTGGGAGAGTTCAAAGTCAACATCATTCAGCCTCTGACCCGACTTCACCTCCACACAGCTCTCAGATTCACCCCTGAATACGTCAGGACTCGTGCTTAGATGAAGAGAGACAGGAAGTGTTTGGAGTAGAGAACGGGACAGGCGACTTAATCGTTAAGCTATCAGCTTAAATCATTGCTTAAACACAACGTCATTACTGAATCAATCATGTTTAACCTTGATGAACTAAACATTTGAAGGCGTGAGGATTCTTTAAAAATCTTAATTTAGAAGAAGTTTTCAGAGTGTCCCTTCTTGCTGTGCACCCATTAACCCTGCTGAAAAGAGAAGGATTTTGTCCAACAATGGCTTTTCCTGCCCTGTTATCTACACACACACACAACAGAGACAGACAGCTAAATGTGTGTGTGTGTGTGTGTGTGTGTGTGTGTGTGTGTGTGTGTGTGTGTGTGCGTGTGCGTGTGCGTGTGCGTGTGCGTGCGCGTGCGCGTGCGTGTGCGTGTGTGTGTGTGTGTGTGTGTGTGTGTGTGTGTGTGTGTGTGTGTGTGTGTGTTGTGTGTGTGTGTGTGTGTGTGTGTGTGTGTGTGTGTGTGTGTGTGTGTGTGCGTGTGCGTGTGCGTGTGTGTGTGTGTGTGTGTGTGTGTATCTGTGTGATCAGCTGTGTGTGGGATGTGTAGCAGGACAGATGACAGGGATGCCACAGTAAGTGGGAGTGTGTTCCAGTCGGTCAGATCTGCAGACTGCTCCCTTTGTTGCTCTCTTTACTTAAACAGCCTAAAAAGCAAAAGAAACAAAAAACCCAACAAATGACCATCCTGTGTGACTTCAGTGCAACACATGTTCATTAAGCTGAACCTTTCACAGATGTAGTCTTCATTAAACTCGGGGATTTTTACTGCCTTCAAATTGCTCTGTTGTTGAAATGTAGTCTGAAACCTTTAAAGGTCACATATCCTCCTCCTCCTCTTCAGTGTAAATAAGTCTCAGAGCTCCTCAAAACATGTCTGTGAAGTGTCTTGTTCTAAATCCACTCTGATCCTGTATTTGATCATGTCTATAAACCCCTCTATTTCAGCCCTGCTCAGAACAGGCTGTTTCTGTGTCTGTAGCTTTAAATGTAAATGAGCTGTGTCTGACCACGCCCCTCTCTGGAAGGGCTTGGGTGGCTCGGGCTTTCTCGCTCCATGTCCTATTGTTTTCGGTGAGAAGGCAGACTCAGAGGGCAGAACAAACACCTAGCTGTGGGAGTGTCACCCACCTGGGGGAGGGGTTATAAAGATATAAAAAATATGTGAACAAAACTGTTCAGGGTGATAACCACCAACATATATCTGTTGATTTGCCATGAAGGTTCTTTAGTCAATGCTAACAGCGTGTCCTAACAGCACACGAGCGTTAGATATCGTTTTGCACGATCAGACGCTCGCTGTCCGCGCTGCATCCGTTAAATATTTACTTTCTTTGCTCTGTGAATGTCAGTCTCCACTTCAAGCATTATAATATGTGGTGCTTTTATTTTGAAGGTGGACAAACTGAAGTGTGGTGCTTTGTATTGACAAGCTGTTGACTCGAGTCACAATAATCAGAAGCTTGTGAGAAAAGCGAGTGTCAGTGCCTTGTAGAGCCTCCTCCTTCCCCGTTCCTCGCCCATGTCTACGCGAGCGAAAGAGAGGAAAATAGAAAAGGGACTGCATCGCTCGAGGGCTGTTAGGACACTCAATCAGGAAGCAATCAAGCGGATTTTGTCGCTGACGCTCGCTGGCGTCAGCGACAAAGGACACGGTGTGACATCATGAGGCTCAAACAACCTTGTTGGTAACGGCCCAGGTCTTAAAGTACTGATGCTAATTCCAAATATTCTGTGAACCAATTTGGTTTTGATTCCTTCCAAAGTTAATAAATATTTTCAGCTTCACTGTTAGAAAAGCTAATCCTCTCAGGTATGGTATTTATTTTGAAGCTCCTCCGTCTTTCTTACTAACCAGTAGACCCACTGATATCGATATAACGTGAATGTTGGGCAGAGCCGAAGTTAAGAGTGCAGGTCATCCCGCAGCCAAGCACTGATCTGAAACATTCATGTATATGAGGATATACAGTATATTAGCGCCACAGAACCCTCATCTTTGTACCTCACACATTTTGAGTGTTCATTCCCAGTTACTTTCTCTGCTTTTGAAGTGTCTCAAACATGATCTGACCTCTGACCTCCTCTCTAATGGGGTGAAAGAACACATTTAAGTGAAAAAAACAATCGATACTTTCACATGAATAATTTAGACGAAGGTAGTTAGTGGTGAAAGCATTTACCCTCTACGTCTTTTCTCCGTGGATGTGCTGCTTTCTCTCTCGACCTGAGTTTCTTTTGTGAGTGAAAAAAAACAAGTTTTACAAAGTCAAACATGTTTGGTGTAAACCGTGTGACGCTCAGTGAGATTAATCAGCCTCTCTGGCACAGGCGCTTCAACAAAAACAACTTTGACTCTTTATCCAAATCACTTGCTGACATGCACAACCAAACACACTTTACACAGATGAATCGCTGCAGGCCAATCGCTGAAAAAGGTCAGGAGCTTTTGTGGTGCTTTGTGGTCAGATGAGACTACTGAGAGCAAGAGCAAACTTGGAGAGTGCATGTAGGTTGTCAGGGTGCTGCTGTAGTGTGCGTTTTCTTCCCTGGGACTCCCCCTTCCCTGCTGAAAACAGAGGCTTTAGACATGGTAAACAACAGAACAAAGATTAGGAGAGCTGAAATAGGACTTGACTGACACAATGTGTGTGTGTGTGTGTGTGTGTGTGTGTGTGTGTGTGTGTGTGTGTGTGTGTGTGTGTGTGTGTGTGTGTGTGTGTGTGTGTGTGTGTGTGTGTGTGTGTGTGTGTGTGTGTGTGTGTGTGCGTGTGTGTGTGTGTGTGTGTGTGTGTGTGTGTGTGTGTGTGTGTGTGTGTGTGTGTGTGTGTGTGTGTGTGTGTGTGTGTGTGTGTGTGTGTGTGTGTGTGTGTTTGTCTGCAGAGGATAGTCAGCATTTGGCTTGAACTCTAAACTTCTAACGCTCAGACGTTTGAAGTTTACTCCTGCTTTGCTCTGTCGGGCTGAATGGTTGTCACAGTTACCTCACAAAGGGCCTCTTTATCCGCTCTCTCTCTCTCTCTCCTTTTCATCCTCAGATATCTCTAACACAACAGTCTTCTCTCTGCTGTTTACTCTCCTTGAGTGTTAGCTGCAGTTAAGTACACCATGAGGACGTTCATGTGACTCTGACATTTTCGACGGTGAGGGAGAGGAACTGTGTGAATCCTTGTGTGTGTGTGCGTGTGTGTGCGTGTGTGTTGTAGGAAGGGGAAATGATGAGATGCACATGGACCGGCATCCCGAGTATCTCCCCCTGTCCTTTGCATTCACTCCATGTCCTCCAACAGCATGATGTCACACACACATATCTGACCAATCAGCAGGGGACATTAAGACGGAGAAAATGACCGGCGAGTTTAAAAGTTCATAGAGGGCACGGGGAGAGGAACAAAGAGGTATAGAGCGAGGGGAAGTACCCACATTTATGCTGGCTTTACTTCAGAGATAAACTGGACTGTGGTGGTCAGTTCTTCACTATGAGGAAGTTGATGCAGAGGTCAGTGGGTCACAGCTATGGACTGTCGGGGTGCGGTTGTCACCGGCCGAGGACAGCAGCATCCATTGATTGGTTAGAAATGTTAGAAATGTTAGAAATGTTGGAAATGTTGCTGCATCATATCTGCAATCATTGCAGTTTATCTGTCAAATCTGTGGACGTTTTAAATGACGTCATAACTGGAAGAGAGCGAGGAACAGCCGCTCTTATGCATTTACACCAAAGACTGTAAATATGAATGGACGAAGCCTGAGGGACGTCACTCGTCTGTTCCTGCAGTTGCCGGTTGATGGCGGTCTCCATGCTGGAAATGCTGTCTCACTTGTCAATCAGGTCAGCTACACGCCTTATTGTGAATAACTCTTATCCTTCATCAAGTCAAAACGGATGAGTCATCAATAAATTCACCCCCCGTACAGTGTGTGTCGATCGAGACATGAACTAATCAGACCTATTGTGTTTTTTGAACCAGGCTGTAAACATGTTAATTTTTGTGCTGTTTTGAATGGGTGTGTATGTGACTTCCTGTGCTTCTGCAGTCAGCCTCTAGTGGACACTCGAGGAACTGCAGGATTTTGCAATTCAGCATCGGCTTCATTTTTCAACACCGGAAGATGCCGCTTGATTTACACAAAGATTTATTCGAAAAATTGGCAGTACAAGTAGATCCTTCCTTTTCCTTGTGCACAGACGTCAGTATTTCTTTCAAAGAGATAAAGCGGTGCCAGCCTGATGAGACCGTCCTGCAGAGTGTTTGCTGTGGGCTCCACACCCCCGCACAATGACTGAAACAGAAACATACTGAGAAAATCCTTGAATGGAGGAGGACACGATCTCTGCAAATACAGACGTCACCACACTTCTTCCTAACCTCTTCTCTCTACTCCATCATATCCATTCAGGTAACGACCTCTTCCTGGTGGCGGTCCACGAGCTGGGCCACGCCCTCGGATTGGAGCACTCCAACAACCCACTGGCCATCATGGCTCCCTTTTACCAGTGGATGGAGACGGAAAACTTCCAGCTGCCTGAGGACGACCGGCGGGGGATACAACAGATCTATGGTAGGATGGTTTTGGTGTTCAGAGTGTGTAACCAGTCCTTTTGATACCTCAGTGTCGTCCTCTGTCTTCGTCTTGTCATGATGCATAACTTGGTAGATAAAATGAGTTTCACCCACCCTGTCTCTTTCTTCCCTGAAGGTCTACTAGACGGCAGCCCGACTCAGGCCCTGCCCACCGTGACGCCCCGTCGCCCAGAGCCCAGACCACCTCAGCCACCTCCACGAAATCCAGACCGCCCCAGGACCACAGACAGACCGGATCACTATGGACCCAACATCTGTGAGGGGAACTTCGACACGGTGGCTGTGCTCCGAGGAGAGATGTTTGTCTTTAAGGTAAATGGGTTTGAGGATAAAGGATAGAGACGGGTTTACCTACACAGGGGTTTATTTTACGTCCTTTCCTGGAAATTCAGTCGGATTTTGACAGAGAAGCCGTCCTGACAAGTTAACTGTGTCAATAAATGAGTGATGCATTTCTGTAGAATCAGCGTGAGACAAACGGCGTGAGCAAGGCCAACACGCGGTCTGTTTTCAATCAGGTCCATGTGCATTGTAAACCACCAGGGCCGGTGTGTGCTTTTATGAGCGTGACCACTGTTTAAGGGCAGGGTGTGGTCAGGTGTTTTCCTTAAAGAGCCTCTGGACTCACACAAAACATTCACGAGGGCTGAAACAGCAGTGAGCGATGGAGCAGGGTTTTACCTCTAAGAGATGGAAAGCTGTGTGCCAGCACTGATCATTTCACTGTTGGCTGCAGCTGCTGAGTTTTTATTATTTATACACTATTTAATGTCTTTTGATATTATGCAACTCACCCCTGTGCTCATTTGTTCTTATATATCTGCTAAGGGTGTGTTAGCCTGCTGGGGAGGGGAGGCTTTCAAGAAGTGTATGTGTAGCGGAGTTTCTAACAGGAAATTCGCCAGTTAATGTCGAAGCTATAAAAAACATATAACAACACACGTGTATTTACACAAGTAACATGAACACAACATAAATACTTAACATGATTAATACTCACACTACAAGCAGTCAGATCATGCATCAAAGAACAGTATTTGTTATCCTCCATCAGGGACTTCAACTAAAACAACAACAAAATAAATACAATCTTTCAGTGTCCGTGCACTGGCTGCAGAGGGCGGCCCACCTGGGGCACTGACTTATGCAGGGGTGGCGTGATGTTTGTGGGCAAACGCATACAAATGAATTTACATTTTTGGACCCTTTCTATTCTCAGTAATAAGTAACACAATTTGGAAACCTATAAACCTTCTTAGCTTGATTCTTTAGGTACTCAAAAACAAAATGTGCACGGTCATAATTTTAAATCAAACATTTCATGCAAACTCTTAGTGAGCTGTCTAACTTCTTATAATACCTTCATTGGCACGTAAGTTCATTACAAGTTAGACAGTTTCTCCTTGGAAATTTTAATGGAAATGCAAAGTATTTATTTTCAACTGAAAGTACCTTAAGCGTGTTGAAAACAGCCAGAATAGTTGATTTGTACTGGCAGAGCAGAGAGGGTAAACCAATAGAGAAGCCCTTTAGAGGGCCACACACGTACTCATAGAACTGGAGTTACATCCAGTAACTAACTATGAGGACCCGATCACGCAGAGACGTGTTGCTATAAAATCATAGCCAGCAAAACCATTGTTTCCCTCTGGTACAGCGCGCTGGCTGTGCGCTCTTCTCTTCTGCTGCGTGACATGTTTTTCTAGCAGTTTTTTGGCGTTCAAATGTTTTCAACTTTGCAGCTCAAGACGCAGAATCACAGTGCTCGCCTGTGTCACTTTTGGCCAGAACAGGAGCTCTACCTCTGCTTTTTATTAAATGTTTTCACCTCCTCGTGTAGGAGCAAAGCAACAGCGAGCTCTCTACATTTGCACAAATCCGTTCGTTTCCACTTATTTTATTTGTTCGCCCATATGATGATGTGATTCGAAAGGAGCATACAGAATCCGGGGCTGCTGTTGGATCTCACATAGAGACCCAGGAGGATTTTAATAGATCTGTTGTTTTTTTCCCATGCTTGTACGGTAGTTAAGGCGGAGGGCGTGTGTTGTTAAGGCGGCTGCCTTAACTAAAAAGCGCTGCAGGAAACACTTGAATCATTGGAAAATGAAGCAGCTTAATTTCCTCGTCTTTCGGACATGTTTAGTTTAGATGTAGACATGGTGCAGTCACAGATCAGTTATGATGTGTTGCAGTGGGAGAGGTCAGAGGACGTGTCCAGTGTTGGCAGCCTTTAACACTGAAGAGGTTTGCAGACTGTAGACGGAGCGAGGCGGAGAACACCCAGGCTTGGATGTGATGTACAACAGTGTCAAATTATCATCCACAGCCAACCCAACCAAACCTCATGTCAAGGGAGGAAAATGAAACTATTTAAAGCTGAAAAATCTGATTCTGGCTTTTGTCTTTGCATCATTACTGTCACACTGCAGACGGGGATGACAGAGCGCTGCCCTCTCAAACCTCCAAAGAGCAGTCTCTGAATATCTCCTATCTGGGTCTGTGAGTGTTTCTGACAGTGACCAGCACTTATCTGACTTCACAGCTGCCTGGACTTGAACTGCACATGGTCAAACATTTAAATCTGTGCTCTTGGGTTTCATCTTAGCAAGCAGTGTCAGTGTTATTGGGTTTCCTCCACAGCCATGAAGCTGGTTTTAACAGCATGAATCAGCGTCCAAAATTAACTTTTTACTGACCCAACACAAATTAGTACAAAAAAACGTGAACGCAGACCAGAAGAAATCAATATACTTTTAGTGATCAGGTCTTCTGTTGTGTGAATATAATTCTTCTTTCATTGTCAATGTGCAAAACAATTTAAAGGCCACATATTCTCCTCCTCTTCAACCAGTGTAAAGGCGGTGGGAGCCGACATGAAGGGGGGGTCGGCTCTTAGATGCTATATCTAACTGTCCGGCTATCCTGAGGTGTCTTGGGGCAAACTAGGCGAAACCATGGTGAAAGGAGATTCCCATTCGACAGACCTGGTGAAGTCCTCGCTCCTGCTGCCCATCAGTCTCAGACGTTGGGTTGTGGGGGCCAAGGGGGGCCATGTGGTAGTGTAGGTAGAGTCCCAACCTGGCCTGTGAAGGAGTTGGCCTAGAAGCCTGGGTCTGATGAAGGTGGTGATGCTGTTTGTGTTGCTATGCGCCTGAGGCCCATGTAGGAGGTTATGTCACTTATCAGCAGGGCGTAAGGGAATAATTGGGAGGAGGGGATTCTTCTCTGAGCACTCGTCCTTTCCTTAGAGCACAAGTATCTGGTGTTAATATCAGATTGTCTCAAATGTTTTCTGCTCAAATCTACTGTGAATGTTTCGTATGTTTAATTGTTTTTTAGTGCCTGGTCGGGGATTAATTTCCGACTGTGCTGTTTGTATAAAAAAAATCCTCAAGATAATTTGGAGTTGTTGCCGTACTGTTCAGAAACTGCAGTCATTAAAAGTCTGACATTGTTCTTCTCTGCTGTTACTCTGCAGAGGAAAAATAACTTCATACTGTATGAGTGGGAGCAATCTGTCACATCAGTCCCGCTCTCTGTCCGCCACAGAATCCATCTATTTACGTCTCAGCAGCAGAGAGTTAGACTTCAAGACACCCGGCCGAGCAAACTGAGCTGCTTTCTTATTGAACCTCCCACTCTGACATCTGCTCTGTTCAGCTGACGACTAATATGGTCAGTTCAGACTCAATCTGTTCCCTACAAGAAGACCACAACAATCGAAGAGCATGCTTTCTGTTCGGTTTCAGTCCTGTACTCTCGCCAACCCATCTCATTCTGTTTCATTCTGTGTCGCGCCGCGCCGTCGTGTCTGCCAGGGTGTCCTGCGTGAAGGACGGGACAAGGCGTGCTTGCCAAAAAGAAGCAGCACTTAGTGTTTTAGCGTTACACTCTCCAGGACGAGGCAGCTCCTGACTCTCCAGTTATGAATGAGTGTGAGGGCCTCGCGTGTAAATCCGTCTGCTGTCCTGTGTGAGCTGCATTTACAGCAGATATGCATGTTCACCAGCAGGAGTTTGTGTGCTCTGATCACAATGTTTTAACCGTCATGGTTTGACAGTTAAATCAAAGAGTTCTCTATAAAAGTATGAGAGTCTGTGTTTAACAGTGAGAGTGCAGTAAGAGGATGTGATAAAGCCACCAGAGCGGAGCGTGACTATTATTAGCCTGCTGCTGTTTCACGATTCTACGTTTATTGTACGTTCTGGTCTAGTTATCCTGCAGAGCTCGGTTAGTTTGACACAATGACCTTCAAGCATTACGGCCGAGCCGTCTGACCCCAAAATACTTTAAATCAGTGGACTTATAAAAAGTGAATCCTGACTGTACACGACTTTAGTCTCAGCCGGGGACTCGAGACGACCGAGAGAAAGTGAAGCTGTTATTTCAAACCTTGTTAAACTGCTAATAAGACGTGATGCACACTCAAACAGACTTCTTCATTTTGTCCTCTCAGGGTCGCTGGTTCTGGCGTGTACGTAAGAACAGGGTGCTCGATAACTACCCCATGCCCATCAGTCACTTCTGGAGGGGTCTGCCTGGAGACATCGATGCTGCCTATGAGAGACACGATGGCCGCTTCGTCTTCTTCAAAGGTAAGCAGCAAAACAGCAGCATGCAAGAAAAGATGGAGTCTGGTGGTTTTTACGTGTTTGATCAAATGGTTGTTTCCGGTTCATAAAGAGACCTGACCAGACTTTGAACTATCATACATACGTTCTCCTCTTCATCCTGACAACCCCTCCACGTTACCTTAGGGAATACAATGACAGGTTTCTGGTTTCTGGACTCTTCTTCTGGTGTTATGAGCTGAACATTAGAGCATGAAACTAACTTCCAGTTGCAACCACAGATTCTGAAAACACGTCCCAGTTAGATCAGCTGCCGTACAGGATGCAGGAAAGTGTCTGGATTCAGTTTCCATTCAAACACGACTGATAACGCTGCCATGTCAGAAGACAGTCTGTTTCACATATGTGGCAGTATGTCAGCTCATCTTTGTTGATAAGATATTACAAGCAGTATCATAAGCATCTCCTCTTAAATACGTCCTGTTTGCTGTCCTTAACATAAAGAAACATCCACCATCTGGTTTCTTCTTTACAGCCTTAATACAGTCGTGACGCCCTGTGATACAGTCATAAAGAAGGCAGACTTTTTTCATCATCTTTAGATAAAGTTCAAGAAACACCGAACAGTACTTCCCCCACCTCCTGAAGAAAGCAGCGGTTCATAATGTATTCTGCACGCGGAGTATAAATCTCTTTTAGCACGGGTCGTTATTTATACCGTGAGTCACCGAGAGAGCCGCTCGTCTTTTATAACTCTGGATAAAGTTGTTGAATGAAAAAGAAAGAATTGGGCTCTGAGCGCTCCGGGGGCAGCTGTTGATGATGAGGAGGGTGATGTCATCGGTGAGCCTCTCAGTGTGACACTTGGCTGGCGGCCGTAAGCAAAGAAAGAACAAGAGAGACGGAGAGAAAAGAGAGGAAAAAGGAAGGAAGGACTAGCTGTCCTGGGAGCACAAGGGAAGGGGAAGGTGGGGGGGGGCAAACACAGCAGTGGGATGTGTGATCGTCCAATCAAATCAGCCGACTTTGTGTCAACATGAGGACAGCTGTCCCCTCTCAATCTTCGGTTTGATCTTGTGGACTTCGTCACTCAGTGTCCTCGTTGTCAGGGATGCTTTAGGAGCTGACTTTGATTATTTTGAGGTGGACACGTTTCCCTGCAAACATTTCACATCGAGTAACATCGACAACAAACTATTACAATCAACGTTTGTCTATGATGGAAGTAATTATCATCAGTCTCCAGCTTCTCAGCTGATCTCAGTGTTTCCCTGCAGAGCGATGAGGAGAGAGTTCAGATCCCTAAATCAACCGTGAACATATTAAATATGGACACAATCATCAATTACACGAATGCAGTCAGACTGAACTGATATTCATGGATTTAATTTCAAGATTTTTAGTTGGGAAATGTTCATAAAGTTGAAGAACAGTCTTGTAATATATCGCTTCTCTTCTCTTCTGACTCCTCAAAGCACTTTTACTCCGCAGGTCACAGCTACACATTCACACACTGATGGTAGAGGCTGCTGTGTAAAGAGTCCATCAGAAGTAACTAATCCATTCATACACATTAGCACGCTGCCGTCGAAACAGCGGGAGAAACTTGGGGTTAAGTGTCTTGCCCAAGGACACATCGGACAAGTGGGTGCAGGAGCTGGGGATTGAACCCCCGACCTTCTGATTCAGGGACGAACAATCAAATGTCTGCGTAATCGTCACAGATTAAATAAAACGTGAACGCAGGTGTAAGGTGAGCATGTTAACAAACGGCAAGCAGACTTTTCCTGTAGTCCACACAGGCCGGTATTATTAAAGCAGAGGTTTACCTCCTGCGTTTAAAAAAATAATCTCGTCCACACGCTCAGTTTTCAAAAATATCTTCATCAACATGAAAACACTAAAACGCACTGTCACGGCTGACATGAGCACGCCAAGTCAACAACGATGTCCTTGACATGCGAACATGTTCTCGCCATTCCTCCGCAAAGGCCATTTTATTTACAAAGTTGTCCAATCAGGCGTCTCCTCTAGTCGACATAGTAGGAGAGTAACTGTGTATGTGTGAGCATGTAAAAAGTCCAGTTAGCAACGTTAGCACCAGCGCTAGTTTGGTCACGTTTGCCATCGCACTAATCTCATGTACTAAAGTGACAGCGTGGCACAATGACGTCAAACGGAGGAGATACCGGCGCACAGCGTGACGTTACAAGAGTTTCAACATCTTCATTCTGGAAGGAGTTTTACTAACGGAGCGCTTTCAGTGACCTAAAACACAGTTTGTGTACGAAAGGTCAAAATGCACAGGAAAAGTTACGTAAACGAAAAAATGTGACGTGTGGTCATGTAAGAGAAAATCTTGCAAGTTACTTTTTTTATGGAACACTTTCAGTAAGAGTTTATTCGACTTAAGACTCTCTGCTATACGACTTGCTGCTGAAACAATATATCTGCAGCTGTGCTGGAAAGTACGGCAACATCAGAGACGGACAAATTCTCAGTACAGCAACCTGGAAAAAAGAATATTCATGCACTTTTCTGACACAGCTGTTGTGTTAAACAGAGGTTCCACAGCTGTATTTGTTCCTAACAAGCCAAACCGCGATAGAAACCTCAACATTTCCCCCTGTAGACACACAAAGAGTCTCACAGCGTGGAGGAATCAGATCTCTGGATCACTGAAGCGCTCTGCTGCAGTCGTACAAAGTCACACAACAAGTCATGGGATTTGACATCAGAGCTGATCACGGCAGGAACCCTGGGAAACATTGCGTCACCACTTGTTCTCTCCAGATGCTGAGTGGAGAGCTTTCATTTCAAACGAGGAGCAAGGGGCCGGAGGAGGTGGGTGGATGATGGGTGGATGGGAGTGTAGGGGGGAGAAAGGGGGAGGCAAAGCGCAGATCGAAGCCAAGAGGCGAGATGTAATGTTGCCAGGGGGAACGGAGTCCCCCCGTCTGACACAGTGAAAACAATCAAAGCTTCCCCTCAGCGAGAAGTCTGCTGACGGATAATTACAAGCTAAACCAAAACTCTGAGTCGGTGATGTCGTTCTCTCGTCTCTGTTTTTCTGATTGCTCGCCAACAAATCTTTATAGCATTCACATAATTTACAAGGGTGTGTAAACGCTGCTTTGGTTCTCCGATTGTTCTCTGTTTTTATATCTCATTCCATTTCAATCATTGAACGTTTTCTGTGCCAGGGTATAAAAAAAAAGGTGTGTGCACAAGCAGAGTGTGTGCATCTGTTCCTGAATGTGTGTCTGGACGTGGGTGTGACCAAGTGTACATGACATCTATACAGTACGCTCTCCATATTTCCATAAGGGGGGTTCAGGGTGGGGATGGGCTGCTGGGAATGCACCGTAAAGGATCATTTAACATCACTCTCCTCGCTTCCTTTCCTCTTGCCTTCTCAGGAAACAGATTCTGGCTTTTCCGCGAGGCTAACCTGGAGCCGGGTTATCCGTTGGAGCTGGTCGACTTCGGTCAAGATGTTCCCTACGACAGAATAGACACGGCCATCTGGTGGGAGCCGTCGGGCTACACTTACATCTTTCAAGGAGACTGGTAATGGAGCCCGCAGCTTGTTCACATCACCACTACAATTCCTGTGTTTTGGTATTTTATTGTCAAAGCTGCAACAAGGCAGAACAGTGCGTCTCAAACTGAAATCTAACCCCAGGTGCCAAGCTGAATCCTAAACTCTGATTTGCTCTTTACTTTCTCAGAGGCGGGATTTATGTTAAACTAGTGTGTTGCAACTAGCTGCTGGTAGCTTTCTGTTTAATTTAATGAGGCGTGTTTTGTCTGAACTAGAGAGGCACCAATGGTGAAAATCAGGGCCGATAACGATGTGCGAAATAACAATTTAGCTGATTCCTATGTTTGTTTGATTACTTCTTTTCGTGTCAGACTCCCACAATGCAACATTTTCTCTCAAGTTAAACGATAAAAAGAAGTCAGAGTTTGTTCAACAGCTGACTCTAGATCATCTGCCCATTAAAAAGCCTCTTCTCTTACTCAGTAGTGAACTAGACGTCAGCATTAGATTGATTTGGCACAACAAGTAAACATCGGCTGCTGACATCAGTTCATGACACATTATTTGCCGATGTCTGTCACCAGGGCGATATCAGCCGATACCGATGTTGAACCGATGCATCGCTGCGTCCCTAGTTTCAACTTTAAATTGTGAATTTTGACAAACATCTTCTCTTTGAGTCCTCAGAGAGATAAGCCTAATATATTTAAATATTGCCACATTTATTTTTCCTTTTAAATTTCAGGATATGACATTTTTATCAATTTAAAGAGGACATATTATCCCCCTGTTCCACCTTTTCAAACAGTCCCCTGAGGTCTAAATGAAACATCTGTGCTGTGCTTTGGTCAAAATATAACATGAATCAAGCACCAGAGGAGGTTTGTGACCCTGTAGAAACCAGCTCTCTCAGAACGCTCCGTTTTGGTGTGTGTGTCTCTTTAAATGCAATGAGTCCCTCCTGAGTTTTCCCGGTAGACATCACTCCTCAAAACTTTTGCTCTAGGCTGGGGGTGGAGTCCATGGATGAAGACACCAGGGGATGGGAGGGTATTTTTTTACCAGAATCCCACTGTGACATCACAAGGAGAGCACATTGTAAACAGAGCATTTTTCTCTGTGTTGTAAGACTTATGCAGACCACAAACAAAGGACTGGATGGATTTATTTCACATGTTGTGGGTCGATAGACACTCAGGTTACCCAAATAAATGTAGACACCTCTACACTGTAGAGGTGGATTTTTCATAATATGTCCCCTTTAATATCAGTATTTGAAGCAGATAACATCGGGAAAGGTAAATAAATGTTATTGATTCCTGTGTTTGTACACATTTAAATCTCATTCAGGATGAATTAAAGTGATTCTCAATCAACTATAAGGAATATCTTAAAGTTTGAAGCCTCTAAACAGAGTGTGTTACCTGTCTGTCCCCCTTCAGATCCTGTTTGTGTATTTAGAATAAAATGACACAGTGACGGGTCGATGTTAGACATTCACGTCACGCCCCCTCACTGACAAACTATGCAGAAGAAAAAGCAGCAGCTGTATTTCCACAGCTCTCTGTCAACAAATGACACAAGTCCTGCGAACAACACGAGCATACTGAGCAGGATTTACACGGCTGCAGAAAACAAGCTGCTGCATGCCGGGGTGACATATGTATGAACGCACTGATAGAAAAATAATTACACTGCACGTCTTTGAATCTAATAAGCTCAATGATGGAGGGCCTCGCTTCAGGATTCACTGTTTTATTAACAGATCTAACCAGTCTGTTGGAATAATTCTGCTTCTATACACGGCATGTCGGCCCACCATGATCTCTACCCAGTTCATCTCTGTAAGTGTTTAGACAGTCGATAAACACTGACATGTTCTCGTCCTCCGCAGGTACTGGCGTTTCAATGAGCAGTCCCGTCTGGCTGACAGAGGTTACCCGAAACCAATCAGCGTCTGGGGATCGTCAGTGCCCTCCACTCCCAAGGGGGCCTTCCTCAGCGACGATGGGGGTGAGCTCAGACAAGTAGACTGGTTTGTGTGTGTGTTTTTGTGCGCGCGTGCCCACGTGCGTGTGTTGTGTATGTGTGTGTGTGTGTGCACGTGTGTGTGTATGTGTGTGCTTGTGTGTGTGTGTGTGTGTGTGTATCTGGGGCAGACAGACACGCCTGAAACAAAGAATCAGGGTGTGGTCGTGCAATCGTTATGAGAAAGACGAGGTGGTGTTTGTGTGTGTTTGGGTTAGAGGGAATTCTTTGTGCTTTGTGATCAAATTCCAAAGCACGTTTGTTCTCTTACGACAGAGGATGTTTTTCTTATTATACTTTTAATTATTTTGGATAAAAAAAAGTCCTATTGAAAAAGAATCGTTTGACAATTTGGACAATAGACCTGTTCAACATCTTGCACTCTGTGTGGATTGATGCCACTTTACTGTCTGGACATTTCATATAAATATGGTGACCATAGGCCCTAAATGTTGGGTTATTTATTGTATTTCCAATAAACACCTTAATGCTGTATAAATTGCACAAACACTTTGGCAACGTTTCGAAAAATTAGCCCTATTCTCTCTGATGGGGGGGACGAAGAGATCCCCCTTCTGTACCGTCTTTGGAGGTAGTCACAGAGGCATAACAGAGGAGAGACGTTTCAGCGGAGCCAGGTGGGGGAGAGCAGTGTATGTGGAGCTCGTGCAGTCGAGCTTCCGCAACAAAAAGTGATGTGAATTCACAGACTGGGACACCAATATCATGCCGTCGTGAAATCTATTTAAATTGTACAAAGACGTGATGATAGCTGAGCTTAGTTACGGCGCTTTTGCGACAGAAGCCGTCTGAAAAGGGCTAATGCTAATGAATTTAAACAGTGTCCATTCCTCTACTCTCTTTGTAAGAGACTATAACGTACTCAATCAGTGACGTTCAGGAGCAGAACTTTTCCTCTGCCTGGAGCAGTCACTTCCTGAAGCTTTGTTGACAATGTTAGGTTGGCAGGTAACCAGCGGAGAGACGCACGGAGACAGCCAGGCTTTAACCTTTTTCCTGTCTTTATGCTAATGCTAAGCTAACAGATTCTGGCTCTAGCTGCATATCAACCTTTCATCTGACCTTTGACATGAGGAATATGAAATATCTCCAAAATGTTCATATCTACAGATTTTTATTTTCGTCCTCAGATTTTGTGCTTGTCTGACGTGGTCTGCTCTCTTTGCCTTCTGCAGCGTACACCTTCTTCTACAAGGGATCCAAGTACTGGAAGTTTGACAACCACCGCATGAAAAGCGAACCAGGCTACCCTAAGTCCATCCTGAGAGACTTTATGGGCTGCAGCGTGGACCTGGACCCCGACAGAGACACAGACACAGACTCAGGACGCAAAAAACCAGATGTGAACCAGCCACCATTTAATCCAGACGCTGGACGTGACGCAGACAAGGGCAAAGATCATGACGGGACGGATCGTGGAGGAACGGACAAAGATTCAGGCAAAGGGTCGGACAATGACAAAGACGAAGACTACAGAGAGGGACGGGAGGAAGACACCAACGAGGTGGACGTGGTGCTGAAGGTGGACGACAGCGAGGAACGGACCATGAACATCCTGATGGTGACCATCCCGCTGGTCCTGGTGCTGTGCATCCTGGGACTCATCTACGCCATCATTAACACGCTGCAAAGCAAAGGAGCGCCGCGGCTGCTGGTGCATTGCAAGCGCTCGCTGCAGGACTGGGTCTGACCCTTTTACATGAGGGGTCACTGAACTATGAACTTTAAATGAACCGTTGACACGACCGTCCTCTAATCTAAACCTCCTCCTGTGATTCATCCGTCTCACGTCTCTGTGCTCAGTGGCTCCTGCAGCTCTTAGGTAGTAGATCCAATACTGTATGCATACACACACACACACACACACACACACACACACACACACATGCAGGCATAAACTATGTCTTACATATTCATACCCACACACTCAAACACCCACCCTTACCTCCTCCCATCTCGCCTGGTGCTCTACAATGCGTTGACTGTAGTCTATTTATAAGAGAGAAGTTTGCACAGTGTGTTTTTATTTCTCGTTGTTTTTGTTTTGTGTGACTTTTTTGTCATTAATATTATTTTTACCAAACCAGAAAGCCGGTTCTATTCTCCCTCCCATTTCTGCCCCGCCCTTCTCCCTCCACCTGAATCTCTGAATCTCTGCGGGGGCTTTTTCATTGCCGGTAACTTGACATCTGCTCACGTTATCAGTGTTGAAACAAAAGGAAGAAATGGAAGACTCTGACTCTCTCTAACTCCTTATTATTCCCTCTGACTCCTACTGACTCCCTTAGACTCCCTTTGACTCCCTCCGACAGTGATCAGGCTGCAGTTGAAACTCTGGGAGTTCGGTTTATTGCTCGCTATGCTTTGGTCTTACAACAACTTTTTTTACAACAAGTTGTTGTTTGGGGGGCGTTCTTGCCTCCATTGGACAGAACAGCTGAAGAGAGACAGGAATGGTTGCTAGGAGAGAGTGGGTGGACAACATGCAGCAAAGGACTACTGCCTCTGTACATAGGGCACTCAACATACTGTAACCACCGGGCCATCCGGCGCCCCTAAGATCTTATTTTTAACACCATTTTCATCGTAGATATCACACAGCCCTCCTCAAGTAGACTGCTGAGTTTAAGGCCTATAGGACCATCACAAAATGAATGAGTATTCAACTCTGTGCTCACACGTAGTTAAACAACAGGTCTACGCTCTGCCTTTGCCTTATTAGGAGACTTCTTACTGTAAACAGAGTTTCGAGGAGATCTCTTTGGTTTGCTTTATTTATGAGTCTTACTCTAGGAGTCCTCTTCCCGTCACATCGAGACCTTCAGAGGAGACAGACTGATGGTTTTATTTAAAGAGTCTGTTCACTGAGAAATAACAGAAGAGAGAGAGAGAGCAGCTATTGTTCCTGTGTGACATAAAACAAGAGAGAAAGGAGGCAAAGTCTGGCCTTTAGCTTAAAAACAGGAAGTAACACCACGGATACAACCCAGCAGCAGCCGGTTGTAACTAATGCAGCGCAGAGTTTTTAATGGACTTTTTACTGCGAGTGTTTTCAACAGGACATTTTCATTGACGACCCGCGGCCGGTCTGCTGTAAACACGGTGGAGCTGTAAGCACCAGGGTGGGCTCGGCCATGCAGGATCATGTGAACTCACACTAATCCTCTTCATTTAAAAACAGCAGGTGTGTGCAAAGGCTGTTAACCCCCCGCGACCCCCAAACTAAACCTTGAACTCCCCAAATCAAAACAATCTCCGCTCCCTTTTCATCTCGCAACATCAGAGAAGGAACGAAGGATAGTGTGGCCCAAAGATGTCCATCGTGACGCCTCGTTGTGTCCGCTTCAAAGAAAGACACCGAGCGTTTTAAACATTTGAGCTTCTTTAATCTAAATGACTTTTGAATTC